>CM061140.1:126286009-126616009 GCA_030789695.1 Scilla litardierei | reverse complement strand
CTCGTTTGACGTGTCTTTTTTAGATGGTGCGGTTTCGTGTCTGAACTGTTTCGTTTCTAATTTGGGTACAGCGAATAAGAGTAACTTTTAGCACGTCCTGATTGGATGAAAATTCTGTACGTTTCAGATTTAATTAGACAATTGCTCTCTGCACCTCAGCAATTGAGGTCCAGACAGCCGTTCTTTCTAAAAATAGCAATATTTCACGTCAAGTTCTCTCCTATCACACTCTCTCTCATCTCTTTCATCCAAAGATAGGTTTTTTTGGCACTGATTCATATCTGCATCTTATTTGTTGAGGTGCAGATAGCAATTCACTTTAATTTAAGTTGAATGCATGCATCTATGGCTTTGCTAATTGTGTATATATGATATCTGAATCTCGAAGGACAAATGTTCAAAATCAGTGAAAATTTAAATGTTCAAAATCAGTGAAAATTTAAAAAGTATTCTAAACACAGACAAAATTCAAATTTATTCATGCTATATACACCGTAGTTTTTTGCGGTGTTTGTACGGATATATTCGACAAAATACAGCTCGTGATCGATCAACGGGGACAGCTACAAGACCCACAACAGAGAGCTCGTGATCGCTGAATGGGGGCAGATGTGGGACCACGATAGAGAGAAGGCATAGCTCGCTCCCCCCAAAGTAGAAACCTCATGGGACAACAGTATTCGCAAATCATTTCTCTCTCGTTGTGCTTGTTGCCTTTTCGCCGTCAGTACTGGGTGCAATTGTGCCCCCTCTTCGTCGCCCCTTGATCGACGTCGACTCGCCCGAAGCCTGAGCATCGGTGTAGACCCGAACGAGCCCTGTGAGACCCCGGTGCAGCCCTGAGCGACCACCGCTCCAACGCTGGAGACGTGCAGGACGTGCTGGCACCGCTCCAACCCCAAGCGACCACTGACGCACCCGCAATCTGCACCTAGGACCCACCTGGCGGTGTCACGATTGCCAGGCGTGATATGGCTCCTAGGCTACGACTTCGGGTTCAATCCGCAAGCGGACGGTGTCGAGTTATAGTATAAAAGATAGTCGGATCCCACATGGACGGTGATAGTGTACGTGGTAATCTCAATCTGTTTCTAAGTCTAGAAGTAATGTAGCGGTCGGAGTGAGAATGAATTGGGTTGATAGTTGATGTTGTGTAATATAATAAAAGGAACTAGGGCTTTAAGGATCGTCGTTAGGATCGTCGGGGGGGGGGGGGGGGGGGGGGGGGGGGGGGTTGATGTTAGATAGGATCCCCTCATTGCATAGGGGTTAGGGAATTAATTCCCCCAATTCGTATCACTCTCGTGGGTTAGAATTGCGGGGTATTCCGGCGGCTCTCGTTGACGCAATGGCGGTAGCCGTCAACGTAGCATTATAGTTCGTCAACGGATCCCTTCAGGGCACGAGCTGGGCATGGTCACGTGCCTTGATTGGATCCGTCGATTTCCCTATTCGAATCCTTAGATACCCCTTAAGCACATCGATTCCACAAACCGTGGGCACGATCTCAGTACGGGTCATCTACGGATTCGGTAGGATCTACCGGAATGCAACCCTAAATCCCCAATCCAACATGGGATCCAGATCTACATTTTCCCCCTAAAATCCTAGGGTTCACCCATCGGCCCTAGAAAGGATCTACTCACTCATGGTGATCGGAAGACACAAACACATCAATTTCGCGTAGGAAAACATTTTTTGCAATAAAAGTAATTAGGGCTAAGAATTACTTACTGTGAAAATGAGCGAAGAACAAATCCCGAGAAGAACAATAAACGCAAATCTCCAATTAACGATCCAGAGTTTGCTACCAAAATTAATCCAAAAATGATTCCTCCAAAAATCGCTCAAAAGTTCTCTCCAAAAATCTCAAACAAAACTCAGAATGGATCCCCCTCACGCTGAGCCCGCAGTCGCGAGCTTCAGCCACGCAAAATCGCGCATATCGTGCGTTCAACAAAACTTCCAAAAATGCCCCAGGAAGTGCCGGCCGAATATGTGACTCGGCCCGAGTCGGAGCTGCTCGGCCAGTGGTTCGGCCCGGGTCGCATGCTGCTCGGGCTCAGAATGGCTGACTCGGTCGGCTGCTCGGGGTATGCTCGGGGACTACTCGGGGCGTGCTGTCTGGCCGAGTAGATGAGCTGCTCGGCCCGAGTCAGCCGTATCTGCAGCATTTCCAACATGTCATGGCTCGGCCCGAGCTGCAGCTGCTCGGGCCAAGCATTTTCTGGGAAAATGCCTAGCTGCAGCTGCCTCTCTCTCTGTCTGCTCTCTTTCTCCTTTTTCTCCCCTTTCTCTCCTCCAACAGCTCGAGAACGTGGCGAACTCATCCAGAGCCCCGCCAACGGGCTCATGAGCAAGTCGGATGTGTCCATACCCAGGCGGGGGTCCAAATCGCTCCAAAATCCCTGAAACCCCAAAATATACTATGAAACTCGAAATATCGTCAGAAATACCAAAATCGCAGTAAAAAGTGGGATTTGGACGCGGAGATGATATGCAATGCGACAGAAATATAATATGAAAATGATGTAAAATATGGACACATCAAAATCCCCCAAGCTTACCTCTTACTCGTCCTCGAGGAAGACGAATAATCAGTATGCCGGGAGGAAAACAAAATGAAAACAAGAAAATGAAAACAAAAAGAAGTGAAAAACAAAAGGAGAGAAATAAGATAGAAGTGCTAAGGATGATCGGTTAGATCTCAGGCCTAAAAAGTCTATCACGATGCTCCGAGTGCTAAACATGCATGCTATTGGTAATTTCAAGCTTTATATATCGTATGTCATGTAATGCAGGCAAAGAATAGGGATCTACTGAAACAACACCGTCAAATCCTATCAATCTCATGCAATCCCTAGAGTCTAGTATAAAATAGTTGACCACGCCCTTTCAATCAAAGATACACAAGGAGCACAACAGATTCACGCAACATGCAATAGAGAATATAAAGATCATGCCATTCAGATATTCAAATTAAAACGTGAAAAATCCCCAAAACTAGAGTAATTCGTAAAGTTTGGGTTTTATTAAATCTCCCCGACGTGCACCGTCTCCACTCTAATGTCAAGCTCACTCATATGATCAGTTGGTTTACCCCCCAAGCTTAGCTTGAGGCGTCGCATCAATGAAAATGATATGGAATTTTAATTTTTCTTCCCAGAATGAGTTGTAGCTTCTTAGTGAAATAACACAAAACGGTATTTATTCATTTTTCTTTTCTTTCTTCTTTTTTTTCTTTTTTTTTCAATTGAGAAGCTATACCTTTTATTTTTATACATGGGAAGTGAGATGCAATAAAGTAGCTATATGGGTGTAACCAACTGATATGTAGAGAAAAAGTAGGTATGTGGAGAAGGAAGATAATGGGACACTCGATTCACGCATAAGAGGGTGCACATCAGTTCGATAAAATAAAACTCTAACTAAACTCATATATAGCGTGGGTATTTCACTTCTCTAAATGAATACTAAAAATAACATGCAGTAATAATCACAATGTCAACAGGCATGCAAACAGAAGTGAATAAGATAATAAAAACAGGTGCTCCAAGTGTTCAGTGATGCGTGAACCTGGGTGCGTTTCCCAACATAAATCATACTAGATCCTAATTCATGCAATTGATTTCAATTCATATCAGATATTAAATCAAACAGATCATCAAAAGAAATACATGCATATGATAATAAAGCTGAAATTAATCCTAATAGCATGCCAAAGAGATAAGCATCGCTAAAGACTAATAAAGCCTAAAGAGATATCATCATTTAGACCATCCTTAGCAGAAATAAAAAGAAACAGAGAAAAAGGGGAAATCGATAGAAAGAGAATGCATGCATGGAGAAAAACAGAAGATATGATGCAAAATGAGAAAAAATAAAATGGGGCGGTAAAGTGCCGAAAAAGTGAAATAAAAACTGAAAATAAGAGAAGAAAATGTAAAAATAAAAAAATAAAAATAAAGCGGTAGCGCTCATCCCCCAAGCTAAACCTAGCAGTGTCCTCACTGCTAAGTAATCGCTCGTGAGCGGGAGATGAGGCTAAAGGGGTGTGATGGGCGGGAAAATAAGATAAAAACTATGTGAATAAAGGAAATAAAAGGAAATAAAAATAAAAATGTGACATGATGCAATGCAATGTGGAATGATGCGTGAGTAGGTCCTCCCCCAAGCTGTGGTAAAGCAGGGCCCCGCAAAGACAGATGGACACTAAAAATAAGGGGGAGGTAAAAACTGGATAGGAATGTATCAAGCAGAGGCACCACCCTCTGGGGGTGGTGATGGGTCCCTCTGCTGTGGACCCGGGGTGGTGGGTGGTGGCTGGGATGGTCGGAACTCGTGCGGGGGTCGGTACGAAAGTGACGCATGAGGCTCTGAAGGAAAGGAAGGTCACGATCAACCACCTCTTGAGTTACCGGACCACCATAATTTCCCGCTAATAGGACCATGGCGCCAAAGCGGTCTTCTTGATCATTGTCACGAAATGTAATCTCGAATTCTGTTTCTCCTATGTAAAGGGGGCCGGAGGGACGGGGAGGGGAAGGTGGTGCAGGGGTGGCGGTGGATGAATCAGTGGCGATGGTGGCTCGGGTGGGGGATCGTGTGCGACGAGTGCGCCGGGTAGGCCTAGGGTTGGATGTGCTGGCGTTGGCGGGTCTAGCACGGCATGGAGGCATTGTGTAGGGGGAAGAGAAAAGATATGTAATATGTAAATCAGATGGGGAACGAGTTTACCGAATCGAAAAAGATGGCGCTTTGTTTCGATGTCGTGGTTGCCGCCGATCCGGTTTATCCCCAAGCTCTTCAAAGATGTATCCTTGTTGTTAAGCAATTCAAACCTGAAAGATAAACAGGGTGGCGTCAGTATTTTCAGAAAAGGGGAACAACGGATTCAAATTGTAAAGAACAAATGCTCGGATTGAATGTTGAACGATGGGAGGTGGCCGCGTGGAGAGAAGGAACGGCTCTAAGAGAGGTGGTGACGGATGCAAGGAGGGCGTGAGGGTTTTGCCGAGCGAGGAAGATGCCATGCAACAGGAAACGGCGCTTAAATAGGCGTAGATGGGCTGGTCGAGGAGCAGTGGCCCGCTTCGCAGCGAGCAGCGACTCGGATCGAGTCAACAGGTCGCTCGGGAATGACTCGGTCCGAGTCAGAACTTGCTCGGTCCGAGTCGAAATTACATTGCCCTGGTCAACAGAGTGACAATTTCTTCTCAATTTTAGGCCACTGTAAAACTCGACCGAGCAAGCTGTTGCTCGAGCCGAGTCAAGTCATGCTCGGGTCGAGTTAAAATTGCTCTGCCCGGGTTGGCAGAGTGACGTTTTCTCTTCAGTTCCATCAGCCTGTAAAACTCGATCGAGCACGATGTAGCTCGGGCCAAGTCGATTTCAGCTCAGGCCGAGCACATGTCTACTCGGTCCGAGCTGACATTGCACTATCACTTCTAATTTTTCGTATCTGTATCGCTCGACCGAGCAGATGACTGCTCGGTCGAGTCGCCTGTGCCTCTTTTGCCAATCTTCCTGGGATGCCTACTGATGTATCCCACCTTCCTCTTATTGACTTGTCTTTGTATCCAACCTATACAGACTCTGAGTTCATCAATCCTAGGATGGTTTTCAAAATTTTATTTCTAAAATATGTAAAAAGAGTAAGAATTTGAAAAAGAGGATCAAAAATCCAAGAAATTGGGTTGCCTCCCAATAAACACTCATTTGCATTCATGAGCTCGACTCCCCTTAATTTATCAGTTGTCGTCGGAGAATCCCTCGAGGAAGTATGTCTCCTCCGTTCCCATAGGTTCTCCGGCTCTGTAGGGTTTAATTCTTTGACCGTTGACCTTGAAATTTCCGTTCTTTCCCTCGAGCTCGACGGCGCCTCCTGGAGATAAGCTCACTATCTTGTAGGGACCGGACCACCTCAATTTTAGCTTCCCGGGGAAAAGACGTAGTCTCGAGTTGTATAGAAGTACCTGGTCGTCGACATCATGGCGAACAACCGTGATGTTTCTATCGTGGTATGCCTTGGTTCTTTCCTTGTATATCTTCGCATTTTCGTAGGCATGACACCGAATTTCGTCCAACTCATTGCAATGAAGGGCTCGTCGGGTAGCGGTGCTTTGGTAGTCAAAATTCATTTTCTTTATCGCCCAGTATGCTCTATGCTCCAATTCCACTGGGAGATAGCAAGCTTTTCCATAAACCAGCCTATATGGAGTTGTGCCGATAGGGGTTTTAAATGCAGTGTGTCGCCCAGTTTGTGTGACCAATCCTTCCTTGAGGCGCTGACCGTTTTTTCCAGAATGCTTTTTATTTCTCTATTAGAAACTTCCACTTGGTCGCTGGTTTGAGGGTGGTAAGCGAGGGCGACCTTGTGATGCACCCCATACCTTTTCAACATCGCCTCGAATTTTCTTTCAATGAAATGACTCCCTCCATCACTTATAATCGTATGGGGGACTCCGAAGCGGGGGAAGATTGTAATGCCCTGCTAAGCTACTGCACAAGTACTAGAGGGGACGGTGAATAGTACTTTAAAATAATTAAGAGGCTAATTCCTAATTACCTTGCAAACTCTACCAAACAATGCGGAAATGCGGAAATGTAAATGTTAGACAACAAAGAAACAATCGCAAACAAACGATATTACTGGGTTCGGATCCACCCAAGTCTCCCCGACTTGTTCCCGGTGATCCTACGTCCCAACCACCCGGATCCCCTCCGGATACTTGAGTTAGAAACCCTAACTCAAGATTTCCACTATGAAATACTTGTGAAGAACCTTCACCAAGTCAAATCATACAAAAATGAAAATTGTGACTCCCACAACCCGGGATCACAACCACTCTCATAACCGAGAATGAAACACTTACAATATCGAAAGTAAATGAAATAGAAAAGCTTACCACAAAATACATATGCCTTGAGTATACTTACGAATTAGGGCAAAGATGATTTTGAGGAAGAAGAAGGCACCAAACCCTAGCTCCTAGATGTAGATCAGCGATGGAGAGCTATGAGGTAGTTGGTGACCTAGAATCAAGCACTTGGCTTGGAAGGCTCACAATCAATGAATCTCTCTTTTGAAATAAGAGTGAGGGAGAGATTCATGAATGGAAATGAATGAGCTTTAATGAGATGGAATGATTTCTCTTTGATCTCTAAACTTCTCTTAAAATCAGCCTTGAGTGCAATGAATGCAGCACTCCAAGTATATATAGGATAGAGGAAAGAGAGAGTGAAAAACGTTTCAATTAAAGCTCCAACGGCTCTATTCTGAACCAAACTAGTCGGTCAAAGAAGGTTGACTGACCGACTAGTTCACCAACTAGTCGGTCGGTCAATCAACATGAACCGACTAAAGGATGAACAGTGAATAGGTCGAAGTTCAGACTAACAGAACTAGTCGGTCAAAGAACACTTGCCAACCGACTAGTTTCACAACTAGTCGGTCGGTGAGTGGACTTAGACCGACTAAGAGATAAAACAAATAGTCTGAGTACAAATTGAATTAGTCGGTCCAAGAACAAAAGTTGACCGACTAGTTCATCAACTAGTCGGTCGCCAAATGAACATAGACCGACTAACGATAAACAGTAACTTGGCATGTACAGGGAAAGCTCAACTAGTCGGTCTAAGAAGCATTACTGACCGACTAGTTCACAAACTAGTCGGTCGGTGAGTCAACATAGACCGACTAACTGTAAACAGTAAAGAGCTTAGAATTGAGAAGGCAAACTAGTCGGTCCAAGAAGCCTTGCCGACCGACTAGATCACCATCTAGTCGGTTGGTTCTTTTTCTTGAACCAACTAACATGCACAAGAAGTCGCGAATCGAAGCGCGATGCTTCAGGAAAGTTCGTATGGACTTCTTACAAGTTCCTAGCTCTAAGTAGGAGCGTAATGAAGATTAAAACGTAAGACCTACTCAAGGCTTAACATTCTACGGAACGAAGCTAAAAGACTATAAATAAAACTTGACGAACCGTCTTCGAAAGCTTCGATCTGAATCTTCATGACTTCTAAAATGGTCCAAAAGCTTCAACGAAGCTTTAGGCATACGATCACGTGTTTTGAGAAGTCTCGAGACGTCGCTTTGGATGTTCATATGAATTTGGCGACGATCTCCATAACTGCGCTCACAAAGAGTTAGTTCACGATATATCTATGTTTGTTCATCATCCAAAACCAAATCCGGGGAGTCCAATATCCAACATTCTCCCCCTTTTTGGTGATGACAAACCAACATAAATAATAATCAAAAATAATGATTCAAATGTAATTTACTTACTCCCCCTGCATTGATGACACGTTAATTCCAAAATTATATATTAATCATAAGCATCAAGCAGACGAGTGAAGCATAAAAATGAGAATCAAATATTGAAATTTAGGATTAGAAATCCATTTATATATCTTAACTCCCCCTGAATCTAACACATCAAATTAGATTCTTAGAAACATGCTTAAATTATCATTTAGCTCATCGTCATTATTATATCTCTCCCCCTTTGGCATTAGCAAAAAGTGTGGGAGGAGATCAACGACAACAACAATGGCTTCAAATAAAAAGCACGGGAGTCGTAGAATACGACCACGGTCCAAATGACACCAAAGGAAAATACGAATTAAAACAAAGTGTGTCAATGAGACCAAAGTCAAAAATCGATAAATAAAATCATCAAAACTCAAATTAATTTTACGAATTGAGTTATGGAATATACTCTCCAATATCAACATTCTTGGTTAATTTAGTGCATGGAAAACAATTCTATGTTTTCATAAAATGAATTCTATTTAACCAAGTATTATCGTCGAGCGACGAAATCAAAACATCAGAGACATATAAAATATAAAATGTGCACAACATAATGAAATGTGAACATCGATGTATATATATAAATGAAGCATGAGTACATCAAAAAGATACATCGCCGACAAACATAACATCGATCCAACGATCGGGGTCGAAAATACATGAAAATATCACAACATATAACATATGTCACACCGGACATCAGAGTATCACACTACATCAAAATATCCAAAATATCATCAAAATACATGAAGATACATCAAAATGTCAAAAATATCCAGAACCACACTCTATCCTACCCAAACTCTCTCACAATAATATCTATCATCCAAAGAGCATAGGAGAGTCCTCAGAGAAGCTCAAGAGGCAGCGGGAGGATCTGCAGCAGCAGCAGGCTCTGCAGGAGTGGAGGTGGTCACCGGATCAGCTGAAGTGTCCACGGGAGCGACGGTAGTGGCCTCGGAGGCACCAGTCGGAGTATCCACCGCAGGAACGGTGGCAACAGGTGTGCTCTCGGGGTCACCAGCAGACGAAGCAGCAGCAGCACCAGAAGTGCCATCAGGGGCACGACTAGAAACACGAACAAGCTCCTCAATCTCCTCCTCATCCAACTCCTCCTCGTCAGAGACTGACGGAGGGATCTCAATGCCCAAACGTGAGGCGATACGAGCAAGTATCTCCTCAGTACGAGCATAACGAGACTCCATACGTCTCACTGAACGCGCGAGCTCGTCAAGAGTGGTAGAGGGAGCAGCTGAGGCAGAAGCAGACGCTGAAGCAGAGGGGGTCGTCCTTTGAACGTGACGGAGCGCCGCAAGAGACTTCTTGACGGCCGTCGCATTCAGAGGGGGACCGAGGGGACGCTCATCATCAGGAGGCAAAGTGACACGAAAGTGGCGAAAGACAAGTGTCAACAAGCACGGATATGGGATATGCGCAGACTTCGTGGACTTCCGGATACACTCGAAAGAATCCATCTTATCTAGTATGATCCGAGCCCAGTTAATCTTGCTCCCCATGAAGATGGCGTAGATCAACTTCAGGAATGGCTGGGAAGGCAAAGAAGAGGAGCCGTACTTAGGAAGTAAGCACGACTTCAGAATCAAGTTTAGGACCCAGCCATTAGGCTTGAAAGACTTCGATGGCACGCCAATCATGGCAGGAGGGATCTCATGGAAAATCTCAGAAAGGATGACCTGATCGAGGGAAGAGATGTCATCGACGGAAATATCTGAAGGGAGGAGGCCAGACGACGAGCAACCAATCAACTCTTCTAAGATTTCTGCCGTGAGGACAATCGGTGTCCCCAAGACAGTAGTCTCAATCGAGTGGGTCGCGTCGTACTGACCCCGGACACGGTTGGCGTAAAAGAGTTTGACCAGGCAAGGGTAAGGGTGTGGATTCACCTTAGGGTCATATCGAAGGTAATCGATAAGACCGGAAGACGAAAGGAGATCAGCTAGGCCTGGGAAGTCTGAAAACTGTATGAAATGCTCCAGAAGCAGCGGGCAGTGTTCGATACGGTTGTAAGCCGCGAGACACATAGGGTCATCACGACACAACGAGATATCGACACCGCCAACCGGCATCAGAGCCTTTCCCTTAGGCTGACGTGTGGAAGTACGGGGTCTAGAACTAGACGCACATTCCCTAGGAGGGGGTGAGGGATCCCTATGGGTATCGGTCTCGGGTATGTACTCGGTGTCGGAATCCGACGGTGTACGGAAAGAGGAGGGAGATACAGTTTGCTTCGTAGGCTTAGGTTTAGACTGAGATTGGGCTCTAGGCTTGGCGGTCGTCGTCCTCTTCTTCTTGAGAGGAGGCGAAGACGACGAAGGTTGGGTAATCTTCGAACGGCGTTTGGGTTGCGATGGTTCCCTAGGGGGCGACTCGACGGTCATAGGCGATGGATGAGAGGGATCGATCGGGATACGTGTTCTTGCCATCAGTGAGACAAGACACGACGCAATCAAACGAGGAATTGAGTTCTAGATCCCTAAAGATCAAGCCCTAGCCGAAATGAAGCCCTAACCGAGATTAACCCTAATCCTATGAGCTAGAAAATGAACCCTAGAGCTAGGAGAGGGAGGACCTAGGTCGGAAGGAGGAGGGGGTTGATCGGTGGCCGGAGAGAGGTCGGAGAGATGGCCGGAAATCGATGGGATCGACGGAGAAGACGAACGGGCTCGGGGGTTACGGGGGGTTTTTGAGCTGGAGAGAGGGGAGAGAACCGACTAGAATAGGATTAAGTCGGTCGATATGGAGTTTTAAGTCAATCGGAAGCTCAAAAGACACAACTGTCCCCGTCACAATTAGTCGGTCACAGTTCAAGCACTGACCGACTAGATCACAATCTAGTCGGTCGGTCAATGAGCTTGAACCGACTAATTGTAAATAGTAACTGAAGCCAAAAATCCTGACAAGAATTAGTCGGTCTAAGCTCATTCACTGACCGACTAGAACTGAATCTAGTCGGTCGGTCAATGAACTTGGACCGACTAAGAGAGTCCAAAAAATTTAAAATTTTGAAATTTTGATTTCTCCCCTAATCGCACTTGGACGAAACATCGAAATACTCTCATTAATCATTATATTACCCCATTAAACATCGAAAATCTGAAATTTGACGTTTACGAACAAATCGAGCGAAAATTCCGAAAATTCAACAAATATCCAGAAAATTCCAATACATCAAGCATGTGCAAATATAATGAAATTTCATAGCATGCAAGATTATTGAATACAAATGAAATGAATCCTAAATCTCGGATTCACCCATAATCCCCAATTCTCGACGCAACCGCACAAAGGAGTCTTCCTTTAGGGGTTTCGTGAAAATATCGGCGATTTGCTTCTGGGTTTCAACGTACACTAATATGATGTCCTTTTTAGCAACATGATCATCTAAGAAATGGTGACGGACATCTATGTGTTTAGAACGGGAATGGTGTACCGGGTTCTTGGAGAGACAAATTGCACTTTGGTTGTCCACCATGATAGGGCAAGTATCACAGTTTATACCAAAGTCTTTAAGTGTGTGTCTCATCCAAAGAACTTGAGCACACGCGGCACCTGCGGCAATATATTCCGCCTCGGTGGTTAAAAGTGATACGGAATTCTGCTTCTTGGAAAACCAAGCGACAAGAGAATTTCCTATAAAATGGCAAGTGCCACTAGTACTTTTCCTGTCGGATTTGCATCCCTCATAATCTGCGTCACTATATGAGATTAACTCATACGTGCTAGATTTTGGATAAAGTAATCCAAAATCAAGTGTGTAACTTAGATAACTGAAAATACGTTTTACCGCTACTATGTGAGATTCCTTAGGTTGAGACTGATAACGAGCACATACACATACGGCAAACATAATATCGGGCATACTTGCGGTAAGATATAGTAAACTACCTATCATACCTCGATATAGACGAATGTCTACATCTTTTCCGCCCGCATCTTTATCAAGATGTGTAGTCGTGCTCATTGGAGTCTTCTTCCCGGAGGCATTCTCCATTCCAAATCGCTTTAGCAACTCCACCGTGTACTTCGTTTGGTGGATGAAGATTGCATCGTTCATTTGGCGAATTTGGAGACCTAAGAAATATTTGAGCTCACACATGTGGCTCATCTCAAATTGATCCTTCATCACATTAGAAAACTCTTCGCAAAGAGCAAAGTCAGTAGCACCGAAAATGATATCATCAACATATACTTGAACTAAAATTATATCATTATTCGAATACTTAACAAATAATGTGGAATCAACTTCTCCCATTTTAAAACCTAAATCCAAAAGAAAATTCTTTAAACGGTCATACCAAGCTCGAGGAGCTTGTCTCAAACCGTAAAGTGCTTTCTTAAGTTTAAAAACATGATTTGGGAATTTTTCATTTATAAAACCCGGAGGTTGAGAAACATAAACTTCCTCAACAACATCTCCGTTTAAAAATGCACTTTTAACATCCATTTGAAATAATTTAAAATCCTTATGGCATGCAAAAGATAACAATAATCTAATTGATTCTAATCTAGCTACCGGAGCAAAGGATTCTTCGAAATCGATACATTCCTCTTGCCGATAGCCTTGAGCTACTAACCGAGCTTTGTTCCGGACGACGACTTGGTTTTCGTCGGTCTTGTTCTTGAAGATCCACTTTGTCCCTATAACTGTGTGGTTCTTCGAAGGCAATGGACAAGCTCCCAAACCTCATTCCTCTCGAATTGAATGAGTTCCTCTTCCATGGCAAGGATCCAAGCGCTATCTTCGCATGCTTCTTTAATATTCTTTGGCTCTATCGAGGAGGCAAAAGCACAATGAGCGAAGTGGTTGACTTGAGATCTCGTCTTGACACTATCATGGATATTGCCAATGACTTGCTCATGAGGATGGTCACGAACGGTATGAAGCCATTTGGGAATTCCTTGATCACTAGGAACATTCTCAAAAACTTCATTAGTCGGGTTAGTATCAATCGAATCAATAGAGTTAGAATTACCAATTGAATCACATAAGACATCCATAGAGTCATCATCATTAGTAATTTTAGTTGGAACAAAGCCTTCATTAAATGAAACATGAAGCGATTCCTCGATCGTTGAGGTTCGTTTGTTGTATATCCTGTAGGCTTTGCTACGTGAGGAATATCCAACAAATATCCCCTCATCGGATCTTGGATCGAATTTGTCCAAACTACCATACGTGTTCTTAATAAAACATTTTGAACCAAAAACACGAAAATGTTTAACTTGAGGCAACCTACCAAACAACAATTCATAACAAGTTTGTTTAGTGCCTGGCCTCAAAAGTATCCTATTAAACACATAGCAAGCGGTATGTACCGCTTCCGCCCAAAATTGATGGCCAAGTTGGCTATCATCAAGCATAGTGCGAGCACGCTCCACTAGCGTCCTATTCTTTCTCTCAACAACACCATTTTGAGGAGGTGCGCGAGGGAATGAAAAGGTGTGTGTAATACCAACTTCATCACAAAACGTTGAGAAAGACTCATTCTCAAATTCTCCTCCATGATCACTACGAATAGTGACAATGGTGGTTCCAATGAGATTTTGTACTTTCTTAACAAAAATTGTGAAGTTTTCAAAAGCATCATTTTTATTACATAATGAAAATACCCAAGTAAACCTAGAAAAGTCATCAACGATGACAAGTCCATATCGTGCATTTCCTAATGAAGCAACTCTAGTTGGCCCAAATAAATCTAGATGTAATAGCTCTAGTGGCCGCTTAGAAGAAATGCTTTTCTTAGGTTTAAAAGACGATTTTGGAAGCTTGCCTCGTTGACACGAGTCACAAAATCTTTTCTTTTGAAAGACTAGCTTAGGGAAGCCTCTAATAGAATTTAACTTGGAAAGCTTAAATGTGTTCCAAAGTTCACATGACCAAAATGTCGATGCCATAAGTGTTGTTCACTTGTGTTGGCAATGAGACATTGTTCATGTGATCTTGGAAGATCTAGGATGTATATATCCTTATGGCGTGTGCCGGAAAACAATACATCATTAGTATTTTTATTCAAAATATGACACATTCCTTTCCCAAAGCTAACTTTGTAACCTTTGTCACAAAGTTGGCTTATTGAAATGAGATTGTGGTTTAATCCTTTAACAAGGTAAACATCACATATTAGGGGTTTAGAAGGATTACCCACTTTACCAACACCTATGATGGTTCCGCTCTCGTTGCCTCCAAAGACGACGCGGTTTCCATTTGCAATGGGCACCACTCCGGAGAGCAATTGAGCGTCACCCGTCATGTGTTTTGAACACCCGCTATCGAGTATCCAATTCCCCTTGGAGCTAAATTTAAATTTGTTGTTCCGTTTCTTTTTCTTGAGTACCTAAAGATAGAAAATATCGTATCATGGTACCCAAGGTCATTGGGTCCAAAAGATTAGACCTTTGGAAGCCAAGTCCAATTGGACTTAGACTTCCCCACATAATTATCACTATGCACGACATTCGAAAAATAAGCTTTCATGTAAACTTGTTTTTCATCCATGCTTGTGTCCTTTGGGCTCCAAATCTTGAAAATTTTGGGAGCCCTCATCCTATTGGGTGCATGCATGCGTTGTTGATTTCTACGTGATGCATGACGTGGATAGGCATAAGGAACATGATGAAATGATGCATTATGAGAATTATTCATACGATGATGTGGGTGAACATATGCATGTGGGGGAACACGTGCGTGAGGGTGTCTCACATGGTGTGCACGTGCCCGTGAACGTGTAGCATAAAAAATCATCATATGTGTGAGCCGGTGGGGTAGGACGTGTGTTCCTACGTGGCATGGTATTGGTGTACATGTAGGCATGACCCTTCTTTGGAGGTCCACCCAAAGTGGGTTTCTTTCCAAATGAAGGTGTGTACGAGGTGGAAGCACCATTGGTAGATGAACTACCAATAGAGTGTTTGCTACCACTCGTTGAGTCACCAGAAGTTGGCCTTACAAAAGTAGTGGCCGATTTGGATGAACTTCTCATCGTATACCCTAAGCCAATGTGGTGATTGGCCGGAAGTAAGTCACTTAGGATTTTATCCAAATGGTCCTTACCCTTATTGAATTTATTAATTCAGCCTAATGTGCATTCATATTTCTCGGTGAGAGAACGTATAGAAGCATCCAAAGTGGATACTTGCGATGTGAGCACATAAACACGAGATTTGAGATTTTCATTCTCAACACTCAAAGTCGAGTTTTGAGAAGTCAAATCCGCTATCTTGTGTTCTTCCGGATCCTCAATGCTAACATGTTCAAGTTGAGTTTTGAGATTTACAATCTCATTCTTCAACTCTTCAACAACGGTGTCGTTGTTGGTGATGATAGTTTTAGGCGAGGTTTGGATGCTAGCTAAATCATCTTTTACTTTAGTATACATATTTACTAATTTAGTGTATTTAGACCATAATTGCTCATTAGCATTTCTAAGGTCATCCATAGTTACCGCATCGCCTTCATTGTCGCTATCATCGGAAGAGGAATCGTTATCTTGCTCCTCTCTAGCCATGAAGCACATGTGTGCTTGCTTCACTTGCTCATCATCCGACTCTCCGCTAGAGGAATCATCGGAGTCGGTGAATGTCCCGACAAGCCCCTTTTTTGTACCCTTTCTTGTACTTCTTGGACTTGTCGAACTTTGGCGCCTTCCACTTCTCCTTGTGCTTGTTTTGAGGACACTCCGCTTTCATGTGTCCTGGCTTGTTGCATTTAAAGCACAAAGAAGAGGAGGCGTTAGAAGAATTAAACTTCGATTTGTTTTTGAAGTTACCTTTCCGGAAGAACCGGTTGAACTTCTTTGCCATGAGAGCCATGGACTCCAAGTCCAACTCGTCTTCCGAGTTTTCATCATCGGTCGATGTGGAAGTTGATGGAGCAGCCTTGAAAGCAATAGCCTTCTTCTTTGGCTCGTCTTGCTTTAGGTAGGACTTCATCTTTTCCAGCAACTTCAACTTGCTATCCTTGCGTACCTCATAAGACATCAAGGTACCCATTAGTTGAACAACGGTATAAGTTTTCATATCATTACCTTCCTCGATGGTGAAGGTACGTTTCTCCCAACTAGAAGGAAGTCCATCGATGATCTTCGAGACTTTCTCCTTTTGGGTGTAGGTCTTACCGAGAGCCTCCAACTCGTTTGTGATGTCGACGAAGCGAGCATAGTACTCCTTCATCTTCTCACCCTGTAGCATATGAAATAACTCATAATCTTTATTAACTACTACGAGTTTGGAGTCTCTTACCCTACTAGTCCCTTCATGCAAGATGAGGAGGGAGTTCCATATTTGATATGCACTCTTACATGTGCATATCTTGTTGAAATCCTCGGGCTCCAAAGTGCATTGCAAGGCGTTGATTGCCTTGGCATTGCTTACCTCCGCGGTGACCTCCGCGGTAGTCCATTTCTCGAAATCTTCTTCGACGGGATCGACATACTCCTTCATCGTGGCCCTCCATAGTGAAGCACTCCGGAGGAAAGTTTCCATCCGGCATTTCCAGTACCCGTAGTTGGTACCGTTGAAGAAGGGAGGCCTCGTTGAGGAGTGTCCTTCCAACACCGAAGACGCTCCTTCACGATTCTTGAAGGTGCTATAGTCGGAAGGTGGACGAACGGTCTTGTTGTCATTGGCAGACATAGCTATAGACTTGGCTCTGATACCAAATGTAATGCCCTGCTAACCTACTGCACAAGTACTAGAGGGGGGTGAATAGTACTTTAAAATAATTAAGAGGCTAATTCCTAATTTCCTTGCAAACTCTACCAAACAATGCGGAAATGTAAATGTTAGACAACAAAGAAACAATCGCAAACAAACGATATTACTGGGTTCGGATCCACCCAAGTCTCCCCGACTTGTTCCCGGTGATCCTACGTCCCAACCACCCGGATCCCCTCCGGATACTTGAGTTAGAAACCCTAACTCAAGATTTCCATTATGAAATACTTGTGAAGAACCTTCACCAAGTCAAATCATACAAAAATGAAAATTGTGACTCCCACAACCCGGGATCACAACCACTCTCACAACCGAGAGTGAAACACTTACAATATCGAAAGTAAATGAAATAGAAAAGCTTACCACAAAATACATATGCCTTGAGTATACTTACGAATTAGGGCAAAGATGATTTTGAGGAAGAAGAAGGCACCAAACCCTAGCTCCTAGATGTAGATCAGCGATGGAGAGCTATGAGGTAGTTGGTGACCTAGAATCAAGCACTTGGCTTGGAAGGCTCACAATCAATGAATCTCTCTTTTGAAATAAGAGTGAGGGAGAGATTCTTGAATGGAAATGAATGAGCTTTAATGAGATGGAATGATTTCTCTTTGATCTCTAAACTTCTCTTAAAATCAGCCTTGAGTGCAATGAATGCAGCACTCCAAGTATATATAGGATAGAGGAAAGAGAGAGTGAAAAACGTTTCAATTAAAGCTCCAACGGCTCTATTCTGAACCAAACTAGTCGGTCAAAGAAGGTTGACTGACCGACTAGTTCACCAACTAGTCGGTCGGTCAATCAACATGAACCGACTAAAGGATGAACAGTGAATAGGTCGAAGTTCAGACTAACAGAACTAGTCGGTCAAAGAACACTTGCCAACCGACTAGTTTCACAACTAGTCGGTCGGTGAGTGAACTTAGACCGACTAAGAGATAAAACAAATAGTCTGAGTACAAATTGAATTAGTCGGTCCAAGAACAAAAGTTGACCGACTAGTTCATCAACTAGTCGGTCGCCAAATGAACATAGACCGACTAACGATAAACAGTAACTTGGCATGTACAGGGAAAGCTCAACTAGTCGGTCTAAGAAGCATTACTGACCGACTAGTTCATAAACTAGTCGGTCGGTGAGTCAACGTAGACCGACTAACTGTAAACAGTAAAGAACTTAGAATTGAGAAGGCAAACTAGTCGGTCCAAGAAGCTTTACCGACCGACTAGATCACCATCTAGTCGGTTGGTTCTTCTTCTTGAACCAACTAACATGCACAAGAAGTCGCGAATCGAAGCGCGATGCTTCGGAAAAGTTCATATGGACTTCTTACAAGTTCCTAGCTCTAAGATAGGAGCGTAATGAAGATTAAAACGTAAGACCTACTCAAGGCTTAACATTCTATGTAACGAAGCTAAAAGACTATAAATAAAACTTGACGAACCGTCTTCGAAAGCTTCGATCCGAATCATCATGACTTCTAAAATGGTCCAAAAGCTTCAACAAAGCTTTAGGCATACGATCACGTGCTTTGAGAAGTCTCGAGACGTCGCTTTGGATGTTCATATGAATTTGGCGACGATCTCCATAACTGCGCTCACAAAGAGTTAGTTCACGATATATTTATGTTTTTTCATCATCCAAAACCAAATCCGGAGAGTCCAATATCCAACAAAGATGGTGTTCTTGAAAAACTTGGCTACTATTCTTACGTCATTTGTCGTGGTGGCTATGGCTTCCACCCATTTTGATACGTAATCGACAGCAACTAAGATATACTTGTTGCTGTTACTCGATGGGAAAGGCCCCATGAAATCGACACCCCAGCAGTCAAATAGTTCTATCTCCAGGATGACGTGGAGAGGTGTTTCATTCTTCTTCGTGATATCTCCCGTCCTCTGGCATCTGTCGCACTTTCTTATGTACTCATTGGCATCCCTGAATATAGTGGGCCAGTAGAATCCACTTTGAAGAATTTTCACCGTGATTTTGGTTACAGCAGCGTGCCCACCACATGGTTGATCATGGCAATGGGACATGATAGAAGTTGCTTCTTCTTTTGGTATACATCGTCTGATGATCCCATCGGCGCACGTTCTGAACAAATACGGGTCGTCCCAAAAGTAACTCTTGGCATCATGTAGGAACTTCCTCCTTGAATAAGTTGCTAATCCATGCGGAATTATCCCACTCACCAAATAATTCACTATATCGGCGTACCAGGGAGCTTCAGAGGTACCTGCAACGAATAGTTGTTCACCGGTGAATGAATCGTCAATCGGTAAGCTGTCGTCCCCGTGTCTCTGAATAAGCCGTGACAAGTGGTCTGCTACCACGTTTTCTGCTCCCTTCTTATCCTTGATCTCAATGTCGAATTCTTGGAACAGAAGGATCCAACATATCAGACGTGGTTTAGCATCCTTCTTGCTTAACAGGTATTTTAATGCTGCATGGTCCGTGTGGATGATCACCTTAGACCCCAGAAGGTAGGATCTAAACTTCTCTATAGAGTAGACTACGGCTAGCAGCTCTTTCTCCGTGGTGGTGTAGTTCTTTTGGGCATCGTCCAGGGTCTTGCTAGCGTAGTATATGGCATGGAGCTTCCCCTCCTTCCTTTGGCCAAGCACAACTCCCACTGCTTGGTCACTAGCATCGCACATAAGCTCAAACGGCAGAGTCCAGTCTGGAGGCTGTATGATCGGCGCCGAGATGAGTGCTTCCTTCAACCTGTTGAAAGCTAGCAGACAAGCATCAGTAAACACAAAAGGGGCATCCTTAGCCAGGAGCTCCGTAAGAGGGCGAGCAATATTTGAAAAATCCTTTATGAAGCGTCGGTAAAAACCGGCATGCCCTAAAAAGCCACGGATACCTTTGAGGTTAGTGGGGGGTGGTAAAATTTTGATAACATCCACCTTTGTTGAGTATTGGACTCCCCGGATTTGGTTTTGGATGATGAGCAAACATAAATAATTCATGAATAAACAATTTGTGAGCGCAGTAATGGAGATCGTAGCCAAATTCACGAGAACACTCAAAGCGACATCTCAAGACTTCTCAAAGCTCGTATTCAATGCCTAAAGCTTCGTTGAAGCTTTTGGACCTTTTTGGAAGTCATGAAGATTTGATCGAAGCTCTCGAAGACCGTTCTTTAAGGTTTTATTTATAGTCTTTTAGTTTCGATCTATAGAATGTTAATCCTTGAGTATATCTTACATTTCTATCTTCATAACGCTCATATCTTAGCTCTAGGATCTTAGTAGAAGTCCATTCTAACTTTCTCGAAGCATCGCGCTTCGATTCGGACTTTATTGTGCATGTTAGTTGGTTCAAGAAGAATAACTGACCGACTAGATGGTGATCTAGTCGGTCGGCAAAGCTTCTTGGACCGACTAGTTTCAGTTTGTATTTTCTTGCTCAGTACTGTTTACAGTTAGTCGGTCTATGTTGACTCACCGACCGACTAGTTTGTGAACTAGTCGGTCAGTGATGCTTCTTTGACCGACTAGTTGAGCTTTACTGTACATGCCAATTTTCTCCTAAGCTACTGTTTATCGTTAGTCGGTCTAAGAACGTTTGGCGACCGACTAGTTGATGATCTAGTCGGTCAACATTTGTTCTTGGACCGACTAAATCAATTTGTACTCAGACTAATTGTTTTTGACTCTTAGTCGGTCTAAGTTCACTGACCGACCGACTAGTTGTGAAACTAGTCGGTCAGACAGTCTTCTTGGACCGACTAGATTTCTAGGTCTGAAATTCAATCTCTTCACTGTTCCTCACTTAGTCGGTCCATGTTGATTGACCGACCGACTAGTTGATGAACTAGTCGGTCAGTGGTTGTTCTTTGACCGACTAACTGCTTCAGATTTCTTTCCGTTGGGATTTGACCTAACTCGTTTTTATGGGACCCTATAAATACGAAGCTTGGTCATTTCTCTCAAGGTTAGAGCTGCTATTAAGAGATTCATTGAGATTGAAAGAGTTAGACATTCTCACTCATTTCCAAATCTCTCTTCCTCACAAGAAATCCATTCTCTCACTTTCTAGATCTAGAATCCATCTTGAGAGAAGTTTGTTCTTGGTGAGCCATTCAAGCTCTAGCTTGATTCAAGTCTCCAAATCACTCCTAGGCACCCATTGCTGCTCATTTCAGTGGTGCTAGGTCTTGGTGACTTTCTCTTCCTCAAATCCCTCCTTGCACCTATTTGGTAAGAATACTCAAGGTATAGGATTTTGTGGTAAGATTGTTTATTTCATTATAAACTCATTTATATTGCTTATTGATTCTCTCGGTTGTGAGAGAAGGTTGTGATCCCGGGTTGTGGGATTCACTATTGCCATTGCATGTATGATTTGATCTTGTGAAGGTTTTTCACAAGATATCATAGTGGAAATCTTGGGTTAGGGTTTCTAACCTAAGTATCCGGAGGGGATCCGGGTGGTTGGGACGTAGGATCACCGGGAACAAGTCGGGGAGACTTGAGTGGATCCGAACCCAGTAATATCTATTGTTAGCATTGTTAATTTTGTTGTTGTCATCAATTTAAACTTCCGCAAATTGATTTGGTAGTTGTTTGCACGATAATTTGGAATTATACTCCTTGTTATTTTTAAAGTACTATTCACCCCCCCCCCCCCCCCCCCCTCTAGTACTTGTGCAGTAGCTTGTAGGGCATTACATTTGGTATCAGAGCCAGATATTTAGGTATGTCTGCCAACGACAACAAGACCGTTCGTCCACCTGCGGATTATGGATCCTTCAGGAACCGTGAAGGAGCGTCTTTGGTCATGGAAGGACATTCCTCGACTAGGCCTCCATTCTTCAACGGCGTCAATTATGGATATTGGAAATGCCGGATGGAAACGTTCCTCCGGAGCGCCTCATTGTGGAGAATTACCATGTCGGAGTACAATGTGCCTACCGAAGAAGATTTCGACAAGTGGACTACCGCGGAGGTCGCCGCGGAGATTGCAAATGCCAAAGCAATGAATGCTTTACAATGTGCATTGGAACCCGAAGATTTTAATAAGATATGCACATGTAAGAGTGCATATCAAATTTGGAATTCGCTCCTCATTTTGCATGAAGGAACGAGTCGGGTAAGAGATTCTAAACTCGTAGTAGTCAATAGAGATTACGAATTGTTTCATATGGAACAGGGAGAAAAGATGAAGGAGTATTATGCTCGCTTCGTCGACATAATGAACGAGTTGGAAGCTCTCGGTAAAACATACACCCAAAAGGAGAAGTGTTCGAAGCTTATCGAATGACTTCCTTCTTCTTGGGAGAAACGTACCTTCGCCATCGAAGAAGGTAATGACATGAATAAGTATACCGTAGTTCAATTGATGGGTACTTTGATGTCATACGAGGTACGCAAAAATAGCAAGGTGAAGTTACAAGAAAAGATGAAGTCTTATTTGAACCAAGACGTGCCTAAGAAAAAGGCGATTGCGTTCAAGGCGGCTCCTTCCACCTCTACCGAGGACTCGGAAGAAGAAATGGACATGGAATCCATTGCACTCATGGCAAAGAAGTTCAATCGCTTCTTCCGAAAGGGTAACTTCAAACAAAAATCTAAATTTACTTCTACTAACGCCTCTCCACCTTTGTGCTTTAAATGCAATAAGCCAGGACACATCAAAGCGGATTGTCCTCAAAACAAGCAAAAGGAGAAGTGGAAGGCGCCGAAGTTCGACAAGTCCAAGAAGTACAAAAGGGGGTACAAAAAGGGACTTGTCGGAGCAACATTCACCGACTCCGAGGATTCCTCAAGCGGAGAGTCGGACGATGAGAAAGTGGAGCAAGCGCACATGTGCTTCATGGCAAGAGAGGAGCATGATCAAGAATCCTCCTCTTCCGATGATAGCGACAACGAAGGCGATGAGGTAACTATGGATGACCTTAGGAATGCTAATTCTCAATTATGGTCTAAGTATACTAAATTAGTAAATAGGTATACTAAAATAAAAGATGACTTAGCTAGCATTCAAACCTCGCCTAAAACTATCATCACCAACAACGACACCGTTGTTGAAGAGTTGAAGAATGAGATTGTTAATCTCTAGACTCAACTTGAACATGTTAGCATTGAGGATCCGGAAGAACATAAGATAGCGGATTTGACTTCTCAAAACTCGACGTTGAGTATTGAGAATGAGAATCTTAAATCTCGTGTTTATGTGCTCACATCGCAAGTATCCACTTTGGATACTTCTTTGCGTTCTCTCACCGAGAAATATGAGAACACATTAGGCCGAATTAATAAATTCAATAAGGGTAAGGACCATTTGGATAAAATCCTAAGTGACTTACTTCCGACCAATCACCACATTGGCTTGGGGTATACGATGGGAAGTTCATACAAATCGGCCATTACTTTTGTTAGGCCAACTTCCGGTGCTTCGACGAGTGGTAGCAAACACTCTATTGGTAGTTCATCTACCAATGGTGCTTCCACCTCGTCCACACCCTCTTTCGGAAAGAAACCCACTTTGGGTGGACCTCCAAAGAAGGGGCATGCCTACATGTACACCAATACCATGCCACGTAGGAACACACGTCCTACTCCACCGGTTTACACATATGATGACTTTTATGCTACACATTCACGGGCACGTGCACACCATGTGAGACACCCTCACGCACGTGTTCCCTCACATGCATATGTTCACCCACAACATCATATGAATAATTATCCATATGCACCATTTCATCATGTTCCTTATGCCTATCCACGACATGCATCACGTAGAAACCAACAACGCATGCATGCACCCAATACGATGAGGGCTCCCAAGATTTTCACTATTTGGAGCCCGAAGGACACAAGCATGGATGAAAAACAAGTTTATATGAATGCTTATTTTTCGAATGTTGTGCATAGTAGTGATTATGTGGGGAAGTCTAAGTCCAATTGGACTTGGCTTCCAAAGGTCTAACCTTTGAGGACCCAATGACCTTGGGTACCATGATACGACATTTCATATCTATAGGTACTCAAGAAAAAGAAACGGAGCAACAAATTTAAATTTAGCTCCAAGAGAAATTGGATACTCGATAGCGGGTGTTCAAAACACATGACGGGCGATGCTCAATTGCTTTCCGGAGTGGTGCCCATTGCTAATGGGAACCGGGTAGTCTTTGGAGGCAACGAGAGCGGAACCATCGTCGGTGTTGGTAAAGTGGGTAATCCATCTAAACCCTTAATTAGTGATGTTTATCTAGTTAATGGTTTAAATCATAATCTTATTTCAATAAGCCAACTTTGTGACAAAGGTTACAAAGTTAGCTTTGCGAAATGATTGTGTCATATTTTGAATGATAATAATAATTTATTATTTTCCGGCACACGCCATAAAGATATTTATATTTTGGATCTTCCTAAGTCTTATGAACAATGTCTCGTTGCCAACACAAGTGAACAACACTTATGGCATCGACGCTTTGGACATGTGAACTTTGGAACACTTTATAAGCTTTCAAAATTAAATTCCATTAAAGGTTTTCCGAAGCTCGTTTTTGAAAAGAAAAGTTTTTGTGATTCGTGTCAACGTGGCAAGCTTCCTAAATCTTCATTTAAACCTAAGAAAAGCATTTCTACTAAACGGCCACTAGAGCTATTACATCTAGATTTATTTGGGCCAACTAGAGTTGCTTCCTTAGGAAATGCAAGATATGGACTTGTCATCGTAGATGATTATTCGAGATTTACATGGGTATTTTTCTTATGTAATAAAAATGAAGCTTTTGAAAACTTCACAATATTTGTGAAGAAAGTACAAAATCTCATCAGAACCACCATTGTCACTATTCATAGTGATCATGGGGTGAATTTGAGAATGAGTCTTTCTCAAATTTTTGTGATGATCTTGGAATTACTCACACGTCTTCTTTCCCTTGCGCACCCCCTCAAAATGGTGTTGTTGAGAGGAAGAATAGAACGCTTGTGGAGTGTGCTCGCACCATGCTTGATGATAGCCATCTTGGCCATCAATTTTGGGCGGAAGTGGTACACACCGCTTGCTATGTGTTTAAAAGAATACTTTTGAGGCCCGGCACCAAACAAACTTGCTATGAATTGTTGTTTGGTAGATTGCCTCAAGTTAAACATTTTCGTGTTTTCGGTGCAAAATGTTTTATTAAAAACACTTATGAAAATTTGGACAAGTTTGATCTGAGATCGGATGAGGGGATATTTGTTGGGTATTCCTCACGTAGCAAAGCCTACCGGATATACAACAAAAGATCCTCTACGATCGAGGAATCACTACATGTCTCTTTTAATGAAAATTTTACTACTTCTAGAATTTCAAATGATGATGATTCTATGGATGTTTTATGTGATTCGTTTGATAATTCTAAGTCTAATGATTCAATTGATTCTATTGATACTAACCCAACTAATGAGGTTGTTGAGAATGTTCCTAGTGATCAGGGAATTCCCAAACGGCTTCATACGGTTCGTGACCACCCCCATGAGCAAGTTATTGGCAATATTCATGATAGAGTCAAAACAAGATCGCAAGTCCACCACTTCGCCAATTGTGCCTTTGCCTCATCGATAGAGCCAAAGAATATAGTTGAAGCGTGCGAAGATAGTGCTTGGATCCTTGCCATGGAGGAGGAACTCATTCAATTCGAGAGGAATGAGGTATGGGAGCTTGTTCCATTGCAATCGAAGAACCACACCGTCATAGGGACAAAGTGGATCTTCAAGAACAAAACCGACGAAAACCAAGTCGTCGTCCGGAACAAAGCTCGGTTAGTTGCTCAAGGCTACCGTCAAGAGGAAGGTATTGATTTCGAAGAATCCTTCGCTCCGGTAGCTAGATTAGAATCAATTAGATTATTATTGTCTTTCGCATGCCATAAAAATTTCAAATTATTTCAAATGGATGTTAAAAGTGCATTTTTAAACGGAGATGTTGTTGAGGAAGTTTACGTTTCTCAACCTCCGGGCTTCGTAAATGAAAAATTTCCAAATCATGTTTTTAAACTAAAGAACGCTCTTTACGGGTTGAGACAAGCTCCTCGAGCTTGGTATGATCGCCTAAAGAATTTTCTTTTGGATTTGAATTTTAAAATGGGAGAAGCCGATTCTACACTTTTTGTTAAGCATGCGAATAATGATATTTTATTAGTTCAAATTTATGTTGATGATATCATTTTCGGTGCTACTAACTTCACTCTTTGCGAAGAGTTTTCTAATGTTATGAAGGAACAATTTGAGATGAGCCACATGAGTGAACTCAAATATTTCTTAGGTCTCCAAATTCGCCAATTGAACGATGCAATCTTCATCCACCAAACGAAGTATACGGTGGAGTTGCTAAAGCGATTTGGAATGGAGAATGCCTCCGGGAAAAAGACTCCTATGAGTACGACTACGCATCTTGATAAAGATACGGGCGGAAAAGATGTAGACATTCGTCTATATCGAGGTATGATAGGTAGTTTACTTTATCTTACCGCTAGTAGGCCCGATATCATGTTTGCCGTGTGTATTTGTGCTCGTTATCAGTCTCAACCTAAGGATTCTCACTTAGTAGCGGTAAAACGTATTTTTCGCTATCTAAGTTACACTTTAGATTTTGGATTACTTTATCCGAAATCTAGCACATATGAGTTAGTCTCATATAGTGACGCTGATTATGCGGGATGCAAATCCGACAGGAAGAGTACTAGTGGCACTTGCCATTTTATAGAAAATTCCCTTGTCTCTTGCTTTTCCAAGAAGCAAAATTCAGTATCACTTTCAACCACCGAGGCGGAATACATTGCCGCCGGTGCTGCTTGTGCCCAGGTTCTTTGGATGAGACACACACTAAAGGATTTTGGTATTCATTGTGATACTAGCCCTATCATGGTGGATAACCAAAGTGCTATTTGTCTTTCAAAGAATCCGGTGCACCATTACCGATCTAAACACATAGATGTCCGACACCATTTTTTAGATGATCATGTTGCTAAAAAGGACATCATTTTAGTGTACGTTGAAACCCAAAAACAAATCGCCGATATTTTCACGAAACCCCTAAAGGAGGACTCCTTTGTGCGGTTGCGTCGAGAATTGGGGATTATGGGTGAATCCGAGATATAGGATTCATGTTTCATTCAATAATCTTGCATGCTATTATATTTCGCAATATTTCGTTCATGCTAGATTTGTTGAATTTTTCGGGATTTTATGTGATATGTTGAATTTTTGCTCGAATTCATATTTGAATGTCGTATTTGAGATTTCGATGTTTAATGGGGTAGTTTAGATGATATTTGAGAGGAATATGATGTTTCGTCCAAGTGTATTTAGGAGAGATCTTAATTGTCAATTTTTGGACTCATCTAGTCGGTCTCAGTTCATCAACCAACCGACTAGATTCACATCTAGTCGGTCAGCTAATGAACTCAGACGGACTAGCTCTATCTCTCAACTTTTGGACTCCTTTAGTCGGTCTCAGTTCAATAACCAACCGACTAGATTCGTATCTAGTCGGTTAGTAAAAGAACTCAGACCGACTAACTCAAGCTATTAGGATTTCCTCTCCTGCTTAGCTCTTTTAGTCGGTTCAAGTTTACTTACCGACCGACTAGATTGAGTTCTAGTCGGTCAGTATTTGAACGTAGACCGACTAATTCTCATTCATGATTTTTCGATTTGTCTCTGTTTCACTTTTAGTCGGTTCAAGCTCGTTAACCGACCGACTAGATTGTCATCTAGTCGGTCAGCCATTGAACTATGACCGACTAAGTGCTCAGGGGCAGTCATGTCTTTTCGCGTTTTCGACCGACTTAAATCATATCTAATCGATTCTTTTCTCTATTAGTCGGTCTCCAACTTCCCTCCAACTCGAAAACCCCCGATCCCTCCTCCAGACTCTTCGACTTCCGTCGATCTCCGACGACTTTTCCGTCCAACCGCCGCCGTCGATCTCCCTCCCCTAGGTATATCTCCTCCTCCTAGGTCGTTTTCGAGTTCTAGGGCTTCATTTCATCTCTAGGGTTTCGATTTTCTGTTCTAGGGCTTGATTTCGGTTCTAGGGTTTAAACTTAGGGTTATTTGATCTTTTCAAATTTCGTTGATTGATCTCGTTGTGCCACGATCATGGCAAAGAAGAGGATTCCTATCACTCCCTCTGGGGCATCCCCCATGACCGTAGGGCCATCTAACCCGAGGAATCCTTCTAAGCCCAAACGTCGTGCTAAATCAACCCAAGCTTCTCCGTCTTCGCCTCCTCTGAAGAAGCAGAGGACAGCGACCGTCAAACCCGGTAAACATTCTAAGTCTAGAAAGCCTATACTCCATACCCCCTCTACTCCTCCTGATTCCGATACTGAGTTTAGACCCGAGGATGAGTCTGGCCATAAGGAACCCACTCCTCCACTTCGTCCTAGGACTCGACAGCCTAAGGGAAAGGGCCCAATGCCAGCAGGTGGTGTTGACATATCGTTGTGTCGCAACGACCCTATGTGTCTAGCGGCCTACAACCGTATTGAGCACTGCCCAATGCTATTGGAGCACTATGTTCAGTTTTCAGACTTCCTTGGCTTAGCTGATCTCCTTTCCTATAGTGGGCTCCTAGACTATCTTCGCTTCGACCCTAAGGCGAACCCTCGACCCTATCCTCGCCTGGTCAAACTGTTCTATGCAAATCGTGTCCGGGGCCACTACGACGAGAGCCACTCCATCAAGACTACTGTCTTGGGGACTCCTATAGTCCTCACGGCAGAAATCTTGGGGGAGTTGCTTGGTTGTTCGTCGTCTGGTCTCCTCCCGTCAGACATCTCTGTTGATGATATCTCCTCTTTGGATCAGTCTGTTCTAGCTGATATCTTCCATGCGATCCCTCCTGCCTTCATTGGTGTTCCATCGAAGTCATTTAAGCCAAATGCATGGGTGCTCAATCTCATTCTGAAGTCGTGCTTGCTTCCCAAGTACGGCTCATCTTCTCTGCCATCCCAGCCGTTCCTCAAGTTGATTTACGCTCTATTCTTTGGTTGCGAGATTAATTGGGCTCGCGTTATACTCGATAAGATGGACTCTTTCGAGTGTGTTCGCAAGACCACTAAATCTGCGCATATCCCTTATCCTTGTCTCTTGACTTTGGTGTTCCGTCATTTTCGCCTGCCTTTGCCTCCTGACGATGAGCGTCCCCTTGGTCCTCCACTGAACGCGACGGCCGTAAAGAAATCTCTTGCGGCACTCCATCACGTGCAACGGACGACTCCTTCTGCGTCCCAGGCCACATCTTCAGCTGCTGCTGCCCCTCCTCCTACCACCACACTTGATGATGTCGTTCGCCTACTTCGTCGTCACGAGTCTCGTTTGGCTCGTACCGAGGAGGTAGTGTGTCGTATGGCTAGTTTGATGGGTATTCAGCTTCCTCCTCCTGTTTCTGAGGATGAGGAGATTGATGACGAGGAGATTGATGAGCTTGTCACCTCTTTAGCTCGTGGCGCTGAGGCCACTGCTGCTGCTGCTACCACATCTGCTGCTGGTGCTACCACCTCTTTCGGTGCTCCAGAGACTTCTGCACCAGTGGATCAGACTTCTGATGCTGATGCTGCTCCTGCTGATATCCCTGACCCAGTCGTGCCTGCTGTTGTTCCAGCTGATACTCCTGCCGTTGAGCCAGTCGTCGATATCTCCACTCCTGCCCCGACGATCCCTTCAGTACACACACCACTCCTTGCAACAGAGCCTGAGTCCACTCCCTCGACTGGACCCACGGAGACTGCTGATCCTGTCACTTCCTCCTGAGCGTCAGTTTGGAGGCCTCTCCTGTGATCATTGGATGATACATCTTGTTGAGAGTGTTTTGGGTTAGGATGGAGTTTTGGCGATGTGTTGATGTATTTTGGATTTTGGATGTCGGTGTAATTGGTGTACTTCCATTTTGTTGGATGTTGATGATGATATGTCGATGATGGTGTTGTATCTTTTTGTTGGTGATATAGATGTTGCACTATGTTTGTTGTAGTCGATGTATTTTTGCTTGTACTCATGATATTCTAATATATATACATCGATGTTCTCTTTTACTTCATTGTGCACATTTAATATTCATTCAATGTCTATGATATGTGATATCGTCGCTCGACGATTATTAACTTGGTTAAATAGAATTAATCATATGTTTGCATAGAATTGTATTCCATGCACAAATTTAACCAAGAATATTGAGTATTGAAGAGTACGTTTCTTTATTCAATAAGTGAATTTATATTTGGTATTTTGATGATCTTAATTTTCGTTTTTCGAAAATGGACAATTTGGCACACTTTGATTCGTTTTCGACTATTTTCCTTGGTGTCAATTTGGTCCACGTCATATTCTACGACTCCCGATGTTGGATTTTCTTTTTCCTTGTTGTTGTCGTTGTATGCCCCCCATTTTTGGGATAATGCCAAAGGGGGAGAGATAATGATAATGATTAGGGCAAATAAAAATTTAACTCAATTTCCAAGAATCTAATTTGATATGTTAGATTCAGGGGGGGTTAAGATATATATAAGGATTTTCAAATCCGATATTTCAAAATTCGATTCTCAATATCTATGTTACTCGTCTGATTGATGCAATTTATATATATTAAATTTGGAATTAACGTGTCATCAATGCAGGGGGAGTAAGTATTTTACATTTGAATCATTATTTTTTATTATTATTTATGTTAGTTTGTCATCACCAAAAAGGGGGAGAATGTTGAGTATTGGACTCCCCGGATTTGGTTTTGGATGATGAGCAAACATAAATAATTCATGAACTAACAATTTGTGAGCGCAGTAATGGAGATCATCGCCAAATTCACGAGAACACTGAAAGCGACATCTCAAGACTTCTCAAAGCTCGTATTCAATGCCTAAAGCTTCGTTGAAGCTTTTGGTCCTTTTTGGAAGTCATGAAGATTTGATCGAAGCTCTCGAAGACCGTTCTTTAAGGTTTTATTTATAGTCTTTTAGTTTCGATCTATAGAATGTTAAGCCTTGAGTATATCTTACATTTCTATCTTCATAACGCTCATATCTTAGCTCTAGGATCTTAGTAGAAGTCCATTCTAACTTCCTCGAAGCATCGCGCTTCGATTCAGACTTTATTGTGCATGTTAGTTGGTTCAAGAAGAATAACTGACCGACTAGATGGTGATCTAGTCGGTCGGCAAAGCTTCTTGGACCGACTAGTTTCAGTTTGTATTTTCTTGCTCAGTACTGTTTACAGTTAGTCGGTCTACGTTGACTCACCGACCGACTAGTTTGTGAACTAGTCGGTCAGTGATGCTTCTTTGACCGACTAGTTGAGCTTTACTGTACATGCCAATTTTCTCCTAAGCTACTGTTTATCGTTAGTCGGTCTAAGAACGTTTGGCGACCGACTAGTTGATGATCTAGTCGGTCAACATTTGTTCTTGGACCGACTAAATCAATTTGTACTCAGACTAATTGTTTTTGACTCTTAGTCGGTCTAAGTTCACTGACCGACCGACTATTTGTGAAACTAGTCAGTCAGACAGTCTTCTTGGACCGGCTAGATTTCTAGGTCTGAAATTCAATCTCTTCAATGTTCCTCACTTAGTCGGTCCATGTTGATTGACCGACCGACTAGTTGATGAACTAGTCAGTCAGTGGTTGTTCTTTGACCGACTAACTGCTTCAGATTTCTTTCCGTTGGGATTTGACCTAACTCGTTTTTATGGGACCCTATAAATACGAAGCTTGGTCATTTCTCTCAAGGTTAGAGCTGCTATTAAGAGATTCATTGAGATTGAAAGAGTTAGACATTCTCACTCATTTCCAAAGCTCTCTTCCTCACAAGAAATCCATTCTCTCACTTTCTAGATCTAGAATCCATCTTGAGAGAAGTTTGTTCTTGGTGAGCCATTCAAGCTCTAGCTTGATTCAAGTCTCCAAATCACTCCTAGGCACCCATTGCTGCTCATTTCAGTGGTGCTAGGTCTTGGTGACTTTCTCTTCCTCAAATCCCTCCTTGCACCTATTTGGTAAGAATACTCAAGGTATAGGATTTTGTGGTAAGATTGTTTATTTCATTATAAACTCATTTATATTGCTTATTGATTCTCTCGGTTGTGAAAGAAGGTTGTGATCCCCGGTTGTGGGATTCACTATTACCATTGCATGTATGATTTGATCTTGTGAAGGTTTTTCACAAGATATCATAGTGGAAATCTTGGGTTAGGGTTTCTAACCTAAGTATCCGGAGGGGATCCGGGTGGTTGGGACGTAGGATCACCGGGAACAAGTCGGGGAGACTTGGGTGGATCCGAACCCAGTAATATCTATTGTTAGCATTGTTAATTTTGTTGTTGTCATCAATTTAAGCTTCCGCAAATTGATTTGGTAGTTGTTTGCACGATAATTTGGAATTATACTCCTTGTTATTTTTAAAGTACTATTCACCCCCCCCCCCCTAGTACTTGTGCAGTAGCTTGTAGGGCATTACAACCTTGGCCTTATCAACCTCAGTCCCTTTAGAAGTAATGACATGCCTAAGAACCACTCCTTCTGTCACCATAAAGTGACACTTCTCCCAATTCAACGTGAGATTGTTGTCTTGGCATCGTTCCAAGACTTTGGACAAATTAGCTAAGCAGCTATCAAACTCAGTGTCGTAGACAGAAAATTCGTCCATAAAGACCTCCATGATATTCTCGATGAAATCAGAGAAAATAGATGTCATGCACCTTTGAAATGTGGCGGGTGCGTTACATAGTCCAAACGGCATTCTTCGATAAGCAAAGGTGCCGTAAGGACATGTGAATGTCGTTTTCTCTTGGTCTTCCAGATGCAACGGGATTTGGAAAAATCCGGAGTATCCGTCTAAGTAGCAAAAGTATTTATGCTTAGCTAAGCGCTCGAGCATCTGGTCTATGAAGGGTAGAGGGTAGTGGTCTTTCCTGGTGGCTTTGTTCAGTTTTCTGTAATCGATACACATGCGCCACCCAGTGACAGTCCTAGTGGAGATTAACTTGTCTTTTTCATTTTTTACGACTGTCATGCCCCCCTTTTTAGGGACAACCTGAACGAAGCTGACCCACTTACTATCGGAAATGCGGTAAATAATGTCAACCTCTAAAAGTTTCAGAACCTCCTTTTTCACCACCTCCTTCATGTTGGGGTTCAACCGCCTTTGAGGCTCAATGGAGGTGGCATCCTTGTCCTCAAGGTGAATTCTATTCGTACAAATGGTCTCGCTAATACCCCTCAGGTCAGAGATGTTATACACTGTCACCTTTCTGTAAGATCTGAGGATTCTTAGGAGACTCTCTAATTGGGGTTCTGTGAGGGCCGCATGAACAATGACAGGATAAGTGGAATCTTTCCCCAGAAAGGCATATTTCAGATTAGCGGGGAGGGGTTTCAATTCTACCTGAGGGGGCGATGTACCCCCGGCGTCTCTTGCTTGTGAGAATGACGCATCCTGGAACTCGGGTTCGGAAGGTGGAAACTCTTCATTCGCAGAATCATAGGAGGAGCAGGGAGATGATGGCGCGTCGAGGCACATGTCTGTAGTTTCCATTCCAGTAGCGCACCTGTCAAAAGAAGCAAGGTTTTCAGGCATGTGTTCACTGTCAGATATAAAGTTCGAAGCACTCTCTTGATCGATGTGGTTTTGAGATAGAGGTAGGATTTGGGACTCTTCAAAGGTGTATTCCTCGCATGTCGAGGTCTGCGAGGGGATATCGGCATAGAAACGTAATGTGTCTCCCTCGTGACACACATAAGTTCCATCAGCTATGGCAACACCGTCCAGGGTGTCTGCATCATGGAAAGCGGTTGCGATGAAAACTGAGAGTTCTTGCGTGGACGGGTCGTCTGTAGGGAATTCAACTGGGCCATGGGCTCATACGTCAGCTACCACGCTCTCTAATATCTCAAGCATCTGAGAATTGTGTAGCGATTCCAATTGATGGGCTTCTCCCCAGTAGTCATCAATAGATGGAGCCTCAATGGTATGAATGTACATTACGTCCTCTTCCAAGCTTACTTGAATGTCATCCTCAATTGTACCTGCATCAGAAACCTAATTCATCAAATAATCCATGGCTAGTTGCTGATTTGCGTTACCTGCAACATAGGTTCCCGAACCAATAAATCGAACTGCATCGATCAGCTCTCTCGCTGCACACTCAACCATGAACTCGTCCATGTGCGAGTCTTGGAAGCCATGTAAATGATAAGGAGAGAAACTAAATTCCTCTGAGTCGCTATCAGAGTCGCAAGTCCACTGCACTTGCATTACCATCACCATTGTGCCTGATTGATCAGGAGGCAATAGCTAACTAGAGGAGGATGTTAGCAGCAAGGCAGATAAAGCAGAAAAAGAATGAAAATAGCGGAGAGGTGAGTGATGGTAAGGATGCTAGCAAACTTCACAATATAAAAACAAACTGAGATAAAAAACACTATTGTCGTCCCCGGCAACGGCGCCAAAAACTTGACGCACCCGCAATCTACACCTAGGACCCACCTGGCGGTGTCACGATCGCCAGGCGTGATATGGCTCCTAGGCTACGACTTCGGGTTCAATCCGTAAGCGGACGGTGTCGAGTTATAGTATAAAAGATAGTCGGATCCCACAGGGACGGTGATCGGGTCTGTGGTAATCTTAGTCTGTTTCTAAGTCTAGAAGTAATGTAGCGGTCGGAGTGAGAATGAATTGGGTTGATAGTTGATGTTGTGTAATATAATAAAAGGAACTAGGGCTTTAAGGATCGCCGTTAGGATCGTCGGGGGTTGATGTTAGATAGGATCCCCTCATTGCATAGGGGTTAGGGAATTAATTCCCCCAATTCGTACCACTCTCGTGGGTTAGAATTACGGGGTATTCCGGCGGCGCTCGTTGACGCAATGGCGGTAGCCGTCAACGTAGCATTATAGTTTGTCAACGGATCCCTTCAGGGCACGAGCTGGGCATGGTCACGTGCCTTGATTAGATCCGTCGATTTCCCTATTCGAATCCCTAGATACCCCTTAAGCACATCAATTCCACAGACAGTGGGCACGATCTCAGTACGGGTCATCTACGGATTCGGTAGGATCTACCGGAATACAACCCTAAATCCCCAATCCAACATGGGATCCAGATCTACATTTTCCCCCTAAAATCCTAGGGTTCACCCATCGGCCCTAGAAAGGATCTACTCACTCATGGTGATCGGAACGCACAAACACATCAATTTCGCGTAGGAAAACATTTTTTGCAATAAAAGTAATTAGGGCTAAGAATTACTTACAGTGAAAATGAACGAAGAAAAATCCCGAGAAGAACAATAAACGCTAATCTCCAATTAACGATCCAGAGTTTGCTACCAAAATTAATCCAAAAATGATTCCTCCAAAAATCGCAAAAGTTCTCTCCAAAAATCTCTAACAAAACTCAGAATGGATCCCCCCTCACGTTGAGCCCGCAGTCGCGAGCTTCAGCCACGCAAAATTGCGCACATCGCGCGTTCAACAAAACTTCCAAAAATGCCCCAGGAAGTGCCGGCCGAGTATGTGACTCGGCCTGAGTCGGAGCTGCTCGGCCAGTGGTTCGGCCCAGGTCGCATGCTGCTCGGGCTTGGAATGTATGACTCGGTCGGCTGCTCGGGGTATGCTCGGGGACTACTCGAGGCGTGTTGTCTGGCCGAGCAGATGAGCTGCTCGGCCCGAGTCGACTGTATCTGCAGCATTTCTAACATGTCATGGCTCGGCCCGAGCTGCTGCTGCTCGGGCCGAGCATTTTCTGGGAAAATGCCTAGCTACAGCTGCCTCTCTCTCTCTGTCTGCTCTCTTTCTCCTTCTTCTCCTCTTTCTCTCCTCCAACAGCTCGAGAACGCGGCGAACTCCTCCAGAGCCCCGCCAACGGGCTCATGAGCAAGTCGGATGTGTCAATACCCAGTCGGGGGTCCAAATCGCTCCAAAATCCCTGAAAACCCAAATTATACTACGGAACTCGAAATATCGTTGGAAATACCAAAATCGCAGTAAAAAGTGGGATTTGGACGCGGAGATGATATGCAATGCGACAGAAATATGATATGAAAATGATGTAAAATATGGACACATCAACCACCTCTCTTTCTCCGACAAGCTTAACACATGCTGGCCACGGATCTTGTACAAGCTGTAAAATCTGTTGGCGACCTTGGGCACGTGATCACGATCATCTTTTATTGTTTCTGTGGAACTGTCTCTTATAGTACTAGGCCGACGGGGAGATTCTTGGCCCATTCCATACATGTGGAGATGCTGCAGATGGAGATAGGGATATCCCGCCTTCCCATGTGTTTGATTTCCTAGGCGTTGTCGTAGACGGTGACGTAGCCTATCCAGCTTGAGTGCTGGGTCATACAAGGGGAGATAGATGCTGCTGAGTGTTGGAGGATAGATGTGGGAGTCTGTGGCAGTGGTCGAAGGGAGAGTGGTGGCTGGCGACTGCGGAGGCTATACCGACGACTTGTGTGGCTCGTCAGAGAAATGAGGTGTGAGGCTCGTTGTCAGCTCGTTGCCGGTTTGGGTGGCCTGATGTACTTTTGACAATCACGAGCGACGCGGATGCAGATGACATGGAGGCAGTTGTGGCGTTGGCTGGGCTCATCGGAAGAAGGAGGTGGTAGGCCGTGGCAGTGGTCGGAGGGAGATGTGTTGCACTTGTCACACAAGCAGCAGCTCGTATATGAAAGACGAAGAGCTGCCTGGTCTCACGAATCTACCCTTCACACACACACACACACACACACACACACACACACACACACACACACACACACAGAGAGAGAGAGAGATGATGATGATGCTGATGATGCGGATGAGGTCTCACATGCACTGTGAACTGAATTTTCCTTCGTGGGTCCACAGAGAAATGATGTCTCACTTCCCTGATGAATTTGGCCTCGAGGAGCCGCTCCACCTCCTCGCCTGCAGCCCGCATCTTCTCCCCTCTAACATTGCGCATCTTCTGCCGAACTGGGCGAGCTTTCGGGTCGACATGAAGTTCATGGGCGATAACCGTTGGATCGACGCCGGGCATGTCCGAGGGCGACCATGCGAAAATATCCACATTTGCCCGAAGGAGGTCGACTAACCCCTCCTTCAACTCTGCAAGCAGCTTCGTGCCAATAGATACAGTCTTGTCCGCTTACGCCGCCAATGGAACCTCCTTTACGTCCTCCACCGGAGCTGGTTGTTGATGAGCGAAGTCCTCCCGACCGTCGAAGTGGTCGATCGAGAGGGCTTCCCCAGACATTTTGTGCTTCGTGGAGTCGACATAGCAGCTTCGGGAGAGCTTCAGGAGAGCTTCTGGGATCCCCGCACCTGCCCCACTCCATGCGGAGTCTGGAACTTCACCATTTGATGTAGCAATGAAGGGAGAGCTTCGACAGTAGTTATGTAAGGCCGACCAATGATGTCGTTGTACGCTGAGGCGACGTCAACGACGACGAACTGCGTCATCCGAGTGACGATATTCGGCCTCTCCCCCAGGGTGACGGGCAGATTGATTACTCCAACAATATGCACCGAATGTCCGGTGAAGCCGACGATCAGGCCCAAACAAGGCTTCATCTCAGCATGGTCCAGCCCCATCTTCTGAATTGTGGACAAGAACAGGATGTCGCACGAGTTGAATGTGTCGACCAGGAGCATGCTTACGACCGCTGGCCCTATGAACGCTTCGATGACGATGGCGTCCTCATGCGGCAGCTCGACCCCCTCCAGGTCGTCATCAGAGAAGGAGATAGGGGGATGAGCCACTCTTCTCCGCTTTGTCCCTGTGCTGGCGCCCACCGTCATGACATGTAGAGCGTACGCCTTCCTTGCCGACGCTGAAGTGCCGCCCTGGGATGGCCCGCCGCAGATTACATCCACATGCACAACCGGCTCGGGCCTATGGTGGGACACTTGCTCGGTGTCATGGGTCGGTTGATCAGGCCATGCGGTTGCCCTTCTCCCACGATCAGGTCTCTCTGGGTCCACGAATCTCCGGAGATGACCGCCCTGGATCAGCCGCTCAATGTCTTTCTTCAGGGGGAAGCAGTCGTCGGTGTAAAGACCGTGATCACGGTGGTATCAATAATATTTTTGCATATTGTCACGCCCCGCTTCCCAAAAATATGGAGGCGATGCGTGAATAGGTCCGCTCAGACTTGAAGCTGTGAAGCTGCAAGTCTGATAAGCGTCAATAAACTTCAAATGGCAGGTCCTTGCAAATGCGATACGAAACAAAGATAATAATAAAGGAAATGAGACAAAAAGAAATCTCAGAATATCCATAAAATAAGTTCCAACATCACAGAAAAGCCACCAGGCTAAAAGGAAAAAGAGTCTAAAGGCCCAAACATGGCTAACAAAAGTACAACGTACAAAGTAAAGGTGCCACGCACCGACAACTAACAACAATCCTAAAACAAAAGAAAGCTCAGCAAGGTCACTAAGAATGGTCACCGGTAGCCACAAACTCCTCCTGGACAGACATGGGCTCAGGCTCAGCGTCAGCAAATACCACGTACTCAGCAACGGTCTCTGGCTCAAGGTCTAACATGTGACACCCAAAAGAGCAAGGGGCACATGTCAGCAAGTCTACAAGAGACTTGTGCAAGGAAACTGAAAATGAAAGTAAACAACCTAGCAGTTCTAGCATGATGCAATGACATGGCAGATATAGCATGAGTGCAACAAGTAAAGTAAAGTACTAGCATGGCATTTAAATCATGGCATGGATGTCAAGTTTTACAAGAACAAACACAAGTACAAGGACAAGTCTAGTAAGCACGTCGTGCACAGAGATTACGCCTTTTGGCTAGAGTGGCTGCGCGGCCAACTCCTAGCTCAAGTGATCGATTATCCCTACCCCTCCACGTGTATCGAGCCAGGGCCTTACCCCCGAACACGGAATGCTTGCTTCTGGATCACGAGCCAGGAAGTGTTTTTCATGATGGCATAGGGGTGCACCTAGCCGGAACAAGGAAGTACAAGTATTGTAGCGTGTGCTACGAATGCAACATTTAACTTGGATGACATGTAAGATGCAATGCATGGCAGATAACAGTTTAAGTGCGTACAGATAAGGAATTTAAACGTGGCAGATAACAATGCATGAATGACATGGCAGGGTGACAGATTTAGCTTCGTTGTCAAGCTAGATCTTAAAGTTGCGTCTAGACAGCTATCATTTCACTGTCTAGTCTCTTTTACGCTAAAAGCAAGGAAGTGGCCTAAACAAGAAGACGGCAAGTTTCACTTGCCTGAAAAGGGGCGTGCTGATAGTCACAAGATCAAGGAGTCCAGTTCTGCCTACGTGCCCAAACACCAATCATCACACCAACTTACAGTCCCGTATTCATTATCTTGAATTAGTGAATTAACCAACACAATAAAATTATTGTTTTTATCTTGTTAACATGCGGTGTGGGTTCCTACGGAGAGAGACTTACCTCAACACGACGCGAAAGCTACTCTAACGTCGGGTAGCGACGTCAGGGGTTGGTTCCCGTTATCGTGTAAGGTAACGGCGTCGGCTCGGAAAAGATAACGGGTCACGAAGAAACGTAATATATCTGCGACACAGATTTAATCATCAATTACGGAAAATAATACCAACACACTACATGTGCACAGTTATCTCGTAAGTTACACTGTATACAACTTATCTCTACAAGATTTTTTTAACACATCTCAATAGGTAGGCCATACTTGATAACTACAAATTTCTTTTTACAAATTTTTTTCTGCTAACATTGGTACACTAACTTATACATGTGTGTGTGTGTTAAAATATATATATATATAACCAACTAACATATTATTTATAAAACCCTGGTTATAAGCAACATACTTAACTACTGCATGCTATTACAAAAATATCCAACAATAAGAACTAGCAACCTAAGCTAACACGTTAACCAGAAATTGTGTCAACAAGTTATCAGCCCTAAAATTTTAGCGTGTTAACATCATTTATTAAGTCCATATCTGATCATTATCGTATTAATAAAGATACTAACAGGCTATCTGGTCTAGAAAAATATTTGTAATGATATTACCCTATAGATTATGAAGTTAACATTGATATTATTGATACTAGCGTGCATACCCATATTATTAAGCTCGATAATCATTTATAGAGTTCCAAAACTATAACAGCTGATAATAACGAGTTCTCGGTGAAGGCTACTAACCGGTATGAAGGGTGATCCTAACGGCAACCGGGAGAGCGTTGCGAGACGTCAACGTCTAGAGGGGACGTCGTGCAGCACGAGGGAAGGTTGACGACCGTCGGAGGCTGCCATGTGTCGCCGTGGAGTGAAGAAACGCCGCTGCGACGCGAGGAGGACAGATGCTGTGAAAACAGCGGCTAGCGGCGCTGCTACAGGCAACTTCGGCGAGATAACGGTGGAGGGACGTCGTAGGGAGGCGAAGGAGATCGCGGGGAGGTCTGCTGACCGGGCGGCGCCGTCGTGCGGTGCTGCGAAGAGCTGCAGCTGAAGGCTGCAGTTGCGCTGCTGGCGGAGGCTGCGACGTTTGGGGACGCCGGCGTCGGGTCAGAGGTGGATAGGGCGGCGGAGATGGAGGCTCAGGTCGCCGGTAAAGGGTCGGGGGTCAGAGACACGAAGGGCGCGGCGCTTGATGCTGTGTGCGAAAAGAATAGAAGGGGGCGCGCTGTCTGTTTGGCTGCTGCGAAAAAGAACCCTAGGGAATAAAAAAAGAGGAGAGGGCTCGTTTTGCTTGGCTGCGAGAAAAAGAGTTTAGCCCTAGGCTAAACTTTAGAGAATACGGCTGCACGTGGGAGGCTCACTCTAGGGTTAGATCTAGGTTGGTTGGGGTTTAAAATGTTTTTAAGTTACAAAAATTTGTTATTATAATATTTGAAAGACACAAATACAAGTGTTGTGTGTGAAAGTTAGGCTAGGTATGTGTGTGGGTCTAAATGTGTTGGGCCGAGATTAAAAATGTGGGCTAGGTTAACATTAGGAGATATATTATTATTAACTAATTATTAGGGGATAAAGAACCAAATGAACTTAGGGTTAAACCGATATTAGGTTGAGCAAAAAGAGAAAGTAGGTCAAACGAGGCCCAAAAATTATGAAATAAATACTGGGGTGACCGTACCGACGAGAGAAACAAAATGAAGAAGACGGATCACAATTTTGACGACGAGGAACGAAACTAAAAATAAAAACGTCTCACGACAAAATGAAAAGCCCGACGCCTCATCAAACAAAGTCAAATCGTGGGAGAACGACCCATAAAATGACGTTCCAAATTAATTCCACAATTTAATATTCTTCGAGAGGGTCACAACGGCATATCACATTATAGGGTTCGGATACAAACAAGGTCTAAAATAAACACGTGCATGAACAAAACTACGTGCACGAAAAGCATACGATCGAAAACCGACCGTGACATCCTACCCACCTTAGAATAAAGTCCGTCCTCGGACTTTCTAATTATAAATATATCTAGTCACTCTAGTAGCTACCCCAATCATACCACATTATAATTCAAACCAGATATAGTCACTACAAGTGCTTATAAATGCACTAGGTAGTCAAGCAGTAACACTACCAACACGTATATATTTACGCCCATTCTAAACTTACACCTATCATAGTCAATCAAATTCATACATGTGCTTCAATCATTCATATAATCACGTACATCCCTATATAACTATTAAGCACTTATTACATACCATGGTACACATACTCACAAACAAGTAAATAGTTCACACCAGCAAATACAATCGTAGTACTTCATGTATAGATAACTACCTATACACAAAACGAACATGTGTATACTACTCCCTAATATTTCCTAGTATACATCTAATACTAAACACATCAACACATGTAATCACGTCATACCATTATTAAATCAAGCATACTATATCTAGGATACATTCACCATTACTAGCATTTCACAATAATAGTCATTCAAATGCATGCAAATATTTCACCTAATATTCACATCACGTACGGTCCTATACTATATTCACGACATGCCACACAAACCATAGTCACCCATACTTATAACTAAGCACATACTTACACGTGCATGGTGCACACCCACACACGCTAACATTCCATTCATATATACCAATCACACCACCTCATACTCAGCACATCTACACACCTAGTTTAGCTAGCACACGTACGTTCACACAGGCAAGTCCTTAGTAAATAACTATACTACAAGACCAACACCTATAAATATATACTGGTATAGCGACCCACAATCATGTGCGTAACACAACCAGGCACAAACACTCCTATCATTATACATACATCAAACATCGCTATATGCGTGGTACTACACGAAAACTACAGACATACATAACAATATACTTAGAGTATACCCACTCAAGCTTGAGTGAGACTCAAGACACATATCAGAATACTCTATATACGTAACACGGTATTTATACCTATACCAATACCACTCCAATGTATACACATCTACCAATATAACCATATACATACCATAATGTCGATCACACTTAATATCTAGTCAGGTAACACACACATAGTTCAATCACTTTATATACCATAATAATATTACAGACATCAGCACACGTATAATTATAATACACTCCCTAATACATGCATTCATCGTATAGTCACACACATGCAACGTATATGTTCACACCATATCCATCTACTTATAATTAGTATACCAACACCTCTACTAATCCATACGTAGTTAAGGTATGTAATGATCGCGTATACCTCATGGTATACACGCACACAACATCCCGTAAAAGCAAGCAATACCAATCAAAATGATAGTCCTATTACCATACGTATATCACATATATACTCATGCGGCAAATACATAACTACTTACGTCTAAGCACAATACGTATCTACGTACGAGCACACACTCACACGTACTAACATATAGGTCATATAATATGCTTACTCACTTAACTATAAGTTCACCTATTATCATTGCACCTAATATACACGACTTACTAATATATTATATACCAAGCATCTCCAAGTATCTTCAAGCTACTTACACTCCAATATATATACAGACATTCCTAAGGTGTTATAGCTATTCGCACATATATAACAACGCCACCATATATACAACTTCACACATATATCACGAATAACACTGATTATTCATACATAATACAAGAGTCAATTTTTTTAATATACTAAGGATAGGACACTCATACAGGTCTACACGCTCTACCTATATGCATGCACCTCCACGATAAAACGACTTATACTAATGGGCCCACCAAGCTATACAAGGTTGACACAGGCAACGACAAGCACTAATGGCTAAACAATAGGAAAGAAACCGAAGCCAAAGCGTAACGAAGGAAGATCGTAAAGCACGAGTTCAAATAGGACGAAGATAAGGAGACAGCTTGGTTAGGTGAAACAGTGACTCAATTGTGAATGTTTAGGTGGAGGAAAGGGGAAAGTAGTGATACCCTTATAGGATACAGAAAGAAAATAGTGTAAATAACATAAGCTGAAATACGTGAAATTTGAAAACTGTTGTACTTCAAAAGTTGGAGTCCTCATCTGTATAAAAATATTTGGAGATCGATAAAACAAGTTGTCCGAAACAAGTTGAGTCGAATATACATAATAAGAGAAAACGGCTTATCGACCTATATAAAATTATCAGGAGGAAAGTAAATCATTCACATGAACATTAAGGACATAGGTTAGGAAATTCTATGCGGCAGTAATTTAAAATTTTTGGCAAGAGTTTCGAAATTCAAAGAATGAAATTAAATTAACTGAAGAATTTAAGCTCATGTTAAATGTTTTCAAAGTCTTAAAACTGAAGAGAAATTTCAAATATATAATATTGAAAATACTTTTTAAAGAGACCCGGATTTGCCAAACAACTGATTTATACAAAGACCTTAAAGTACGAGTACCACGAACCTAGAACTGATATATATAAAAATAATTGAAGTTCTAATTAGCTTGGAAAATATTCTAAAGTATGTATGGTGAGCGGTTAAAATGAATCCCATAGTTTAGAAAAGATGGTATATCGAATTTTCAAAATAGTAATAGAGTTTTTAAACCGAAATGCAAAAAATATAGATTAGAAAATAGTTACGAGATAGTAATTTCAATTACAGCCAATAGACTTCAAAATCTACAAGGAATTTTTGACACAAACAAAAAGTGAGGAATTTTCAATATATACTTAGAGAGTTTAAAACAAAATTTATACTTAGCGAGAACTTTTAATAAGGGAAATCGAAAAATAACTTTGGAAGAGTCAAGCTTTGCGAAAGAGGACATTCGAAAGATCAACGATTATCGTAATGTGGTGATCACGTGAATCGATGCAAAGAAAATGGTCGGATGATCAAGACATACATACGCCTAGGATATGACCCAGGAAAATCTACGGGGAAACTCCTACGGTCGACCAACTAAAGATTAAGAAACTTGGAGCAACGACTTCCTAAAGAACAAGACTGTAATGAAATGCGTTCAGCTCGGCCCGAAATCGATGAACCCAAGCGAACGACTAAAGAAATTCTAGAAGTCTAATATGGTCAGAGTTAGGCAAAAACCACTAAGGTACCTCCTAAGACGATTAAATCAATTCCTAACATGGAGTCTAACTGACAATCAGGGACCTCTAACTAGCAAGCTCAGACGTCTAACTAAGTCTTCTTACCACCTAGTGACATAGAAAAACGATTAGAACTAGGCTCAAGGCTTAAGACTCGGATGTTGCAATTTATTTAATGGACATTCCATAGTTACTATCGTTGTTCCGATAATTCGCAGTTGCAAGACGGACCTGTATGGGCCACCAACAAAACCTGTCACGCCCCGCTTCCCAAAAATATGGAGGCGAGGCGTGAATAGGTCCGCTCAGACTTGAAGCTGTGAAGCTGCAAGTCTGATAAGCATCAATAAACTTCAAATGGCAGGTCCTTACAAATGCGATACGAAACAAAGATAATAATAAAGGAAATGAGACAAAAAGAAATCTCAGAAAATCCATAAAATAAGTTCCAACATTACAGAAAAGCCACCAGGCTAAAAGGAAAGAGTCTAAAGGCCCAAACATGGCCAACAAAAGTACAACGTACAAAGTAAAGGTGCCACGCACCGACAACTAACAACAATCCTAAAACAAAAGAAAGCTCAGCAAGGTCACTAAGAATGGTCACCGGTAGCCACAAACTCCTCCTGGACAGACATTGGCTCAGGCTCAGCGTCAGCAAATACCACGTACTCAGCAACGGTCTCTGGCTCAGGGTCTAACATGTGACACCCAAAAGAGCAAGGGGCACATGTCAGCAAGTCTACAAGAGACTTGTGCAAGGAAACTGAAAGTGAAAGTAAACAACCTAGCAGTTCTAGCATGATGCAAGGACATGGCAGATATAGCATGAGTGCAACAAGTAAAATAAAGTACTAGCATGGCATTTAAATCATGGCATGGATGTCAAGTTTTACAAGAACAAACACAAGTACAAGGACAAGTCTAGTAAGCACGTCGTGCACAGAGATTACGCCTTTTGGCTAGAGTGGCTGCGCGGCCAACTCCTAGCTCAAGTGATCGATTATCCCTACCCCTCCACGTGTATCGAGCCAGGGCCTTACCCCCGAACACGGAATGCTCGCTTCTGGATCACGAGCCAGGAAGTGTTTTTTATGATGGCATAGGGGTGCACCTAGCCGGAACAAGGAAGTACAAGTATTGTAGCATGTGCTACGAATGCAACATTTAACTTGGATGACATGTAAGATGCAATGCATGGCAGATAACAGTTTAAGTGCGTACAGATAAGGAATTTAAACGTGGCAGATAACAATGCATGAATGACATGGCAGGGTGTCAGATCTAGCTTCGTTGTCAAGCTAGATCTTAAAGTTGCGTCTAGACAGCTATCATTTCACTGTCTAGTCTCTTTTACGCTAAAAGCAAGGAAGTGGCCTAAAACATGGCCTAAACAAGAAGACAGCAAGTTTCACTTGCCTGAAAAGGGGCGTGCTGATAGTCACAAGATCAAGGAGTCCAGTTCTGCCTACGTGCCCAAACACCAATCATCACACCAACCTACAGTCGCGTATTCATTATCTTCAATTAGTGAATTAACCAACACAATAAAATTATTGTTTTTATCTTGTTAACATGCGGTGTGGGTTCCTACGGAGAGAGACTTACCTCAACACGACGCGAGAGCTACTCTGACGTCGGGTAGCGACGTCAGGGATTGGTTCCCGTTATCGTGTAAGGTAACGGCGTCGGCTCGGAAAAGATAACGGGTCACGAAGAAACGTAGTATATCTGCGACACGGATTTAATCATCAATTACGGAAAATAATACCAACACACTACATGTGCACAGTTATCTCGTAAGTTACACTGTATACAACTTATCTCTACAAGATTTTTTTAACACATCTCAATAGGTAGGCCATACTTGATAACTACAAATTTCTTTTTACAAATTTTTTCTGCTAACATTGGAACGCTAACTTATACATGTATATATATATTACCAACTAACATATTATTTATAAAACCCTGGTTATAAGCAACATACTTAACTACTGCATGCTATTACAAAAATATCCAACAATAAGAACTAGCAACCTAAGCTAACACGTTAACCAGAAATTGTGTCAACAAGTTATCAGCCCTAAAGTTTTAGCGTGTTAACATCATTTATTAAGTCCATATCTGATCATTGTCGTATTAATAAAGATACTAACAGGTTATCTGGTCTAGAAAAATATTTGTAATGATATTACCCTATAGATTATGAAGTTAACATTGATATTATTGATACTAGCGTGCATACCCATATTATTAAGCTCGATAATCATTTATAGCGTTTCAAAACTATAACAGCTGATAATAACGAGTTCTCGGTGAAGGCTACTAACCGGTATGAAGGGTGATCCTAACGGCAACCGGGAGAGCGTTGCGAGACGTCAACGTCTAGAGGGGACGTCGTGCAGCACGAGGGAAGGTTGACGACCGTCGGAGGCTGCCGTGTGTCGCCGTGGAGTGAAGAAACGCCGCTGCGACGCGAGGAGGACAGAAGCTGTGAAAACAGTGGCTAGCGGCGCTGCTACAGGTAGCTCCGGCGAGATAACGGCGGAGGGACGTCGTAGGGAGGCGGAGGAGATCGCGGGGAGGTCTGCTGACCGGGCGGTGACACCGTGCGGTGCTGCGAAGAGCTGCAGCTGAAGGCTGCAGTTGCGCTGCTGGCGGAGGCTGCGACGTTTGGGGACGCCGGCGTCGGGTCAGAGGTGGATAGGGCGGCGGAGATGGAGGCTCAAGTCGCCGGTAAAGGGTCGGGGGTCGGAGACACGAAGGGCGCGGCGCTTGATGCTGTGTGCGAAAAGAATAGAAGGGGGCGCGCTGTCTGTTTGGCTGCTGCGAAAAAGAACCCTAGGGAATAAAAAAAGAGGAGAGGGCTCGTTTTGCTTGGCTGCGAGAAAAAGAGTTTAGCCCTAGGCTAAACTTTAGAGAATACGGCTGCACATGGGAGGCTCACTCTAGGGTTAGGTCTAGGGTGGTTGGGGTTTGAAATGTTTTTAAGTTACAAAAATTTGTTATTATAATATTTGAAAAACACAAATACAAGTGTTGTGTGTGAAAGTTAGGCTAGGTATGTGCGTGGGTCTAAATGTGTTGGGCCGAGATTAAAAATGTGGGCTAGGTTAACATTAGGAGATATATTATTATTAACTAATTATTAGGGGATAAAGAACCAAATGAACTTAGGGTTAAACCGATATTAGGTTGAGCAAAAAGAGAAAGTAGGTCAAACGAGGCCCAAAAATTATGAAATAAATATTGGGGTGACCGTACCGACGAGAGAAACAAAATGAAGAAGACGGATCACAATTTCGACGACGAGGAACGAAACTAAAAATAAAAACGTCTCACGACAAAATGAAAAGCCCGACGCCTCATCAAACAAAGTCAAATCGTGGGAGAACGACCCATGAAATGACGTTCCAAATTAATTCCACAATTTAATATTCTTCAAGAGGGTCACAACGGCATATCACACTATAGGGGTTCGGATACAAACAAGGTCTAAAATAAACACGTGCATGAACAAGACTACGTGCACGAAAAGCATACGATCGAAAACCGACCGTGACACATATTCTTTCAGCAGGATCTCGTACTCATCTCCGGGGACGGGTCTTTGAGAAGCCCGCCCGTCAGAGCCGCCACCATCACTTCGGCCAGGGGGGCATTGAGTCTGGTGTAGTGTACCACCTCCTGCGCTCTTTCTAGCTCACCTCTCGGAGCGGGGGTTCTAGGCGCGAAGAACCCCCTCAGCGGTCCAGGGCGATCTTGCGCTCGAGGGGCTCCCTGGTCGCGCCCTTGGGAGAGATCTTACTCACGCCCTCTGGGGCGGTCCTGGTCGCGCCCTTGGGGGCGTTCATCCTGTCTCGGCTGCTCACTGGGCCTTACTTCAAGACGGGTAGCTACGAAGGGTGAGGTCTTCTTCACCGTCTCCAAGACTTCCTCGCTCAGCATGAACTTCTCCGCCCGAGCAAAGAGGGCACGGAGATCGGCAGACGGATCTTAGAGCAACGACTTATGAAGACTTCTGTTCGTCAGTCCCTTCTTGAAGGCCACCATGAGAAGCTTGTCTCCATAGCTTGTCACGTTGTGTCTTTCTTCGTTAAAGCGCCGCAAGAAGTCGCGGATAGTATCCCCCTCCTTCTAGACCACCATGAACAGATAGTCCGACGCTTTCTTCTTTCTCCGCCCCGCCAGGAATTGATGACAACTTTCGTGAGAGGTCGCCGAACGAGTCAACGGAGCTATCAGGCAAGCCGTTGTACCACTCCACCGCCACTTTCTTCAAGGTCATCCGAAAAGCTCGGCAAAGGAGGGCGTCACATGTCCCATGGATATGCATAACTCCCCGGTATCGCTGCACATGCTACAGGGGATCGCCCGAACCGTCATATAGTTCAATCTGAGGTAGCTTGAACCGATTGGGTACCAGGGTTGAGATCACCCTTTGGGTCGGTGGATTGACTTCTTCGGGGCCGAGCGTGCCAACTCGAACTCGAATGACGGTGACAATTGTTACAGCCTTAAGGCCGGCCCAGGAAATAAAGGTCAATATATTCGAAGCCCAAACGAACAGCCCTCCGATCACGCGAATGAAATCATGCCCGAACGGAAGATCGCCCCCACACTGGGAAGCTCGCCTCGCTTGGCGGCAAGCTCGCCAACAGAATCAAGAGAATGGTTTGTCAGCCGATCAAGCAGGAAGCTCGTTGGCCTAGCATGGAAGAAGCTTGCCTACTCTCCAAACAAGTAGCACGGCCAGAGAGTCCGAAGACACCAAGCTCGGACGTCGAGCTTGGCTATTCCTAAGGGCGGCCTAGAACAAATATCTCTGCCAGGGTGACGTATGGCCACCTACGCCCCCATTAATGCCAGAGGTTAAGAACGAGAACTGATGGTCGTCCATCGCATCTCTCATTAATGCATTAATGCCTCTGACACCACCTGACACCCATTAATGCATAAATATCTCTGACACCCTCGCCGACCTATCGCATCCCTACTTGTGCTCCAGCTAAGTAGACTCGACAGGTAATTGGATGGCGAACAACCGACTCTCAACCGTATAAATACCCCCTCCAGCCACCAAGGAGGGGATTGGTTAGTTGAAACATTAACTCCTATCCAATATTCAAGGTCGGATATCCCTCATATATATGTGCCTTCCTCATAAGCTCGCCACGCAACGCCGATCTACCTTAAGACCGTCAAGCGTGTCAGACATACTCTTTAAAAGTCACCCACTGACTTAAGCATCGGAGAGGCTACGGATTGACAGTCAACCCAGCCTTTCTAACGAGTTCTTCTCGCAGAAAGCTCGCATCAGCTACCGGAAGTCGGCGACCAACATGCGACCTTGGATCCTTCGCCTACGAAATGCATTCCTGGTCGCTCTAGCCTCATCGATAACCCCAAACTTGTAATCATTGTACCTGTGATTCCATTATAATACAAATTATATTGTTGGACGAACTTGACCCACAACACTCTCAATATTATATAATTCCATCTCCATCTGAATAATTTAACTGCATTAACGTACAAATAATCAATTTCTATCAATAAAAAATTACCAATTAATTTCTTACCAATTGTAGGACGACCGACTCGTTGTAATTTTACTTTGACAATTTTAGGAATAAAAAATCCCTAACTCTTTTGCTCTCATAGTACAACTTCCTTGATCCACGGAATCTTTGAAATTCTTCTCAAAAAATTCAAACCCGAGCTGTTTGCTTTTCACGCGTTGCAACTAGGTCTGATTGCTTTCATATGTTCGCATTCGCGTCTATTCGCATTAAGACAATAGTTTTGTTTACAGTTTTGTGTGGTGAGGTGAGTAATTATGCTCTATGAAAACATTTTTTTCTCATCGCGTACTTTTGCATGTTGTGCGCAGTGAGTAAAATTGAACACACAATTGGCAAAAATTTCCGAAGTTGTGTGATGAGCAATTTGATCTATGCAAAATTTCAACAAGAGACAGAGGTTACTAATAGAGTCTTCTTTTTGGATACATCAAAGCATGCTTTATACATCGTGAAGCAGAAAACATACATGGTTACTAATAGAGTCTTATTTGAAGACGCATGTGTCTTAAGGAATTTTTTCAAGCTCCAACATTTAATATAGCCATAACCTCCTCAACCATCCGCAATCAGTTAGCTAACAATTGGTGCAGCATTCCAAAAGTTTATTTTTGGTGTTCTTGTTTTGGTAAATATAAGTGGTAAGGCATTTTTGGCATTATAATATCACACGCCAAACACGTGTTCTCTTACATGTCGGCCGACCTACAGACGTAAGTTTGGGGAACTATAAGGAAAAGGAGAAAGATGGTTTTTGGGCTTTTTTCAAACAAATTCATGGTAGCATTTTAAAAACAGCTCGAAGCTCAAGATAGCTTCATCAAATTTATACAGGAAAAACATGATGCCCAACGCATATGCGACCTGAACTCCAGGCGCATGCATATTCGATCCTGCTGAACAAAATTGGGTTGTTGTGGGCATACTAAGAAATGAGAATTTGAAAACTCGTCGGATTCATCTTATTAAATATGACGTAGTGCACATTTTGATACCATATTTCTCCAATGAACCTCGTTTCCGGATATAATTTACACCATGCATACCAACTTTCAATGGTTATTAGTTCGCCTTAGAAAAACTAAGACGATTAACCGAAACGTGCAAGTTGCACCATAAACCATATGCATTATTTGAAAGGGGGGAAGTACATAATCATATAACGTTATTATCTAGAAGATCAGCTCATTGAAAGAAATTAATCGAATAAGAAACTGAAGAGCATTGATCATCCCCTGAAAGCAACAAAAATACCAAAAAATATTACAAATTGACATCAACCATAAGCAAGCGGAGATTTAGGTCTTTGATATCAATGTAAGCAAGCAGAGGTTTAGATTTAACAGCTCGACCAATGATTCTCGCTACAGGCAAAATTGAAACTGAAAATAAAGATTCAAGTTGCTCACCTGCTAGAAGGAAAAAATGTTCAATTCCAAACTTAAAGCAAAATACAATTTGCTTAAACCCTGAAACCCCTGCTGTTCCTCTTTCCTCTAGCCTTTTCAAACTTCCTGCCCTTGGCTCGGACGTACGGCTTGGTATGGCTGTGCGGAACACCCGGTGCTGGCCCAAAGTGCTTCACAGCTTCCCTCGAGTTCTTTGGACCACGAAGCAGGACCTGTAAAGAAAATTACATAGATGAAAACAAAGCTGCATGACATAAAACCAACCATCAAATGAAAGGAATTGTTTTGTATTACTCTACATTAGATTAGCATTGTTAAACATTGTACACGTAACACATGCATGATTAGGCATTTCAGCAACGGTCCAAAATTCAAAAAGTCTTGAAGATCAGCACATAAATACTAGCCACTAAAAAATAGTAAGATGCATATATCTATATATATATCAGCCGGCCTATTTAAACAGTACATATGATTACATATGTGTAGATAACGCTCATAATTATTCGTGGCATAGGGAATGTTCCGTTTAATATAATAAGTGACACAATTTATCCTAAAGTATTTTCACATGTACGCCTACTTGCTACTGAACCCAAACCCAAAGAGGACGTGAAGGTAGTAATGGCATGTCATGTATAACGCGTTGATTAAAACTTCCATCTAATCATGAGGAAAGAGAAGCTATTAATGTCAAATGGAAATGTCAATTCAAAACACTTATTATAAAGCATTAGGAAAGAGAAGCTTCAACGGAAACAGGAAGAACCATATGAAACAGAAACAAATCCTGATTGCGTACAAACTTCAGGCTTTTCGTCACAATACACAAACGCTAGAATTCATAGGTATGTGTAGGGGTGTGCACGGATACAAGGTACCCAAATACCCGATCGGAACCTACCCGAACGGGTAGGTTGCGGATAGATACACATTAGTTCCGGATAAGTTCCGGGTAGGAAAATTAGGAACCAGTGTAAATCGGGTCCGGTTTCAGTTCCCATCTATAGAAAATGGGTACCCGGACCCAGACCCGATATCCATATATTACATATATTACATAAACATCTTAATTAGGAGTCCGATCATGAAATAGGGAAATCAATATGCATATATTACTCAGAAGCTTCTGCATAAATGTAATACCAGTCGGAGATGCAGTCACATCATTCTAAACATATACTTGGAATAATGCCCCCAATTTCTACCCCCTAACATCACTATCATTACATCACTATCATTACACAAAGGCATTACTTGCTTCTGAATAATCTACCTTGCTCACTCTCAATCTCACCATCCCATGTGAGCAATGGAAATAGGTCTTCATTGACCAAAGCCTTTCCTTAAATTGTGTAAACTTCACTTTGATCGGTTGGTTTACAGTCAATTATGCAACATGTCAAATTATGTGATCACTAACCCAACCTTAATTGCTGTCATCCATAAGGCTAACAAACCTTAATTGCTGCAATCCATAAGGCTCACGAAGTTTTTTTTAAAAAAAGCAGCAGCTCAAGCATTTGACTAATCATGATTAGCAAATGCGTGATCATACAAAAGACAATTAGGTCCCATGAACCTTACTTGAATTCATTTGATGTGGTATGTGCTCAACACTAGCAAATACCGACTACTAAAAATGACTGAAAACCAGCTGCGGTGGCAGAATATGTACAGTTGAACTCCACAACGCAAAATCGTTTGACCAAGTTCCAGAGCAATTTGGATTTATGAAATGAATAAATTTTGTCCAAAAACAGGCATGCTTTCGACCAGATTCTTGTATTCACTAAGTCATGAAGCAGTAAAACTGTTGACGCATTTAGAATTCTACATTTGTTTACCCTGAGTGCCCACACATCTAATGGTAAAAGAACAACAGATCTAGTCTAGATAGCACACTAAAAGGTTAAAATCTTCACTAGAAATGCTGCCAAAAGAAGCAAAAAGACAACAAAAAATTAAAAGAATTAGCTCAGATATAATTATTGTTTCTATTCCTATGCCTTTCCTTTGTATAAAGGAAAACCTCATAGAGCTGGGATTAAGACAATATCATCATCGCTGAAAATTTGGCAAAAATATATCAAAGTAAATGATGGAAAAAAGAAAGGAAAGGCAGGAAACAAAGACATCCAAGAAATTACAAAACAGAAGGAGCTTAAATTGAATCATTTTCACATCAAATTTTGTTGAGAATATGATTAGCTCAGAAATAATCATTGTTCCTATTCATACGCCTTTCCTTTGTATAAAGGAAAAACTCATAGAGCTGGGATTAAGACAATATCATCATCGCTAAAAATAACTTGGCAAAAATAGATCAAAGTAAATGATGGAAAAAGAAAGGAAAGGCAGGAAAACAAGACATCCAAGAAATTACAAAACAGAAGGAGCTTTCACAACAACTTTTGTTGTGAAAATGATTAGCTAAGATATAATTGTTGTTTCTATTCATACGCCTTTCCTTTGTATAAAGGAAAAACTCATAGAGCTGGGATTAAGACAATATCATCATCGCTAAAAATAATTTGGCAAAAATAGATCAAAGTAAACGATGGAAAAAGAAAGGAAAGGCAGGAAAACAAGACATCTGAGAAATTACAAAACAGAAGAAGCTTAAATTGAATCATTTTCACAACAAATTTTGTTGTGAAAATGATTAGCTCAGATATAATAATTGTTTCTATTCATATGCCTTTCCTTTGTATAAAGGAAATCACTCATAGAGCTGGGATTAAGACAATATCATCATCGCTAAAAATAACTTGGCAAAAATAGATCAAAGTAAATGATGGAAAAAGAAAGGAAATGCAGGAAAACAAGACATCCGAGAAATTACAAAACAGAATTAAATTGAATCATTTTCACAACAAATTTTGTTAACCTAAAGTTGCATCGCCTTTTACAATGACTTTGTCAACCTAGAATCGCATGCGAGGGTGTGCATTTTTCTAAAAAAAATAGTATTCCTCCAGGATGCAGCGAAAAGACCAAGAAGGAAAAGGCGATGCAACTTTAGAGCTGGGATTAAGACAATAACATCATCGCTAAAAATAACTTGGCAAAAATAGATTAAGACAATATCAACATTGCTAAAAATAACTTGGCAAAAATAGATCAAAGTAAATGATGGAAAAAGGAAGGAATGGCAGGAAACCAAGACATCCGAGAAATTACAAAACAGAAGGAGCTTAAATTGAATCATTTTCACAACAAATTTTTGTTGAGAAAATGATTAGCTCAGATATAATCACTGTTTCTATTCATACGCCTTTCCTTTGTATAAAGGAAAAACTCATAGAGCTGGGATTAAGACAATATCATCATCGCTAAAAATAACTTGGCAAAAATAGATCGAAGTAAATGATGGAAAAAGAAAGGAAAGGCAGGAAAACAAGACATCCGAGAAATTACAAAACAGAAGGAGCTTTCACAACAACTTTTGTTGTGAAAATGATTAGCTAAGATATAATTATTGTTTCTATTCCTACGCCTTTCCTTTGTATAAAGGAAAAACTCATAGAGCTGGGATTAAGACAATATCATCATCGCTAAAAATAATTTGGCAAAAATAGATCAAAGTAAACGATGGAAAAAAGAAAGGATATGCAGGACAACAAGACATCCGAGAAATTACAAAACAGAAGGAGCTTAAATTGAATCATTTTCACAACAAATTTTGTTGTAAAAATGATTAGCTCAGATATAATTATTGTTTCTATTCATATGCATTTCCTTTGTATAAAGGAAACACTCATAGAGCTGGGATTAAGACAATATCATCATCGCTAAAAATAACTTGGCAAAAATAGATCAAAGTAAATGATGGAAAAAGAAAGGAAAGGCAGGAAAACAAGACATCCGAGAAATTACCAAACAGAAGGAGATTAAATTGAATCATTTTCACAACAAATTTTGTTAACCTAAAGTTGCATCGCCTTTTACAATGACTTTGTCAACCTAGAATCGCATGCGAGGGTGTGCATTTTTCTAAAAAAAATAGTATTCCTCCAGGCAAGTAAACAATCAATATTAGCTAAGCTAGCTGCAAAACAATTATGCAACAAACAAAATGCAGCAAAAAGCCCAACAATGGAAAAAAAAGGAAATATTTAGCTCAGATAGTGTTCATTGTTTATATTCATCTGCCCTCACCTTTTGAAAGGGCTCATAATGAGCTGGGATTAAACAATATCATCACAGCAAAAACAGCCTACTGAAAATTAAGAAAACTAACGGGAATGAAAAGGAATATATTAAATGATACAACATGAAGAGCGATATAAGGGACTATTAAAGAAACACATTTAGAGATTCGACACAAAAACGCATCATTCCAATGGATTTGTTAACCTAAAATTGCCAGAAAATGTGAAAATGCTTTTCGCACGCAACTATTTGTCAGTGTAGCTATTGGATATGGCAATCGAGGAGCCCTTATTTGATACTAACAAATCTTATTTGATACTAAGAAAAATGTATGAACAAACTGATGCATTTGTTAAGTATTGTGCATGTCTTGTAATTTAAGAGAACGTGAAGGTAGTAATGACATGTATGTGTATCACGCGTTGATGAAAACTTGCATCTTATCATGAGAAAAATATTAATGGGCAGTAATTAAGGTCAAATGGAAATATCAATTCACAACACTTATAATACATTAGGAAAGAAGCTTCAACAAAACAGGAAGAACCATATGAAACAGAAACAAATCCTGATCGCATACAAACTTCAGGCTTTTCGTCACATACACAAACACTAGAATTCATAGGTATGGGCTCAACAATAGCAAATAACGACAACTAGAGATATAAGGGACTATTAAAGATACAACATGAAGAGCGATATAAGGGACTATTAAAGAAACACATTTAGAGATTCGACACAAAAACGCATCATTCCAATGGATTTGTTAACCTAAAATTGCCAGAAAATGTGAAAATGCTTTTCGCACGCAACTATTTGTCAGTGTAGCTATTGGATATGGCAATCGAGGAGCCCTTATTTGATACTAACAAATCTTATTTGATACTAAGAAAAATGTATGAACAAACTGATGCATTTGTTAAGTATTGTGCATGTCTTGTAATTTTTTTTGGAAGACCAAAAATAATTTTGGTTTGTAAGGAAATATTTTTATGGGAACCATAATTATTCGTGACATAAGGAATGTTCTGTCTAATATAATAAGTGACAAATTTTACCTTAAAGTGTTTTCACATGTACACCTCCCTTCTACTGAACCCAAACCAGAACCCAAAGAGAACGTGAAGGTAGTAATGACATGTCTGTGTATCACGCGTTGATGAAAACTTGCATCTTATCATGAGAAAAATATTAATGGGCAGTAATTAAGGTCAAATGGAAATATCAATTCACAACACTTATAATACATTAGGAAAGAAGCTTCAACAAAACAGGAAGAACCATATGAAACAGAAACAAATCCTGATCGCATACAAACTTCAGGCTTTTCGTCACATACACAAACACTAGAATTCATAGGTATGGGCTCAACAATAGCAAATAACGACAACTAAAAATGACTGAAAACCAGCTGCGGTCGCAGAATATGTACAGTTGAACTCCAAAACACAATTGTTTGACAAAGTTCCAGAGCAATTTGGATTTATGAAATGAATAAATTTTGTCCAAAAACAGGCATGCTTTCAACCAGATTCTGTTGTATTCACTAAGTCATGAAGCAGTAAAACTGTTGACGCATTTATAATTCTACATTTGTACAGTACCTAAAGTGCCCACACATCTAATGCAGCCAAAAGAAGTAAAAATACAACAAAAAATAAACTAAAAGAATTAGCTCAGATATAATTATTGTTTCTATTCCTATGCATTTCCTTTGTATAAAGGAAAAACTCATAGAGCTGGGATTAAACAATATCATCATCGCTAAAAATAACTTGGCAACAATAGAAGAAAGTAAAGGATGGAAAAAGATAGGAAAGGCAGGAAAACAAGACATCCGAGAAATTACAAAACAGGAGGAGCTTAAATTGAATAATTTTCACAACAAATTTTGTTAACATAAAGTTGCATCACCTTTTACAATGACTTTGTCAACCTAAAATCACAAGCGAGGGTGTGCATTTTTCTGAAAAATAGTATGCAACAAATGATTATGCAACAAACGAAATGCAGACAAACGTCGAACAAGGAAAAAAAAGTAATATTTAGCTCAGATAGTGTTCATTGTTTATATTCCTCTGCCCTCCCCTTTTGGAAGGGCTCATAATGAGCTGGGATTAAACAATATCATCACAGCAAAAACAGCCTACTGAAAATTAAGAAAACTAACGGGAATGAATTAAATGATACAACATGAAGATCAATATAAGGGACTATTAAAGAAACACATTTAGAGATTCAATATTCGCGATATAAGGGACTATTAAAGAAACACCTTTAGAGATTCAATACAAAAACTCATCATTCCAATGGATTTGTTAACCTAAAATTGCCAGAAAATGTGAAAATGCATCTTGCAAGCATCTATTTGTCGGTGTAGCTATTGGATATGATCATCGATGAGCCCTTATTTGATACTAACAAATCTTATTTGATACTAAAAAACATGTATGAACAAACTGATGCATTTGTTAAGTATTGTGCAAGTTTTGTATTTTTTTTGGAAGACCAAAAATAATTTTAAATTGCAAGGAAATATTTCTATGGGGACAATGGTCGCATGACTTGTAATTATTTGTGGAAAATTATGATTAGGGATGAAGACTCGTATTTAAAAAAAATTAGATTTTGGACAGTTTTGGAATTTTAAATTAGATTTTTGAAATGGTTTTTAACCGAAAATTTTCTTTTATCTTTTCAGCATTGCAAGGTAAACAGTGTGCAGGTCCAAACACGGATTCTCAAGATTTTTTACAACCCAACACAATTTTACTATGCAACCCAGCTCACCACGCACGGATGAGCATTGTGCACACCACACAGCATGCACTGGGAAACACTGATATATTTTATGATCATACAGTAGCCTCCTTTAGAACAGTCAAAACAGCTGCAGTGCTTGCAGCATCAAACTACTACTCATCAAATTACTGCATTTTTCACCTATATGCATCTTAAGTATGCTATAAGTGCTTGCAGCATCAAACAACAAGCAATGATAAATGGAGGGATGCAGCTATAAAATTCAAAATCTGTTTTACAAAAAATATTGTAAATTGAAATGAAAAGTAAACCTAAAATGTCGCCCAGAGCATATCACAGAAAGTCGCAGATAATAATGAATAAAAATTGTTAAAATTGAATTTTAAAAAAGTATTTCCTGTCCAAGATGACACTGCAAGAAATTATTCTTAAAATTGCAAAATATAATACAAGAACTTTTCATTTGGAATACAACAGCAAGCAAAAAACTTATAAAGGTTCCCTCAGAAGAACATATGAAATTCATCGTCAACAGAATTCAGCATTAGCATGGTTCAAATAGCATCACAGGGAACCGATCCTAAGAAATTTCATATGAAAATAAAAATCTATGAAGGAAAAAGATAAGTCGTATGGCTTAATCAAAATGAAAATAATTAATAAAATCAATAACACAAATATAATGGAAAAAATTACAAACAACATATTGTGTCCAGCATATGCTGTAAAACAAAGTTATCATATAAATCCTAAAGTATCACAAGCCCCAGTACCCATGTTGCACGGACACGAAAAGCTAACATGGCAACGAGTGGACACGACATTACAACACTTAGCAAATTCTAAATGTATATTCAAAATGGAAATATTTTGTCCAATATATGTGTTTGACTGACAATGCATGACTCCATGGTTGAAGTGAGCATGCTACCTAGCCCACAACACTTTTATAATCACTATCTATTTTCCTAAGGTAGCTAAAAAATGATTTTCAAATGTCAGTTGCAGTGAGGTATACACTAATTAAATAAATTATAAATAATATCCATGGTTACAAAACAGCTTGCTGAAGTATGTCTTGTGAAAAAAGGATCATGGTAAAGAATCAAAACAGTAGATATTCTCCATACCCTATCGTGCTCTTAAATAATAAGTTCCTATGATGTTTACTTTCTCTAGCTAATCATGGAGGATATTTGCAACTAAAAACCTCAATTTAATGCAGATTTGAAGTGACTAATGCCCACAAATAGTATGCATTGAGGACGAAGATATCGTTGGAGTTTCATTTCTAACAATAATACAATTGGTGTGAAGAAAAAAAGCCTCTTGCAGGAAGGATGGACAGAGATTACTTGCAAAAATGCCGGCTCTTCCTATCAGTTCATAATGAGTTTATAATGAGAATAGGGAAATTTGGATTCCACGGCTCATTCCTCTTAGTATTACGCACTGACTGGAGGAGCTGTATGAGATGAAAATCTCATGTACAGTTCTGGAATGTAGATCTATTGAATAAAATGAACGACCAACTTAGAAATCAAACTATTTCTCTTTTTTTGCATACACAACATTACTAAGCTGAACAGAGCCTATATTGATTAGAAATTGAGACTTTTGACTGACAGTCAACAGTAATGTCATTAGAATTGTGCTCTTGCTCATTAATCAGACAGAATCCTGATGGGTACTAATGCATATGAAACGAAAGAAGAACCAAGAAAAAATGCAACGAAACAAAAGAAGAACCACATTTGCAGCGTTAATACCATTGAACTGTACAATATAAAGCTCGTTTGCGAATAGATTTAGAAATGCAACAGCTTACAGTGTTCTGTCCCAGGGGAGCACGAAGTGCAAGCTGATCAAAGGTCAGGCACTCTCCTCCAGCCTTCAGGATCCTCGCTCTTGCAGTCTCAGTGAACCTCAGAGCCGCAACCTTAAGCGCCGGAACCTCGTAAACCCTCTTATCATCAGTCACGGTCCCCACAATAACCGCAATGCTGTTCTCCTGCTTCGTAATCGTTCAAATTACATCAAAATGAAAGAAAACTACATCTAAAAGCACAAAAGGAAAAAAAATCGTACCTTTCCCTTGATGAAGGTTATGAGCCGCTTGAGAGAGATCGGGGGCTTGTTTGTCCTGCTCATGAAGAGCCTCTTCAGAATCACCGCGTTGAACTTGCTCTCGGTTCTACGCACCAAAAACTTGTAAAGCTGATCGAGAAAAACGCAATTTTAGGACAATCAGTTGATGAAATAAATCGAATCAAGAGAAAAAGCAATAAGCTGACATAGATCTGATTAGACCTAACCTTAACAAGGAGCTTAAGGTAGACATCGTCGGACTTGGGCGCCGTGCGCTTGGTCTTCTTGCTCCGGCCGCCGGCGATGAGATCGATACCCTAAAAGAACGGAAACGGAAAGGGGAAAGGGGAGCGGAAAATTGAGACGTTGTGAAGAAGGTAGAAATGCCAGGGTTAGGGTTAGGGTTCGTCAAGAATGTTACCATGAGTGCTGCTGTAGCTTCTGCTTCCTCGGTGCCGAGGCGGCTAGGGTTTTAGTCTCCAATCTCACCTTCCACCCGTATCGCTCTCGTGCTAAAGGGGATTTTATAGTGGGGCGGCGTGTCCATTTAATCAAATTTAGGCCCATTGGGTTGTTCGATAAGGTCTGAACTTCTGGCCCATTAGCGACCCTGAGCAGGCTACTCGGCTCACACCATCATCTGATCCAAACCTTACTTACTGGTTCGGTTTCTGGTTGGGTTTGGATAACAATTACACATACAAAAGTTTTCCCCAAAAAAATAATAATATTGTTATGAATGGGCTTTTGTAGGCCCATGTGAAGCCCATTTATGGCTAAGATATCCATTAATGTAATCTTTTCCTATAAATATATGCATACAGGTTCCGTAGCCGTCACCTTCACAACACGTTATCAGCACGATACTCTGAAATTTTCCGAAGATCCGATCTTACGAGAGCGACGAGAAGGATGTAGATCCACCACGCGCGGGCGTCATCTTCCACGCGTAGGCATCGTCAAACGTCGCTAGATCTGGAGGATGATCTAGATGTAATCATACAAAAAATCGGATCTAAACCTATTTCTTTCGTAGAATATGTTTACATCTGCTTATTTTTGAATCAAAACTCGATGTTTAAACAATAAAAATCAAATATTTTTATGATGAAAACATTGATTTCAATAATAAAAATCAAATTTTTACTTAAAAATTGTTAAGATAATATAGAGAAGAGTCACCATGGTCAATAGCCATGGTTCTTTATTTATAATTTCATATAGCTTTTCCAAGGGACTTTTAGCATACCAAAGGTCTCCACCACATTAAGAGTGGTGGAGTAATGGGGGGATAATGGTGGGGAGGCCAAAGGCCTCCACCACTCACAACACTCCCACTTATCCATCCATTACTTTGGTCTTATTGTTTAAGGCTAAAAGTGGGGTGGATACTTCTGGATCCTGACTAATCGTGTTTGCCTCGTTAAAACCTTAGCTGTGGAAAACCCAGTGAGAAAAACCAACAGCTTAAGGGAAAAGAGTGCAACACACAGGTTACTCCCCCTCATCCGTACAAGCTTCAGGCTTGTAGGTCTTTCAGTTGTCTCATACCGATTCCTTTTACAAGTTTTACAAAAATACATTTTGGTAAAGATTTGGTAAAAAGATCAGCTAAGTTGTTGCAGGACTGGATCTGCTGAACTTCAATCTGCTTGTCCTCCTCTAGCTCATGTGTCCAGAAAAACTTGGGAGATATGTGCTTCATCCTGTCACCCTTGATGTAGCCCTTTTGAAGTTGAGCAATGCACGCAACGTTGTCTTCAAACAGGACGGTAGGCTCCAAATCACCGGTCTTCAGGTCAGTAGATTGAAGAATGTGTTGGACGACGGAACGTAGCCAATAACACTCTCTGCTTGCTTCATGGGTCGCAATGAGCTCCGAATGGTTGGATGATGTAGCTGTTGTGGTTTGCTTTACCGATCTCCAGGAGATAGCAGTACCTACGTAGGTAAAAACAAAACCTGGCTGGGATTTTGCCGTGTGCGGATCTGAGAGATAACCTGCATCAGCATAACCAAATAATTTGGGGGTAGGCACCTCTCTGGTAGTAAAGTCCCAGATCAATTGAACCCGGGAGGTATCGCAGAAGATGCTTTACTCCGTTCCAGTGGCGCTTTGTGGGCGCTGCACTGTGTCTGGCTAGGAGATTAACTGTAAACGCTATATCGGGACGCGTACAGTTAGCCAGATATAGAAGCGCTCCAATGGCACTGAGGTAGTGTACTTCAGGACTCAGTATCTCATCCCCCTCTTCCAGTGGCCGGAAGGGGTCCTTATGTACATCTAGTGATCTTACGACCATAGGAGTACCTAAAGGATGACATTTATCCATATGAAACCTGCGTAGAAGTTTCTTTGTATAATTGGATTGGTGTAATAGGATTCCACCTCTTAGGTGTTCTATCTGTAAGCCAAGACAATACTTTGTTTTGCTTAGGTCTTTCATTTCAAAAGTATGTTTTAGGCTTTCAAATATCTCATTGATCTCTGCATGAGATCCTATGAGATTTAAGTGATCTACATATACTGCTATGATGACGAATCCTGTTCCAGTTCTTTTAATAAAGATACACGGGCAGACTTCATTATCCGTGAATCCTTGCTGTGCAAGGAAATCACTTAGTCTGTTATACCACATCTTGCCCGATTGTTTTAGACCATATAATGATCTATGTAGCCTTACAGAGAATACGTCCCGAGGTATCTCTTTCATCTCTGGAGGTAGAATAAATCCATCAGGAAGTTGTAATGCCCTACCAGCTACTGCACAAGTACTAGAGGGGGGTGAATAGTACTTTAAAATAATAAGGAGTATAATTCCAAATTAAATTGCAAACAACTACCAAATCAATTTGCGGAAGCTTAAATTGAATGACAACACAAAATTAACAATGATAACAAACGAAGTTAATGGGTTCGGATCCACCCAAGTCTCCCCTACTTGTTCCCGGTGATCCTACGTCCCAACCACCCGGATCCCCTCCGGATACTTGAGTTAGAAACCCTAACTCAAGATTTCCACTATGAATATCTTGTGAAAAACCTTCACAAGATCAAATCATACATGCAATGGCAAAGTGAATCCCACAACCCGGGATCACAATCTTCTCTCACAACCGAGAGAACCAATTAGCAATATTAAAGAGTTTAAATGAAATAAACAATCTTACCACAAAATCCTATACCTTGAGTTTTTCTTACCCAATAGGTGAAATGAAGGATTTGAGGAAGATGAAGTCACCAAGACCTAGCACCAAGGAAATGACCAGCAACCTGTGCCTAGGAATGATTTGGAGACTTGGATCAAGCAATAGCTTGAAGAGCTCACCAAGAACAACCTTCTCTCTAGATGGATTCTAGATCTAGAAATGAGAGAGAATGGGTTTCTTGTGAGGAAGCGAGCTTTAGATTAGAGTGAGAATGGCTATCTCTTTAGAACTCAATGAATCTCTGAATGGAAGCTCTAACCTAGATAGAAATGACATAGGTTCGTATTTATAGGAACCCAAAAACACAAGTTAGGTCATTCACCAACGGATAGAAATCTGTGAGACTTAGTCGGTCAAAGAACAATCACTGACCGACTAGTTCATCAACTAGTCGGTCAGTCAAACAACGTGGACCGACTAAGTGTAGATCTGAGAAGAGATAGAATTTCAAACCTAGAAATCTAGTCGGTCCAAGAAGACTGTCTGACCGACTAGTTTCACAACTAGTCGGTCAGCCAATGAACGTAGATCGACTAAGAGCAAAAAGAATTAGTCTGAATGCAAGTTGACTTAGTCGGTCCAAGAACAAAAGTTGACCGACTAGATTGTCAACTAGTCGGTCACCAAACGTTCTTAGACCGACTAACGGTAAACAGTAGCTTAGGTGAAATTTAGAGTGAACAGTAAGTCACAACTAGTCGGTCAAAGAAGCATCACTGACCGACTAGTTCACAAACTAGTCGGTCGGTGAGTCAACGTAGACCGACTAACTGTAAACAGTAAAGTCCAAGAAATTAAGGAATCAAACTAGTCGGTCCAAGAACAGTTGTCGACCGACTAGATCACCATCTAGTCGGTCAGTACTTGTTCTTGTACCAACTAACATGCACATACAAATCCGAATCGAAGCGCGACGCTTCGAGGAAGTTAGAATGAACTTGTGCAAGGATCCTAGAGCTACGAAATGAGCGTAATGAAGATAGAAACGTAAGATATACTCAAGGCTTAACAATCTATCAATCGAAACTAAAAGACTATAAATAAAACCTTAAAGAATGGTCTTCGAGAGCTTCGATTGAATCTTCATATCTTCCAAAGCGTCGCAAGAGCTTCAACGAAGCATTAGGCATGAATATGAGCTTTGGGAAGTGTTGAGATGTCGCTTTGAATGTTCTCGTGAATTTGGCGACGATCTCCAAAACTGCGCTCACAAATTGTTAATTCATGGATTATTTATGTTTGCTCATCATCAAAACCAAATCCGGGGAGTCCAATATTCAACATTCTCCCCCTTTTTGGTGATGACAAACCAACATAAATAATAATCAAAAATAATAATTCAAATGTAAAATACTTACTCCCCCTGCATTGATGACACGTTAATTCCAAAATGAATATATATGAATTGCATCAATCAGACGAGTAAGACATATAATGAGAATCGATTTTTGAAATATCGGATTTTGAAAATCCTTATATATATCTTAACTCCCCCTGAATCTAACATATCAAACTAGATTCTTGGAAATTGAGTTAAATTTTCATTTGCGCTATTTATTATCATTATCTCTCCCCCTTTGGCATTATCCCAAAAATGGGGGGCATACAACGACAACAACTAGGAAATGGAAAATCCAACATCGGGAGTCGAAGACAAAGACAATGGACCAACTTGACACCAAGGGAAAAGTGTGGAAATCAAATCAAGGTGTGCCAAAATGTCCATTATCAAAAAAAATAATCAAAATCATCAAAAATACCAAATAATTATTCATTTCTTGAATAAAGAAACATACTCTTCAATATTCAATATTCTTGTTTAAATTTGTGCATGGAAAACAATTCTATATAATTATAGAAATATAATCTATTTAACCAAGTTTTTAATCGTCGAGCGACGAATTCACATGTCAAATGCATTCAACGAATATGAAAAAAAAATGCACGACGAATAAAAGACAAAGTGAATGACGATGAACATATATATATATATATATATAGACATCATGAGTATATCAAAAAGGTGTCACATCGAATACATGAGGTACATCATATGAAGCGAGACACAACATTTATATAAACATCAAAAAAAATACATCATCATCATTAACATCATCAAAGTGTATCAAAATACATCAAAACAACATCATATCATAATATCCAACTCCGACATCCAGAAATCGCAAAAATACATCAAAACATCTCTCAAACCCCATCCTAACCCAAAATACTCTCACTAAGATATATCATCCAAAGCGTAGTGGAGAGTCCTCGAAACAAGCGATCACGAGGAGGTGGCAGGATCTGCAGTCTCCGTGGGTCCAGTCGACGGAGTGGACTCAGGCTCTGCAGGGAGTAGAGGTGTCTCAACAAATGGAATCGTCGGGGTAGGAGTGGAGATCTCAGCAACAGGCTCAACAACGGGAATCTCAACAGCAGCAAGGGTCTCGACAGAAGCAGCAGCAGTGGCAGTGTCAACAGCAGCAGGAGATACATGAGCAGGCTCGGAAGTCTGAAGTGCTGAAGCAGAAGGCTCTGGAACACCGGAAGTGGTGCCAACTCCAGGAGCAGAAGTGGAAGTACCAGCAGCATCAGCAGTGGCCTCATCGCCACGGGCAAAAGAAGTGACAAGCTCGTCAAGCTCCTCATCGTCCATCTCCTTGGCCTCAGACACTGAAGGAGGAAGATCAATCCCCATCATACGAGCCATACGGCAGACTACCTCCTCAGTACGAGCCAAACAGGAGTCGTGCTGACGAAGTAGGAGTACGACATCGTCCAATGTAGCAGGGGAAGAGGAGGCTGCAACAGCTGACGGAGTAGACTGGGAAGCAGATGCGGTAGACCTCTGCACGTGACGAAGCGCCGCTAGAGATTTCTTCACGGCCGTCGCGTTCAGAGGCGTACCCAAAGGACGCTCATCATCAGGAGGGAGAGGGACTCGGAAATGACGGAATACGAGAGTCAACAGGCAAGGGTATGGAATGTGCGCAGACTTATTGGTCTTGCGTATACACTCGAAAGAATCCATCTTATCGAGTATCACGCGAGCCCAATTAATCTCGCACCCCAAGAAAAGAGCGTAGATCAATTTCAAGAACGGCTGGGATGGGAGTGAAGAGGATCCATACTTAGGGAGGAGACATGACTTCAAGATCAGATTACGATCTAGTCGGTCGGTCAATGAGCTTGAACCGACTAAGTCGAAACAGAGGCACAGATGAATTTCTAGGGCAAGAATTAGTCGGTCGCAGTATATTCACTGACCGACTAGTTTTCAATCTAGTCGGTCGGTAAGTGTACTGTGACCGACTAACGAAAGAAAATGATAGGAGTTAGATATAGGCTTGATCTAGTCGGTCTGAGTTCATTTGCTGACCGACTAGATGAGCATCTAGTCGGTTGACAAGTGAACTTAGACCGACTAGAGGAGTCCAAAAATTGATAATTGATTTCTCTTCACAAACCACTTGGATGAAACATCATAAGTCACTCATTAGTCATCTAAATTACCCCATAAAACGTCGAAATCTTAAATACGACTTTCAAATACGAATTCGATCATAAATTCAAATATATCACATAAAATTCCCAAAAATTCAATAAATCTAGCATGAATGAAATATCGCGAAATATAATAGCATGCAAGATAATTGAATGAAATATGAATCCTATATCTCGGATTCACCCATAATCCCCAATTCTCGATGCAACCGCACAAAGGAGTCCTCCTTTAGGGGTTTCGTGAAAATATCGGCGATTTGCTTTTGGGTTTCAACGTACACTAATATGATGTCCTTTTTAGCAACATGATCATCTAAGAAATGGTGTCGGACATCTATGTGTTTTGATCGGGAATGATGCACCGGATTCTTTGAAAGACAAATAGCACTTTGGTTATCCACCATGATAGGGCTAGTATCACAATGAATACCAAAATCCTTCAGTGTGTGTCTCATCCAAAGAACCTGGGCACAAGCGGCACCGGCGGCAATATATTCCGCCTCGGTGGTTGAAAGTGATACCGAATTTTGCTTCTTGGAAAACCAAGAGACAATAGAATTTCCTAGAAAATGGCAAGTGCCACTAGTACTTTTCCTGTCGGATTTGCATCCCGCATAATCAGCGTCACTATATGAGACTAACTCATATGTGCTAGATTTCGGATAAAGTAATCCAAAATCTAAAGTGTAACTTAGATAGCGAAAAATACGTTTTACCGCTACTAAGTGAGAATCCTTAGGTTGAGACTGATAACGAGCACATATACATACGGCAAACATAATATCGGGCCTACTCGCGGTAAGATAAAGTAAACTACCTATCATACCTCGATATAGACGAATGTCTACATCTTTTCCGCACGTATCTTTATCAAGATGCGTTGTAGTGCTCATAGGAGTCTTTTTCCCGGAGGCATTCTCCATTCCAAATCGCTTTAGCAACTCCACAGTGTACTTCGTTTGGTGGATGAAGATTGCATCGTTCAATTGGCGAATTTGGAGACCTAAGAAATATTTGAGTTCGCCCATGTGGCTCATCTCAAATTGTTCCTTCATAACATTAGAAAACTCTTCGCAAAGAGCAAAGTTAGTAGCACCGAAAATGATATCATCAACATAAATTTGAACTAATAAAATATCATTATTCGCATGCTTAATAAAAAGTGTTGAATCGGCTTCACCCATTTTAAAATTCAAATCCAAAAGAAAATTCTTTAGGCGATCATACCAAGCTCGAGGAGCTTGTCTCAACCCATAAAGAGCTTTCTTTAGTTTAAAAACATGATTTGGAAATTTTTCATTTATGAAGCCCGGAGGTTGAGAAACGTAAACTTCCTCAACGACATCTCCGTTTAAAAATGCACTTTTAACATCCATTTGAAATAATTTAAAATTCTTATGGCATGCAAAAGACAATAATAATCTAATTGACTCTAATCTAGCTACCGGAGCGAAGGATTCTTCGAAATCAATACCTTCCTCTTGTCGATAGCCTTGAGCAACTAACCGAGCTTTGTTCCGGACGACGACTTGGTTTTCGTCGGTTTTGTTCTTGAAGATCCACTTTGTCCCTATGATGGTGTGGTTCTTCGATGGCAATGGAACAAGCTCTCATACCTCATTCCTCTCGAATTGAATGAGCTCCTCCTCCATGGCTAAGATCCAAGCGCTATCTTTGCATGCTTCATTAATATTCTTTGGCTCTATCGATGAGGCAAAGGCACAATTTGCGAAGTGGTGGACTTGCGATCTCGTCTTGACACTATCTTGAATATTGCCAATGACTTGCTCATGGGGATGGTCACGAACCGAATGAAGCCGTTTGGGAATACCTTGATCACTAGGAACATTCTCAACAACTTCATTAGTTGGGTTAGTCTCAATAGAATCAATAGAATCATTAGACTTAGAATTATCGAACGAATCACATAAAACATCCAAAGAATCATTATCATTTGAAATTCTAGTTGGAACAAATCCTTCATTAAATGAGACATGAAGCGACTCCTCGATCGTTGAGGTTCGTTTGTTGAATATCCGGTAGGCTTTGCTACGCGTAGAATATCCAACAAAAATCCCCTCATCGGATCTTGGATCGAATTTGTCCAAACTACCATATGTGTTCTTAATGAAACATTTCGAACCAAAAACACGAAAATGTTTAACTTGAGGCAAACAACAATTCATAACAAGTTTGTTTAGTGCCGGGCCTCAAAAGTATTCTATTAAACACATAGCAAGCGGTGTGTACCGCTTCCGCCCAAAATTGATGGCCAAGTTGGCTATCATCAAGCATAGTGCGAGCACACTCCACTAGCGTCCTATTCTTTCTCTCAACTACACCATTTTGAGGAGGTGCACGAGGGAAAGAGAAGGTGTGAGTAATACCAACTTCATCACAAAATGTCTCAAAAGACTCATTCTCAAATTCACCTCCATGATCACTACGAATAGTGACAATGGTGGTTCCTAAGAGATTTTGTACTTTCTTAACAAAAATTGTGAAGTTTTCAAAAGCTTCATTTTTATTACACAATGAAAATACCCAAGTAAATCTTGAATAGTCATCTACGATGACAAGTCCATACATTGCATTTCCTAAGGAAGCTACTCTAGTTGGCCCAAATAAGTCTAGATGTAATAGCTCTAGTGGCCGTTTAGTAGAGATGCTTTTCTTAGGTTTAAATGAAGATTTAGGAAGCTTGCCACGTTGACAACAATCACAAAAACTTTTCTTTTCAAAAACAAGCTTCGGAAAACCTTTAATAGAATTTAATTTCGAAAGCTTATAAAGTGTTCCAAAGTTCACATGTCCAAAGCGTCGATGCCATAAGTGTTGTTCACTTGTGTTGGCAACAAGACATTGTTCATATGACTTAGGAAGATCCAAAATATAAATGTCTTTATGACGAGTTCCGGAAAATAATAATTTATCATTATCTTTTCTTAAAATATGACACAATCCTTTCGCAAAACTAACTTTGTAACCTTTGTCACAAAGTTGGCTTATTGAAATAAGATTGTGATTTAAACCACTAACAAGATAAACATCACTAATTAATGGTTTAGAGGGGTTACCGACTTTACCAACACCTATGATGGTTCCGCTCTCGTTGCCTCCAAATACGACGCGGTTTCCATTCGCAATGGGAACCACTCCGGAGTGCAATCGAGCGTCACCCGTCATGTGTTTTGAACACCCGCTATCGAGTATCCAATTCCCTTTGGAGCTAAATTTAAATTTGTTGCTCCTCTTCTTTTTCTTTTCCTTGAGTACCTAAAGATAGAAACTTTCATATCATGGTACCCAAGGTCATTGGGTCCAAGGGATTAGACCTTTGGAAGCCAAGTCCAATTGGACTTAGACTTCCCCACATAATTCCTACTATGCACAACATCCGAAAAATAAGCATTCATATACTCTTGTTTTTCATCCATGCTTGTGTCCTTTGGGCTCCAAATAGTGAAAATTTTGGGAGCCATCATCCTATTGGGTGCATGCATGCGACGTTGATTTCTACGTGATGCATGTTGTGGATAGGCATACGGGACATGATGGAATGGTGCACGACGAGAATTATTCATATGATGAGGTGGGTGTACATATGCTTGTGTGGGAACACGTGCGTGAGGGTGTCTCACATGGTGTGCACGTGCCCGAGAATGTGTTGCATAAAAATCATCATATGTGTGAGCCGGTGGAGTAGGACGTGTGTTCCTACGTGGCATGGTATTGGTGTACATGTAGGCATGCCCCTTCTTTGGAGGTCCACCCAAAGTGGGTTTCTTTCCGAAAGAGGGTGTGGACGAGGTGGAAGCACCATTGGTAGATGAACTACCAATAGAGTGTTTGCTCCCACTCGTTGAGGCTTCGGAAGTTGGCCTAACAAAAGTAGTGACCGACTTGGATGAATTTCCCATCATATACCCCAAGCCAATGTGGTGTTTGGCCGGAAGTAAATCTTTTAGGATATTATCCAAATGACCCTTACCCTTGTTGAATTTGTTGATTCGGCCCAATGTGTCCTCATATTTCTCTTTGAGAGAACGCAAAGAAGTATCCAAAGTGGATATTTGCGATGTGAGCACATAAACACGAGATTTAAGATTTTCGTTCTCAATACTCAAAGTCGAGTTTTGAGAAGTTAAATCCGCTATCTCATGTTCTTCCGCATCCTCAATGCTAACACGTTCAAGTTTAGATTTGAGATTCACAATCTCATTTCTTAACTCTTCAACAACGGTGTCGTTGTTGGTGATGATATTCTTAGGCGATGTTTGAATGCTAGCTAGGTCATCTTTTACCTTAGTATATCTATTTACTAACTTAGTGTATTTTGACCAAAGTTGAGAGTTAGCATTTCTAAGATCATCCATCGTTACCTCATCGCTTTCGTCATTACTATCATCGGAAGAGGAGGATCCTTGATCTTGCTCCTCTCTTGCCATGAAACACATGTGCGCTTGCTCCACGTGCTCATCGTCCGACTCACCGCTTGAAGAATCATCGGAGTCGGTGAAGGTAGCTCCGACAAGTCCCTTCTTGTTTCCTTTCGTGTACTTCTTGGACTTGTCATACTTTGGCGCCTTCCACTTCTCCTTTTGCTTATTGAGGGGACACTCCGCTTTCATGTGTCCTGGCTTATTGCACTTGAAACACAAAGGAGAGGAAGAGGCGTTAGAAGAACCAAATTTACCTATGGTCTTGAAGTTACCTTTTCGGAAGAAACGGTTGAACTTCTTGGCCATGAGTGCCATGGACTCCAAGTCCAACTCGTTTTCCGAGTCTTCATCATCGGTTGATGTGGATGTGGATGGAGCGGCTTTGAAGGCAATATCCTTTTTCTTTGGCTCGTCATGCTTTAGATAAGACTTCATCTTTTCTTGCAATTTGAGCTTGCTATCCTTGCGTACCTCGTACGACATTAAAGTACCCATTAGTTGAACTACGGTGTACTTATTCATGTCATTACCTTCCTCGATGGCGAAGGTACGCTTTTCCCAAGATGAAGGAAGTCCTTCGATAATCTTTGAGCACTTCTCCTTTTGAGTGTAGGACTTGCCGAGGGCCTCTAACTCGTTTATTATGTCAACGAAGCGAGCGTAATATTCTTTCATCTTCTCGCCCTGTTGCATATGAAACATTTCGTAATCTTTGTTTACGACTACGAGTTTAGAGTCTCTTACCCGACTCGTCCCTTCATGTAGAATGAGGAGGGAGTTCCAAATTTGATATGCACTCTTACATGTGCATATCTTATTGAAGTCCTCGGGCTCCAATGCGCATTGCAAGGCGTTCATTGCCTTGGCATTGCTTACCTCCGCGGCGACCTCCGCGGTTGTCCATTTCTCAAAGTCTTCTTCTTCGGGCTCGATGTACTCCTTCATTGTAGTCCTCCATAAAGATGCACTTCGGAGGAAGGTTTCCATCCGACATTTCCAGTACCCGTAGTTGGTACCGTTGAAGAATGGAGGCCTCGTAGAGGAATGTCCTTCCATCACCAAAGATGCTCCTTCACGGTTCCTGAAGGTGTCATAGTTGGAAGTTGGACGCACGGTCTTGTTGTCGTTGGCAGACATAGCTAAGTATCTGGCTCTGATACCAAATGTAATGCCCTACCAGCTACTGCACAAGTACTAGAGGGGGGGTGAATAGTACTTTAAAATAATAAGGAGTATAATTCCAAATTAAATTGCAAACAACTACCAAATCAATTTGCGGAAGCTTAAATTGAACGACAACACAAAATTAACAATGCTAACAAACGAAGTTAATGGGTTCGGATCCACCCAAGTCTCCCCGACTTGTTCCCGGTGATCCTACGTCCCAACCACCCGGATCCCCTCCGGATACTTGAGTTAGAAACCCTAACTCAAGATTTCCACTATGAATATCTTGTGAAAAACCTTCACAAGATCAAATCATACATGCAATGGCAAAGTGAATCCCACAACCCGGGATCACAATCTTCTCTCACAACCGAGAGAACCAATTAGCAATATTAAAGAGTTTAAATGAAATAAACAATCTTACCACAAAATCCTATACCTTGAGTTTTTCTTACCCAATAGGTGAAATGAATGATTTGAGGAAGATGAAGTCACCAAGACCTAGCACCAAGGAAATGACCAGCAATCGGTGCCTAGGAATGATTTGGAGACTTGGATCAAGCAATAGCTTGAAGAGCTCACCAAGAACAACCTTCTCTCTAGATGGATTCTAGATCTAGAAATGAGAGAGAATGGGTTTCTTGTGAGGAAGCGAGCTTTAGATTAGAGTGAGAATGGCTATCTCTTTAGAACTCAATGAATCTCTGAATGGAAGCTCTAACCTAGATAGAAATGACCTATGTTCGTATTTATAGGAACCCAAAAACACAAGTTAGGTCATTCACCAACGGATAGAAATCTGTGAGACTTAGTCGGTCAAAGAACAATCACTGACCGACTAGTTCATCAACTAGTCGGTCAGTCAAACAACGTGGACCGACTAAGTGTAGATCTGAGAAGAGATAGAATTTCAGACCTAGAAATCTAGTCGGTCCAAGAAGACTGTCTGACCGACTAGTTTCACAACTAGTCGGTCAGCCAATGAACGTAGATCGACTAAGAGCAAAAAGAATTAGTCTGAATGCAAGTTGACTTAGTCGGTCCAAGAACAAAAGTTGACCGACTAGATTGTCAACTAGTCGGTCACCAAACGTTCTTAGACCGACTAACGGTAAACAGTAGCTTAGGTGAAATTTAGAGTGAACAGTAAGTCACAACTAGTCGGTCAAAGAAGCATCACTGACCGACTAGTTCACAAACTAGTCGGTCGGTGAGTCAACGTAGACCGACTAACTGTAAACAGTAAAGTCCAAGAAATTAAGGAATCAAACTAGTCGGTCCAAGAACAGTTGCCGACCGACTAGATCACCATCTAGTCGGTCAGTACTTGTTCTTGTACCAACTAACATGCACATACAAATCCGAATCGAAGCGCGACGCTTCGAGGAAGTTAGAATGAACTTGTGCAAGGATCCTAGAGCTACGAAATGAGCGTAATGAAGATAGAAACGTAAGATATACTCAAGGCTTAACAATCTATCAATCGAAACTAAAAGACTATAAATAAAACCTTAAAGAATGGTCTTCGAGAGCTTCGATTGAATCTTCATATCTTCCAAAGCGTCGCAAGAGCTTCAACGAAGCATTAGGCATGAATATGAGCTTTGGGAAGTGTTGAGATGTCGCTTTGAATGTTCTCGTGAATTTGGCGACGATCTCCAAAACTGCGCTCACAAATTGTTAGTTCATGGATTATTTATGTTTGCTCATCATCAAAACCAAATCCGGGGAGTCCAATATTCAACAGAAGTCTCATATAGATATTTTTATCTATATCGCCATATAGATATGCAGTCACAACGTCCATGAGCTGCATTTCTAGGCTTTACAGAGAAGTGAGGCTTATTAAAAATCAGAATGTGATCGAATCCATGACTGGGGAATACGTATCTTCGTAATCAATCCCCGGTCTTTGGGAAAAACCCTGGGCTACAAGGCGTGCCTTGTAGCGAACGATCACATTATTTTCATCTCTTTTTCTTATGAAACCCCACTTATATCCCACAGGCTTTACACCTACTGGTGTTTGGACTACTGGTCCAAAGACTTTGCGTTTCAAGAGTGAGTCCAGCTCTACTGTTATTACCTCGTGCCACTTTGGCCAATCATCTCTGCGTTTACATTCCGCTAGAGATCGTGGTTCGACGTCATCGTCATATTCAGTGACGTGAACGGCAATATCGAACGCAAAATCGTCGTCGATGACTATGCTATTTCTGTCCAGTACTTCTCCAGTACGTACAAAATTTAATGATGTTTCTCCTATTGTTTCCTCTGCCGGGGAAATCAGGAGGGGAGAAGTAGCTGGTCTTAGCTCAGCATCCTGTGGAGGGATAATCTTAGTATCTCCAGGAGTCTTCCTCTTTCGAGGAACTCTATCTTTTGAACCTGGTGGGCGTCCTCTTTTCATTTGAGGTACAGCCAATTCTGCTGCCGGTGGATTGCATCCATCTATGGGGATGTCAATCCTAGCTGGCGTATTGGCAGCAGGGACGTGTGAACGGACAATCTTCTGGTTGTCCGTGAACTTATCCAGCAAAAGATGTATTGTATTCTGGATGTGAAGGATCTTCAGGATCTCATCTTCACACAGATTAGTACGCGGATCATATAGGGACAAAGACTTCTGGTCCCAACTAATGGTCTCAGTAGCTTCTGGCTTCTTAGACTGTGTGCCCAGTTTAGGAAAAATTTTCTTATCAAATTCACAGTCAGCAAAACGTGCCTTGAATGCGTCACCCGTCATGGCTTCAAGGTATCTGATAATAGAGGGCGAATCAAACCCAATATATATACCTAGACGACGCTGATGACCCATTTTGGTCCTCTGAGGTGGTGCTATTGGGACATATACCGCACAACCAAACACTCTCAAATGAGAGATATCCGGATGTGCGCCATATGCTAGTTGCATCGAGGATAAAGTATGACATCCAGAGTGTCTTATCCTAATAAGTGATGTGGCATGTAAAATAGCATGCCCCCAAGCATCCACCGGCAACTGGGATTGCATAAGCAATGGACGTGCAATCCATTGGAGTCTCTTTATAAGGGACTCAGCTAATCCGTTCTGGGTGTGAACATGTGCTACAGGATGTTCAACTTCAATACCCGTTGCCCGGCAATAGCTTCGAAGACTTGTGAAGTAAATTCTCCCGCATTTTCAAGACGTAGTTTCTTGATATGGTTATCGGAGAAATGAGCACGCAACCTTATTATTTGTGCCAATAGCTTTGGAAAAGCTAGGTTGCGGGTGGACAAGAGGCACACATAAGACCATTTGGTTGATGCATCAATCAGTACCATGAAGTACCGAAATGGCCATTTGCGGGTGAATAGGCCCGCAAATGTCACCATGAATTCTATCAAGGAAGCCAAGAGACTCTAATCCCACTTTCAGGAGGGATGGTCTCGTTATAAGTTTTCCCTTGAAACAAGGGAGACAAGGAAATTCACCCTTTTGAAGAATCTTCAGGTTCTTCAATTTGTGTCCACGGGATTCAGTGATGATGCGTCGCATCATTGCTGTTCCAGGGGTGACCAAGTCTATTGTGACAGAGTTGGAACTCTGGCAGTGATTGGCAAGTCTGGTGATCAGTCTATTGGCTTCTATTGGTTGAATGTATGTTTGGTAGAGACCCGACGGGAGTCCCTTGAATCGTTCGCAGATGATCTTCTGGTCATCTTTCTGACGAGTTACATACAGATATTCAACCTTATTTTCATCTCTGTTTTCTAAGTGATATCCGTTTAAATGGAAGTCCTTGAAACGTACGAGATTCCTATTTGATTTAGGAGAGAATAATGCATTATTTATTTGAACTCTTGTGTTATATGGGAGCAATATAATTGCTTCACCAGATCCTTCGATTATTTGGGACAGTCCTGAAATTGTGATAACAAGACCGTCATATTTATTTACGATATTAAAATAGCAATGATCGCGAAGGATTGTGTGCGTCGAGGCACTGTCCACTAGGCACTCATGTTGGAAACACCGATCTATGATTTATGGTTTGATGATGACAAACAGTTGTGAACGATCTGATGTGTGCATTAAGTATTTGCAGGATTGGCGAGAACGTAAATTAATGTGTTGGACAAATTTCTATACACATACAAGATGGAGAAATTGCTAGGCACAAAGCAATGAGACTTGGTCAAAGAACTATATGCAAAGCTAACTGGACTTGGTCCAATATGGGATGAGATAGAGGCAAATTTGAGTTCAAAATGGGTTTGATCAAATCACTTATCCAGATTTGGAAATATTTGATTCTATATTTGATTCTAGCCATTCCTATTCAAACTCCTAATCAAATCCCATATTGATTAGGTCAAATCCCCAAGCGGTTGGCACAACCCTATTACCCTTGTCCTATAAACACACATCTTCTAGGGTTGAAGGCACACACGGCAACAAGACCAAAAAAAAGGAGGAGCACCCGAAATATTGTGAAGAGCCGCACGCATCAAAAAGGCTTCACAAGGCACAAAAGAACCGGCCACATTAAATAACGCAGGTATGCAAAAAGTTTTGTGAGGAGAAAAAAACCCCAGGCAGTCATTTTCAATCCCAAGAGCATGTGTAGGCTGAATTGATTAATCCGCAACAAATTTTTGCATCCCCCTAGTGCCGCACGCAACATTCCCCAAGCCGAGTTGTTTTTTGATTCTCAAAGATTTTTTTTTTGGGGTTCTGTAAGTGCAGGCTACCGAATTACCCCTAACACAAGATCCCCTCAAAGTTGTGTTTTATTTCCATTAAAAGATTTTCAAGAGATGGCAGCCGAAAGTTGTTAGGGTATAGAAGTGCCGCACTTCTCTTTTTTGGCAGTGGGTTCCTGTTTTGTGTAGCAGCCAAATTTGTGCAAAGGGCCACATTTTTTTTCTGCTGCATCATAAAGCCAATTTCATTTGTCTCTTGTTTGTTTGGGTTGACAGCATAAATCGAAGAGGGTCTTTATTATTATTATTGGCTTTTGATTTTTAGAAGAGCAGGAGTATTAAGAGTTATTATTATCTTTGGCTTCTGATGTGAATTCTTGAGGAGCACAAACGATCTAAAGGGTGCACCTATTCTTATGTTTCTCTTTGATAATATCATGTTCATTAACACCTTTTCTTTTTGAGGTGGTGTGCAGATCTTTGTGCAAGAAACTATTTTTGTGTGCAAAATTCTTTTTGGGGCTGGCCACTACAAGGGGGAAATCTATTAAGACCAGGTTGAGGATCCACGCAACCTAGCTTGCCAAGCATCTACATCCAAAGGGGGATTGTTGCATCTTGAGTTGCGAGACGAGTCATCCCGACGAGACGACTGCATAATGTCAGATTCAGATCTAACCTGCGACTATTGACAGAGACGACTACGTTACACAAACTGAGCATTTCTGAACTCTAGTATTATTTTATTTGTGTAGTCGTAGCGATCTCTGTAGGGGAAACTTTTTACCTTTTGTGTTACTTTTGGGGACCTGACGACTTTGGGAGTCGTCACGGAGGGAGAGCATCTGACTAGATTGATAGTGTAGAGCACGTGGTGTGCGTACGAGCTAGGTGAGAGTAGATTTGGGATCTTGACTCATTGTAGCTGTACTTGATTACATATCTATCTAGTAGTTGCTTTCGGGGGCTGGAGTAGGTCGTGGGGACGACCGAACCAGGGTATATCTGTGCGTATTCTGTGATTGCCATTTTATTGCCATGTCTGTGCCTATAACTGCGTGGGATTGTTCGTGGGTTGCACGAATATTTTTATTAGCCTATTCACCCCCCCTCTAGGCTACGATACAGATCCAACAAGTGGTATCAGAGCTGGTTTAGAGGATCTAGTCTAGATTTTTAGATGACCATGAATATATCTGATTGTGCTTTTGCTGAAGGTCAGTCTATAGCCCGTCCCCCTAAGTTTAACGGTGTAGACTTTGCATATTGGAAGGCTAGGATGAAAATCTATTTAGTGTCTGTTGATTACGATGTGTGGGATATTGTTGAAAATGGTTATAGTCTACCCACTATTAAAATTGAAGACACTGTTATGATTAAGCCTAAAGACAAGTGGGATTTAGCTAATAAAAAACTCTATACTCTTAATGGTAAAGCTATGAATGCGCTTATATGCTCTCTTGATAAATCTGAGTTTAATCGTATCTCACATTGTCTAACTGCGCAGGAAATCTGGCATACTCTGGAGGTGACACACGAGGGAACATCGCAAGTAAAGGAATCCAGACTTGCGTTGCTGAGCACTGAATATGAGAGCTTTTGCATGCTACCAACAGAATCAGTTAAAGACATGTTTGCGAGGTTCACAGACATCGTCTACAAATCCAGTTCCCTCGGTAAGCCATACTCTAGCCATGAACAGGTACGAAAGATCTTAAGGGCGCTACCAAGCTCGTTCAGGCCTAAAGTCACCGCTATTCAAGAAGCTAAGGACTTGTCAACAATGAAAGTGGAGGACTTGATAGGCAACCTAATGTCACACGAGCTTGAGTTGCAGAGTATAGAAGCCAGAGAGAAACCTGAAGAGAAGACCAAAGCTTCCACACCATTAGCTCTTCAAGCTAACGACGACGATCTTGATGAAGAGCAAGCCCTAATGGTCAGAAACTTCAGGAGATACATTCAGACTGATCAAGAAAAAGCTGAGATGGGAAAAAGGTTCATTCGTTCTAATAATTCCAATTTTGTTAGAAATTCATATGATCAGAAAGCTATTAATAGAAGTGAAGGTTTTAAATGCAGGAAGAAAGGGCACCACATAAAAGATTGCCCACAACAACACACAGCTCAAGTTGCAAAAGGAAAAACGAAAGTGCTGACGTGGGACATGGATAGCGAAGCTGAGGAGGAGGATGAGGAACATGAAGCCCACTCCTGCATGGCATTAATGGCCAAACACAATGAGGTAGAATCTCCCACTAAAGCTGAACTTTTAGAAATCTGTAAAGGAATGCAACATAGAATTGATGAATTAGAAGCTGATGTGAATAGTTATAGAAATGATAATTTTGATATGCAACAAACTGAGTATGACATGTCTATAGAAATGAAAAATCTTAAACAAGAGCTTGTTGCATGCAAATCTACCATTACCATGTTAGAAAAAGAGAAAGCTAGCTTGCCTGCAAAAACTGATTGTCTTTCATGTCCCTCTTTATTAAAGGATATTAGCATGTATAAACTAGATAAGACAAAGCTTGAAGTTGAAAATGAATTGCTTTCTGAAAAGATTAACATGCTAAATCTTGAACTTAAAGAAAAAATGAGCGATTTTGAAAAGAAAGAAGAGAAAAACAAGCAAGCTTTCATTAGTAAATGCACTTTGCTTGTGAATGAAAACGATATCTTGAAATCCAAAGTCACCACACTTGAATTGTCAATAAAGAGATTTTCCATTGGAAAACAAAATTTGGACATTATTCTTGGAAATCAAATTTATGGCAATAATAGGCGAGTACTAGGATATGGTCTTAAAAATGTTGAAAAATCAAAATATAGTAAAGTTCACATTGAATCAACAAAGGTTGGAAATTTTCATGCTAAGTGCTTTACATGTGGATGCGTGCGTTGGTCATACTTCATATCATTGCAAATATAGGAACAAGAACATTAAGTTCAAACAAATATGGGTTCCTAAATCTTTGATGACTAACGTGAGTGGACCTTGTTGGATTCCAAGGTCACACACGACATCTCTTTTGTAGGTGGATGGAAATTTGACGAGGAGCGATAAATTGAATGTCTCATTATTTTTTAGCTCCTTAGTCAAACGGCGACGCGAAGGTATATCTCATTCTTTGAACTTAATGCATACCTTCATAGCATTTTTTTTCTTAACATGTTTGTGTGCTTGGATTTTCTTTGTTTTTTGTTTTTGTCTGCTTGATTGTTTTTTGGCCTGTTTTTTAGTTCATTATAAAACCAAAAAAAATGCAAAAGACAAAAGCAAAAAAAAAATGAGCTTATTGCATACCTTCCTCTTTGCATTATTCTAGTGATATAAATGAATGATGATCATATCCTTGTAGAAAGTGTTGTATTATTATCATGGCTACATGCGTATGTTTTATTTCTTAATAGCCATGCCAAGTTCGATGAATTGATAATATGATTTCTACACCTACTTTCACTTCCACGAATGTTAAACTATGTCGTACTTTTGGAGATACTATTTATGAATATTGGAAAGTGAATGTAGGCTGATTATTAATTGAAAAATCTAAGGGATATGATATGATTTGCCATGAATAAAAATTGAGCACAAAACAAATGAAATGAATATGAAAAAAATTGAAAATTACTCCGTATGAAAAATGGATACAATTCATGGCAAATACACTACCCACGAGTATCCAACATAAGCTTTATGGGTAATCTTTAGCGTTGGTGTTTTTACTCGTCAAGCAATGTCACCCCCACATCTAAGAATCCTTTTAGGCTATGTTTTGGGGTGTGATACCTTGAACTCATTTTTAATGAGGTGGGGAAAATCAATCCTAGGTGATACGAAGTTATTTGGAAAATGATGGATTGGCTTTGGGTGAATTTGTAAAAGTATCTCCCTTTGTACTTCTATGTTTAATAATTGCACTTACACGATGGTGTTGAATTCTAATTATTAATATCACTGGACTTGAAGTGCTAATTATAGAATGACGACATGCAAATGCTAGTTATAATTAATAATACTCTCTTTTTTGCTTGCGGTATGTTTTAATCTTCACGAATACACTTTTGATGATGACAAAGGGGGAGAAAAGTGTTGAAAGATTTGTGGTATCAATGTTGGTTCAAATACGGTATTATTGATTGAAGGGGGAGCAATGAAAATGCATGAAAATGGGGAGCTTGGAAAAGGGGGGAGTATGCTAATTATAGTGTTATATTGTGCATGCTAGTAATGTTTGATTTCATCTCATTGAATATATCATATTGCATTACATCATCTACATCATTCATCACACGTCACACACGTACACTTATTTGTGCAAATCCTTTATGGGTTTGTCATCATCAAAAGGGGGAGATTGTTGGAAACAACGATCTATGATTTATGGTTTGATGATGACAAACAGTTGTGAACGATCTGATGTGTGCATTAAGTATTTGCAGGATTGGTGAGAACGTAAATTAATGTGTTGGACAAATTGCTATACACATACAAGATGGAGAAATTGCTAGGCACAAAGCAATGAGACTTGGTCAAAGAGCTATACGCAAAGCTAACTGGACTTGGTCCAATATGGGATGAGATGGAGGCAAATTTGAGTTCAAAATGGGTTTGATCAAATCACTTATCTAGATTTGGAAATATTTGATTCTATATTTGATTCTACCCATTCATATTCAAACTCCTAATCAAATCCCATATGATTGGGTCAAATCCCCAAGCGGTTGGCACAACCCTATTACCCTTGTCCTATAAATACCCATCTTCTAGGGCTGAAGGCACACACGGCAACAAGACCAAAAAAAGGAGGAGCACCCGAAATATTGTGAAGAGCCGCACACATCAAAAAGGCTTCACAAGGCACAAAAGAACCAGCCACATTAAATAACGCAGGTATGCAAAAAGTTTTGTGAGGAGAAAAAACACCCAGGCCGTCATTTTCAATCCCAAGAGCATGAGTAGGCTGAATTGAGTAATCCGCAACAAATTTTTGCACCCCCTAGTGCCGCACGCAACATTCCCCAAGCCGAGTTGTTTTTTGATTCTCAAAGTTTTTTTTTGGGGTTCTGTAAGTGCAGGCTACCGAATTACCCCTAACACAAGATCCCCTCAAAGTTGTGTTTTATTTCCATCAAAAGATTTTCAAGAGATGGCAGCCGAAAGTTGTTAGGGTATAGAAGTGCCGCACTTCTCTTTTTTGGCCGTGGGTTCCTGTTTTGTGTAGCAGCCAAATTTGTGCAAAGGGCCACATTTTTTTATGCTGCATCATAAAGCCAATTTCATTTGTCTCTTGTTTGTTTGGGTTGACAGCATAAATCGAAGAGGGTCTTTATTATTATTATTGGCTTTTGATTTCTAGAAGAGTAGGAGTATTAAGAGTTATTATTATCTTTGGCTTCTGATGTGAATTCTTGAGGAGCACAAACGATCTAAAGGGTGCACCTATTCTTGTGTTTCTCTTTGATAATATCATATTCATTAACACCTTTTCTTTTTGAGGTGGTGTGCAGATCTTTGTGCAAGAAACTATTTTTGTGTGCAAAATTCTTTTTGGGGCTGGCCACTACAAGGGGGAAATCTATTAAGACCAGGTTGAGGATCCACGCAACCTAGCTTGCCAAGCATCTACATCCAAATGGGGATTGTTGCATCTTGAGTTGCGAGACGAGTCATCCCGATGAGACGACTACATAATGTCAGATTCAGATCTGACCTGCGCCTATTGACAGAGACGACTACGTTACACAAACTGAGCATTTCTGAACTCTAGTATTATTTTATTTGTGTAGTAGTAGCGATCTCTGTAGGGGAAACTTTTTACCTTTTGTGTTACTTTTAGGGACCTGACGACTTTGGGAGTCGTCACGGAGGGAGAGCATCTGACTAGATTGATAATGTAGAGCACGTGGTGTGCGTACGAGCTAGGTGAGAGTAGATTTGGGATCTTGACTCATTGTAGCTGTACTTGATTAAATATCTATCTAGTAGTTGCTTTCGAGGGCTGGAGTAGGTCGTGGGGACGACCGAACCAGGGTATATCTGTGCGTATTCTGTGATTGCTATTTTATTGACCTGTCTGTGCCTATAACTGCGTGGGATTGTTCGTGGGTTGCACGAATATTTTTATTAGCCTATTCACCCCCCTCTAGGCTACGATCCAGATCCAACAACTCATACTTCATCTATATAAGCAAAAACGAAATTTTATTTGAGCGAAATGTAGACAACATTCAAAAATAAAAGTTCGTACTAAAGCAAATAAAAAATGAAGATACATCGAATTCTAAATGCATAGATAAAAGATGATGCTCAATCGAGCAGGTCGTCGTTCTCGAAGTCTTTTGCAGTAAACATTGTTGACGGCTGAACAGCCGCCAAGTTTGTTTCAGGTAGAGACTTCTGGCTCGCCTAGTATAGATCATGGATGTGGCGAGGAGTGCGGCAGTTTATGGACCAATGGCCAGTCATGCCGCATCTATGGCATTTATCCTCCCAGTTCTTCTTAGGGAGTGACACTTGCTCGGTGTTCTTTCGCTTCCAAGTGAAGTTTCGCTTTCCCTTATTGTTTTTGTTTGTCTGGGGAGCTGCACCTCTTGGTTGCTTCATTACAGCTTTCCCTTTGGTGTTTTTAGCCTTCCTCTTGTTTTTCCACTTCTGGGGAGAAACGTGGTGGGCTTCAGGGATAGGGGCAGTGCCAGCTGGACATAAGTTATGAGTTGCAAGCAGTATGTCTCGATTCTGCTCTGCCCTAAGTAGGCATGAGATCAGATCGGAGAATTTCGTGAAATTGCGTTCACGATACTGCTGCATGAGGATTGCATCTTTCTCGTGAAACGAGGTAAATGTCTTTTCCAACATGCGATGTTCTGTCACTTCTTCACCGCACAACTTCAGTCGTGAGGTGATGTTATGAAGTGCAGAATTATACTTAGCGACGGACTTATAGTCCTAAAGTCTGATGTTTTCCCACTCATAACTGGCACGGGGTAATATAACATCAATTTGATGTTTATATCGTGCTTCCAGCGCTGTCCACAGGTCCTTTGGGTCCTCAACCGTTAAGTATTCGGCCTTTAAGGTCCAATCTATATGTTTCCTAATGTAGATTATGGCTTTCTCCTTATCTACATCGGATACAGTGGTTGGAGAGCTGCTGCTAGATGTAGCAGAAGCTTCGGCCGCTGCTGGGGCCGTGGAAGGAGCCAAAATGGACCCAAGGAGGGCCATCGAACGCAAGTGGAACTTCAGGTCCACTCGCCAACTCAGGTAATTCTTCCCTGCAGAGTCAAGGACTTCGAAATCGACGCTTGCCAATTTAGCCATTTATCTACGCAATTTAAAATAAGCATGAATTAATATAAATTAAAATTCACGCATAACAAATAAAGTAATCAAATTGTGGGGATCGGCCAGATACCCAAAAATGTACAAAGTCCAAAGTCCGAATATACAGTTCATAAAGAAAAGAAAAATACAACTTGGAAACCCAGAATGGGTCCCTATATTTTCCAATTTAAAACGCCGTCTTCATTTTGTCGGTACGTCAGTCTTTGGCAAAAATACATATAATCCTCACTTACAAATTCTCTCAAAAAAGAAAATTAAATTGCAAGGAATTTAAAAGGTATCAAATTGACCGATCCCAAAAATCACATTTTAGCTTACATAAACATCCACGCAGTTTATAAATGCTATAGGCACAAAATAAACAACCACACATGTTTATAACACATGCATATAAAATATTGGAAAATAGACTATAAAATATAATAATTTCTCGGACCACGGGGAGACGTCATACACCGTTAGGTTAGTTTACTAACGGCAGAGCAGTCGCAGGGTCCTTAAGATAATTGTATTTTTGAAAAATCCTAAAATTCCATATTTTTTTAAAAAAATGCAATAGTGTTATAAATTTTGCAATATGAAGTGACAAGTTCATAACCAAGAAATGATATAGATTAATAATTTAAAGGGGCGACAGGCCCATAAATATTAATCTGTGTAATATTTCATTAATAATTGGGCTGCAGGCCCATTTGTCAAACATCAACAAAATAAATATTGCAATAAAATCTACTAGGCTTCAGGCCATTAGAAGTCAAAATAAAATTGTTAACAGTTGGGCTGCAGGCCCAGTGTTAAAATTTTAATTAATAATTTAAAGATTGCAATAAGAAATAATGGGCTTTAGGCCCGTATTTGGTAGGCCAAATATATTAAGTACACAAAATTTACTGGGCTTCTGTCACATACAATGTATATGTATTTGTGACAGATGGGCTTCAGGCCCAACATAAAAAATTATATTATAATATAAATAGAATTTAGCCTTTAAACCAAATTTTAGGTTGTGGAATTTCAAAAACCCCCAAACCCTAAGGCTGACCCCTCAACTTCAAAAATATCCCAACACCCATTAACCCCCTTCCTCTGTTTCTGTGATCGGCAAGCAACCGACAGAAAACCCCAAACGGTGCCTGGGGTGCAGTAAAGAAATCCCCCCTCCCCCCCACCTGGGGGGGATCGACGCCGGAGGAGGGCCCCCCCTGCTGGGGGGGGGGGGCGGAGATCCGAGAACCCCCCCCCCCCCCCCCCCCCCCGCCGGGGGGCGTCGGAACAGAAGAACACCCCCTGCTTGGGGGGGGCGGCGAGAACGCCCCCCCCCCCCCGCGTCTGGGGGGGCGTCGTACAGAGGAACCCCCTGCTTGGGGGGGGCGGCGGAGCCGGAACGCCCCCCTCCCCCCCGCGTCGGGGGGTGGGGGGTAGGACAGAAGACCCCCCCGCTTGGGGGGGCGGCGCCGTTACAGCCCCCCCGCCGGGGGGGGGTGATGATCGGAAGACCCCCCCCCCCCCCCCGCTTGGGGGGGGGGAGGCGCCGGAACGGCCCCCCCCCGTCGGGGGGGGGGGGGGGGGGGGTCGGAAAGAAGACCCCCCGGGGGGGTTGGGTCAAAGCCCCCGCCGTCGGCGGGGGTGGGTGGGGACAGAACCCCCCCTTCAGGTGGGATTGTTGGGGGGGTTTGTTTTTAAAAAAAACTGTTATTAACCCAAATTAGGAGAATTTGGGTGAAAACCCATCTTGATTTTGTATTTAATTTATTTTTGATATGTTGATTTGTATTAAAAAAAAAATAATAATAATCAACATATGGTGTATAATGTTTATCTACGAGGATAGAATTTTACCTCTAGATCAAATATCTAGGGAAGAACAAAAATTCGTAGATAAAAATCACCGCTCCCGCAATCCAAGAAAGAAAGCAGTCGATTATCGTCGCGAAAACTTTGCCGCAAGTATAAGATTCCTTCGCAAGAGGGAAAGTTTGTGGGATAATTTTGTTGGCTCAAAATTTTTTTAGAGCAACCTCGTGCTGATAACATGTTAAGATAATATAGAGAAGAGTCACCATGGCCAATAGCCATGGTTCTTTATTTATAATTTCATATAGCTTTTCCAATGGACTTTTAGCATACAAAAGGTCTCCACCACATTAAGAGTGGTGTAGTAATGGGGGGATAATGGTGGGGAGGCCAAAGGCCTCCACCACTCACAACAAAAATCAGTTTTTTATTTAAAAAGGGTGATTTTTATCGAATCTGTGTTTTTTCCGCTACCCGCCGTCAAAATCCCAGTCGTCGCGAACCCCACGAGGAGTCGAACCTGCAGCCGCCACCATTAAATCGCTAAAAGGAGGGATCACCCACCACCACCACCACCACAGCATACAGAGGGGAGGGGCCGGCAGCCCCCCCCACGGCAAACCCTTGTTAGCAATACGTAATACATGAAATATTCGGGACGTGAATAAAACGCGTTTAATTCGATCAATTTCAGACGTTTGGTCAAAAATTCGGTCAAATATGCGCAATACGGAAATAATACGTAAACGGGTTAGATTGTGTTTAATTCGTTAACACGGATAAAAAACGCGACTAAAAATACGAATACTGTTAAGATATCATTCATCCAAATGAAATTAAAAATCAACAATATCAATATGAAATAAGAGTAAAATAAGTTCTATATTCATGATTTAAATTGTTTTCATAGTTTTAACCAAAATGACATGATCATACTATTATATTCCATGTAGAATGCACTAAACCAAAGTATGACCATTAAATCATATTTCAAAATGATTTAAAAGTGCCCCTAAAAACAAGTTTAAACGCATAAAATGCGCAATACGGGAATAAAACGCGTTTTGTTCGTCAACCCCTAAAAAAGCGTGTATTTTCCGAATAATTCAAATGGACGGTCGTTTAATATGGGAACCATTTTAGACGGGGTTTTTAATGTAAAAACATAAAAATTCGTGTTTTTTACTAACAAGACGGTAAACAAATAGGGGGATCCAGAACACACACACACACACACACACACACACACACACACACAGCCCCCCCCACGGCTTCATAAGGAGGGAGGGCCGGCAGCCCCCCACAATGGTGTTCAGATTGGGGGGGCCGGCAGCCCCCCTAGGCGACTGTAGATCGGGGGCGGCGGCCCCCCTCCCCCAGGCGACTACAGATCGGGGGGGCCGGCAGCCCGCCCGCCCGTCGACTGCAGATCGGTGGGATGGCAGCCCCCTCCCTGCGGCGACTGCAAATCAGAGGGGCTGTAACAGCCACTTTCCGACCGTTCATTTTTTCTACGACTCTTTTCGTGTGCGTATTTATTTTTGCCTCTTCTTGGTTTCGGACTATGCAATATGATATGTCGTTGTGGCCGTATGGAAGAGTAATTATTTGTGGGATTTTTCGTGAATGTCATTTCACGGATCGTTCTCCCACAAATCATGTTTGATAGCAGGATCGTCGTAGATTTAGATTTAGTCGCCAGATCTTTTTATTTTTTAGTTCGTTTTCCGTGGACCAAACGCGCGATTGACCACCATACCCCCGAGCCTCTCTTCGTCACGGTTGTCCTGATATTTTTTTCATATTTTTCTGACATCCCTAGCCCAACCAAATGACTAATCAAATTCAAGCCCAATTAGCCTTAACCCAATTTCAAATTTGAAATTAATCAAATCTTGATAGAATCCCTACGTATCATGCATATGGGATTTCATCATCTATTCTCACCCTCCTTTCCCTCTCTTTGCACTTCCCCTATCTCTATCCCCCTCACAACTAACCCTATATTTTAGAGACATTTAGCAAAACTCTTTATAAAAAACAAACTTTTTCTCCTACCCTAGAACGCACGCAAGGGGAAACCCAGCCGGCCGCCGCACCTATCTCCTCCCTTGCGCCACTCCCACTTGCCACCAGCGGCACCAGCGGCCACCCCGTCCGGCCACCCTCTCATCCTCCTTCCCCTCTCCCCTCTCATCTCTATCATCCACTAAAACCCATCAAAAACCCCTATAAAGCACAGCCATGGCCGCACCCAACTTGTAGCCGCCGGCCGGCCCTTTTTCAGCGGCCCCCGGCCGCCTTCGGCCGTCCTCCGGCCCCCCTCCTCGTCGGCAACTCCCTTCCCTTCCTCCTCCTCGCTCTCGCTTCATCAAAACCCCTCAAAACTCCATGAAAACACACAAAAATCTGCCCAGGCACAGATCTGTGCACTCTGCCGGAAAACGCCCGTTGCCGCCGCTCCGGTCACCCCCTCCGGCAAACTCCACCTCCCTCGAACTCCTCTCAAGTCCCCCTATCACCTGCAAGTCTCCTTTCCCTTTTCTCTACTCTCTATCTCCGTCAAAGCACTCTTAAACACAACACAAACGGCAGTTTGGACAGATCTGTCCATCGCCGGAAAAACGCCGCGCTCGGCCACCTCCGGCCATCACCTCCGGCCACCCACCACCGTTGGACTACTCTCGAACCTCCATATCATCTGCAACTCCCCTTACTCTCTTCCCTCATCTCTAACTCCTCGAAAACCTGTTGAAACCAAGCCCTAGCGACTGTTTTTGACAGATCTGTGCACTGTTCTTCAACGCCGACGCCCGGCCATCTCCGACCACTTCCGACGACCACTCCACTACCATTAGATCCCTCTTGAACCCCTTTAACTACTGTAAGTCCCCTTTGACTCCTCTGATCGCTGCTTTTCTGCTGCGACGCGCGACAACGACTGTTGCGCGAATCTGTCCTCTTCGTCTTCTCACGGCCGCCCACCGCCGCGTGCGCTGACGCCGTCGGCCACCCACCAGGCCGAGCAACCCCCACTGACCTCCTTCAATCCCCGACAGCCCCCTTGGATCCTTAGGAGTTCACACGTGTTGCCGAACTCGCGTGTTTTTCCCCGACGTTGCCGCCGTCGTGAAGATCTGTTGCGCTACCCGCAACGGGAGAGAGATCACCGCTTGCTTGCTGTTCGTGTCTCCACCTTACTGTCCGGGAGTGTCTCGTTGCGCTACCCATGGCCAAGACATTGCAGACGACGCCGATCCATCGCCGTTCAGACCCGACATCCGCTTTTCGATCAACGTCAAAAGGTTAGTCCTCTAACGCGTAGTAAGAACCCCCACTATAGCAAATCGAAAACCTAATCTAAAAATCGTCAACAATAACTAAATTTCATTTCTGCTCCTTTAAAACGTTGCAAAATATTAGACATCGACGAAGGACTGAATATCTGTGCATATAGGATAGATCGTCGACTAGGCTGAACCAAAACAAAACGTGACTTTGACTGCTAGGATAGCCCCGTTGAACCTAGAAATGAACTCTAATAGGAATGATGAAAAACGTGTCCTGACACCGCCGTTGACCCGTTTCAGACGGACCCTCGCTGACGTACCGCTTCGACGGGACGCTCCGGACAGACGACGCACTCGCCACCGCAGGCAAGTGTTTACACTTGTGTTCTTACGGCCATGTTTAGGCCTTCCCCTTCTTAGGAAGTTAAAGAACATTTAAAGAGAACAGGACGTGAAATGATAGCGTCCGGGACCTCCCTTGACAGCTTAGACTTGACGACGAAGTCTAAGCACAACAATAACCACAACTGACACTTTAGGGTTCTCTTGTGTGTGCGTACGTGTGGACCCCCTAGAAGAACAATTCTTTATACTTGTCATGTCGTGTCCTGTTACAAAAGCCTTCGGGCGTTTCAGATGCTCCCCAAGCTAGAGGAAGTGATCTCTGTTGCATTTTCACCTACGGAACGTTCGTCGCTCACCAAGGGAGATTATTTATCCTACTATAGCTGGTTGAAGGAATTGTTTGTTGGAAAAGATGATTACTTTTAGTTCTGTGGATTCTTTTGGTTTCTCTAGAGGTCTTTTATTATTTACTCTCATACACATATTTTTTCTCCTTGCAGACTAGACTTAGAACAAATCTTCTTTATAATTTTGTTGTCTTATGAAATATGGACACTCATGCAACAATCTGGGTGATTTGGTTTCTTGAAGTAAGTTATGAACTTTGACTGGTGTTAGAGATACTTAACCCTCATAGAAAGGTTTCTAAAACAACAGAAATTTCTAGAACATGGTTAAGGAACATCCAAAAATTCCAGTAATGCATCACTAGAACAACAGAAATTTCCTGAACATGGCAACAAAATTTCCCTTACATCCATGAAGTTACGAGTTAATCAACAAACTGGAACAATAACCTAAAGGAATAATGAAGTAATGATTTAATCAATAATGTGTGAATCATACAAATTCCTAATCATACAGATTTCACAACAGAAACTTGATCATACAAATTTCACATGATATATATTTCACAATAGATTTCACATCATACAAACTCTGAACATACATATTTGACCTCTTCCTTGATCCTCTTAAAGAAATTTGACAGTGTCCTTCAACATATTTTTTATTTTTGGCAAGAAATTGTTGTGTCCATTGCAGGGGGTTTAAGCATTGATAAGCTCATCAATTTCAGGATTTTTTTGAAGACTACAGGATGGAGCAAAAGCTCTGGCCATAAACTATGTTTTACAATCATTTTGGAACCAGTATAGAAAACATAAGACTCAAAATATTTGCATGAAAAGAATTAAACATTTCCAAGATTCGTAAGTTAAACATTTGCATGAAAAAAATTATGATTCTCGAAGAACAAGTTGCAATTCTTCAATGAACATGATTCTCCAGAATATATATAATTTCACTCACATGCAATCTACCAACATCACATATTAAGCAAACAACATGGTTCTTCTATTTTTTTGCCAGTGACGAGACACCTACAAATCCAAATCAAATGTTATGGTGGTTAAAGTAAGCTGCAAATTGGATAATGTAAAGACAATGTTCTTTTAGTCCATAAGTAGAGTTAGATGACACAATTAATTAGTATTTTCATTATAGAATATTTGCATATACAATGTGGGGGAAAAGAAACTAAATTTACAAAAAAAAATTGAAACGAACTAAATATTGGTGGAAATAAAATTTTTGTCGGGACTAAAATTTTTGTGGGGCATTAAATAAACAATGTGGAAACTAAATTCTCTGGAGGGAACCTAAATTTTGGAGAACTAAGACTTTGAGTGGGACCTAATATTTATTGCTGTGTAATTATTTTTGTTTGTTTAAAATTAGGGTGTCTATGATGCTGATGTGAGAAATATTTAAATGAATAGTGCCCTTGGGCACGGGTTATAACTAGTATATACATATATGTGGATCAAAACAGCCTAAAATGGATTCCTATTTTGCCCTCCAACATCTTTCCAATGGCTAGCAACGTCCAAGGCAAATAGAGCCGTTGGGGACTGCGAGTCGACTCCTATACATCTGGTAGTCGACTTCTGACTCAGGAGTCAACTTCATGCACAACAGGAGTTGACTTCTGACTCAGGAGTCAACTTCATGCACAACAGGAGTTGACTTCCTCCAGATTCCAGAAAGTCCCTTGCGCAACCAATTGCTCAACAGTCGACTCCTATACTATTGAGAGTCGACTATTTTTCTGATACATAGTTTTGTATCAAAAAAAGTATGTGATACTCTGTCTAAATGATGTTAAACCATTAAGTGTTCCTAAGTGTGTGGAGCTTCAATATTAAGGCCTTACAATAATTCTAAAGACAATGACTAAAATACATCAATATTACCACTATTTCTTGGGCTTTGATGTAGATTTGGTCTTCATTCAATGTTTTTGACTCTTGAGCTCATTGTGGCCTTGAGTAAGCTTCCTCCACACTTCCATCTTGACATGTGCTCCGATTTGAATATCTTGATGGTTCTTGAGCAAGCTCCATTGATCTTGATGAAATTGTATCCTTCATTGCTTTGAATTCATTCTTTGAAATAGACTTTTAATACATACACACTCAATAATCATGATAAGTACACTTCATTTGTTTAATCATCATCAAAACTACACTTGGAGTGTCTCCATATCTAACATGGTTACATTATCATACTGCGCTTACACATAACCCCACATGTGGGATTATGGGGAAAGATGTTTTGCACTACTTTGTAATATATTTTCAAAGAAACATATTCAAAAACCTTAGAACCATGTATAGCCTTTTGCATAAGATGTACATCATTTTGTGACATCACAACCTCTTTTTCTTAGTGATGTACATCCTTTTCACAACTGAACAACTGCATCTTGTCACAACTGTACATTTTTTATGAAAACTGAACATCCTTTTGTCAAAACTAAACATCCTTTTGTTAACTCTATACATCTTTATATAAATATACATGAAAATATATAAATGTTAGAAATATGAATACACTTATAAAATAATACCAGGATTGCATTGACCTCGTAGGAAAAATAATACAAAATGGCGTACATTACAAATGTAAAAATCCACTCTGAAGGATATCTTCAACTAGAGTTCCATTATGTTGAGACAATGTTTTTCTAGGTACCATGTGGGGTTACATTATGATAGTGTGCTAACACATAACATGCAAAATACTTATAACATGCAACCCACCAGGTGGGGTTACGTTATGAGCCACATCAGTGCGTAGTCACCCCATGTGCGCTGATGTGGTCATGATTGGTTGATTTTGCTTAATTTTTTTTTGGGTCGATTTTCCTAATTAGTTTTGATTTTTGTCCTTTTTTTTCAAAAATTGTCCGTTTTAAAATTGAGGTTTCATTTAAGTTGAAATGAAATTGTGGTTTAAACTCGAGCAAATCTCAGCGTGTGAAGCTCCAATCAGATTGGATTTTTATGGCTTCGAAGTCGTCGAACCTCAATTTTAAAAATTATATTTGAGCATTCAAAACGAGCCAAATTTCTGAAATCTCAGCCTGGGTCCCAAATTCTACCAAAACCAAGTTTCAAAAACTGATCCCCGCCGCCAAACACATTATTAGTTATGGAAATGCTACGTTTTTCTCTCTTTGCATTATTTTTTTTCCGGTGGTAAATATATGTTGAAAACTTGAAGCTAAATTGAAGAAAGCAAAGCTCTTGTAGGCTTGGTTGCTTTTCAGGTTTTGATAGGTTATGAGTGGTCTATGATCACCTTTTTTTTTTTTTTGATACATCCGGAAACAGATAAGTTGGCCTACGCCAAGTCTTGATCCTGTGCTTTCCAAGAAAGATGGTGGAGAGAATGCCATCTGATCAATTGCATATGAGCAATATAGCATCACATTCGCATTTGAGTTTAGATATGATTTTTCACACACTCGAGCTTAGATATGAATTTTCACGTGTATAACTAACTAATTGTAGTTTGGTCATTACACACCGTGGCTAACTTACAACCAAACATGAGTTTAGGTTTCTGGACAGCAAAGATTGAGTGAACTAGTTTAAGTCAATCGAATTGATGGGCTAATATCCAAAATCAAAGATTTGAGAAACGAATACCAAATAGATCTAAACCATACAACCGATAAGCTAAAACCCTTAGTTTGATTTAATTACTTAAGTTATTTTATTCACTACATGATTTTCTCTTTCCAAGTGTTTCCATGTTTTTTTTTTAATTTCAAACGGGTTACCTTACATATATATCTAAACCCATTAAGAAATCAAATCAATTTGTAGAATCGGCATCCAACCCAAAAAATCTGAATATTAACACTGCAACCTCCTGCAAAACATGGAAATGTTTCCATGCACAATAGGGCAAGTTCACATATTATAGGACATAAAAGCTCCATTTCCTCGTCCAGAAACGATTTATTCTATTCTGAAGTTAACGGGTATCCTTTTGATCAAGTACAACTGTACAACTGACGTGACTGTCCCCCATTGACCAGGAAAAAGCAAGGTGTGCTATGTACGTCGTGCAGTTGTATGTTGGGGTGCGTACCAAATTTTAAAAAAACCTTTGACCGATGATGTTTATCTCGTTTGGTGCTTTTTTTTACGTATTGTTGGTATTTGTTGGTATCGTTGGAAAGCTTTTGAAGAGTAGAATCCATTGATAATAATTTGGTGGGCTTTCTTTTGTCGTTTTAATCGAATATATCATGCCTTATTCAAAAGGCCAAAATCTACCATGAAAACGATAAAGAAAGGCCACCATATTGATATCAATGGATTATACTTTTCATAAGCTTTTCAATGATACCAGCGTTCGCGTAAAACAGACACCAACCGAATGAAATATCGCCAATCAAAGTGTTTTTTTATTTGGCACACACTCCAATATAAACCGCACGGTGTATATAGCACACCTCAAAAGCAAAGAACATGATACTTTGCTGTACCTTTCCCCAACCAATGGATGACATATTGTCAGCTGATCAAAATGATCAAGTAATATCTTAATATTTACAGAATGTTTGGCATATTGTCATTAATATCTGATGTAATATCTTTAATGTTTTACCATATCTTAATACCTGTTACTCATTAAGCTACATAATATTTACGGAATGTTTGGCATATTGTCATTTACATGCAAGGATTACTTACAAATCGACGATATCAGTTTGTTTAGATGGACATTTAAATCCAATCATAATTGCAGAGAAGGAAGCACTTTCATCTGAAGTCATCTCATGTGCAGCAGGAGCAGCTGAGGCTTCTCTATTAGAAGCTTCCACTCGTTACAAAATTTCGCAACAGTGGCTCCATCAACTATCCTATGATCAGCTCCGATGGTAACCTGGAAACAGAAAATCAAGGTTAAATGTGAGAAAATTCATAGGGCTTTTCCCATTTCTACAGATATCGAGTTTCCTGTGTTACCATGAAGACATCATCAGTTGGGTCTTATTTTGATTTCAGATGTATTCTTACTTCTTTGTTACAAAGTGAAGCATGATGGATAGCTGCATTATCGTTCTATCTAGTGATCCTAAACAACTCATCGCACAGTATGTTTAATTAGCAGAATTATTAATTATCGGTTCATCGAAATGTTACACTCATAAGACATACTTTAGATGTGTTCTCCCTAGGTTCATCGAAATGTTACACTCATAAGACATACTTTAGATGTGTTCTCCCTAGTTTGCTCCCTCCAAACAGCTTTATGCCTAAATTGTAATATTAGCTGTATATCAATTGAATTTCTCCTAGCATGCACAAGTGTGCATGTTTGTGCTTGTTCGTGCAAGCTAAATAGCATGTGGGTGATTGATTATCACCCGTTGACAAACTTACATTTGTAACAGTGGCAGGGTATACTGATCCATCATCGGCAAAACGAGGAAGCCTTTGAATTCGTCCAATTGCAATTATGCCCACTTCAGGCAAGTTGAGTACCGGAGAGCCAAACTTTCCACCAATAGCCCCAATGTTGCTCAAAGTTATTGTTCCCCCAGTAATGTCTTCAGTGCTTAGCTTGTTATTTGATGCCAATTTCTGCAGTCTAGACAATTCCTTTGTAATCTAATAAAATAAATCATGCATTAGTACAAAGCTCCGTATTCAAGGGATAGAAACACCTGATTTCATGAAATACATTACAATAAAAGGGCAAGTTTCTTTGTTCACATCTAAAACCCGAATATTGAGACCAGCCGATACAGAATGTGTTAAGTGACAGCGGTCTCCATGTCATGTTGCATTGGATGAACAGTGGAAACGGGCAAAACCACCTTGATTTGTGTTCTATTATATTGTGGGGTTCGTATGGCAGTATTTTCGTTTATGTTCATTTGTATTATTTTCTATTTAAGACAGGTCTTTTCTTTAGTTGATTTGGGATGTAAACTGTCTTATATCCAGTTGGGTCACACGTAGTGTGATTGTTTTGTCATTAGTGGCACTGCCTTATTTTCAGTGGATCTTGGATATCTTGAAGGGAAACATCTTATTATTACTCATGTTGTAAGTCATGTTGCAACATGAGTTGCAACATGCTGTTCTAATTTATCGAAGAGAAGTCCAGACTGCGGAGGTGATTGGATTGTCTTTAGATCTTATTTTGCAAACGTCTTCAGATCTTATACTCTTATTTAGTTATCCTCAAATTATTGTGATGTATGCCTTGTGTATAAGATTTCCTGATCTGATTGAAGCTTTATTTCCGCAACTAATAATGAATTCCGATATAAGTGGGATCACGTGCCCTAAGTGATTCTGTGACTTGCGGACAGTCAATCTGCATGGGATTCTATTGAACAACCTTCCTTAACTACTCCGAGATTGTAGGGAGTCAGTTAGTATAAAAGACATGCGGATTGTCTCTAGGGTTATATCGATTCTGAAGATCATGATTGTTAACTCCGGGAGGGAGGCTGACGGCTACCTGATGTAGGTATCAAGGGAGTTGATTCGAGTCAGTTTTGCAAGGGGATCTTGCATGCAAGGGGGCTTGTATAGATTACTACATGGGGTTGGTTAAGACCACCACTGCGGTTTGTATTGAGAGAGAGCATGTTCCTCCTAACAGAAATCCGAGATTAGTGATTGTATTCATTTTTATTATAGTGGAGTAATCTGATTTTCTGGGTGTGGCCCCACAGATGTAGGTGTGCGCACCGAACTGCGTTACCAAGTTTTGCGTGACTTCTCTTGGATTTATTCAAATTGCTATATGTTCATTTGATTATCTTCATAATACTGAATTACAATCGGTATCAAAGCAGGTCATCCGTGCTGCTTTGTATTGTCAAAGCGGGTGTGATCTTGGAATTTCAGTACTTGAACCATGAATACTAGAGAAGGTGCTTCTGTTACTCGTCCTCTATTGCTTATTGGTACAAACTACACTTATTGGAAGTCTCGGATGCATGCATTCATTAAGTCCCTTGATGAGAAGGCATGAATCGCTTCCCTTGAAGGATGGACTCTGCCGATCGAAGTTGACAAAGATGGCAAAGAACACCTCATGTCGGCAAGAGATTGGAGTCAAGATGAAGATCGTGCGGCTCTGGGGAATTCTAAAGCAGTGAATGCCATTTTCACAGCAGTTGATGAAGAACAGTTCAAACTCATCTCTACGTGTGAGTATGCTAAAGAAGCCTGGGATATACTTCAAAACGTTCATGAAGGAACCAATGCGATAAAAATCTCTAAACTTCAAATGCTTGCATATCAGTTTGAAGAACTAAAGATGAATGATGATGAAACCATTTTTGAATTTAATGGGAAGTTGAGAGACATAGCTAATCAGGATTTTCAACTTGGTAAAAAGTACTCACAAGTGAAGTTGGTTCGAAAAACCTTACGATCTCTTCCAGACAGATTCTTCGCCAAAGTTGCTGCCATTGAAAAAGCTAGGAATACATCCACTATGAGGCTGGATGAACTTATGAGTCACTTCAGACCTATGAAATGAATATGAAGCAGAACAAAAGGGACAAAGGAGTGGCCCTGAAAGTAGAAGCTGGAGAGGTCTCTAAGGCAGATGATGATCCGAACTTGTTGATGACATTGTCCTGTTGACCAAGAACTTTAGCAGAATGCTGAAAAAGATCAGTAGTAAGGGGCAGAACTTCATATCAGGAAATAATGTGACACGACCAAGTAATCCCATCGCAGGTAAAAGTGTCAGTCGCCCTACTCAGAGATATGACCAAAAAAATAAAGGAAAACGGATATAGTGTAGAGAATGTGAAGGCTTTGGACACATACAAGCTGAGTGTGCCAACACCTTGAAGAAGCAAAAAGGGAAGTCCTTAGCTAGTACTTGGAGTGATGATGAGTCTGAGGGAAGTGCTGGTGATAAGGACCTCATCAGCAACTATGTTGCTTTCACATCATGCTTGAAAAGACAATCTGACTACAACACTCACAGTCGTGTTGGATCTGATGTTGCAACATCAGTTATGACATTTGGCAATAAGCTAGACAATGTCAGCCCCAGTGTTGCAACATCAACTACAACATATAACAGTGAATCAGATTCTGAAGCTGAAAGTGATGAGGATGTAAGTGACGAGGATATTCAAATAGCCTACCAAATGATGTATGATAAATGAATGAAGATCTGTGAAATAAACAAAATGTTGAAAGATGAGAATGTCATATTTAAGGGAGAAAAAGAAGAAACCAAAGAAAGACTCTTGGAAGCTGAACACAGTCTCAGTAAGCTAGAAGATACCGTCAGAAAAACTTTGCTCACGGCTGAGAAGGCTGAGAGTATTCTAATCAAGTGGAACTCCGGGAAGTCAAAACTGGATGAAATTCTGAATATGGGGAAGACTTCAAGAGATCACACTGGTGTGGGGTACAATAGAGGAGCCTATTATCATGTGCCTATGGAGAGACGAATTCTTGTTACCAAAGAACGTGAAAGAATGGGTCAGCACAAGGGCCATGATCAGAAGAAGAATCAGACCAGAGGCGTAAAAGGTGGTCGTCATGTGTGCAGTTACTACAAGTTCATAGGCCATACTGAGAGAAACTGCTTCAGTCGCATGCGACATTGGTTAGAAGGAAGAAATGTTAGACACACTGATATGAAGATAAAGAAACAATGGGTAAGAAAGTCTGAACTGTATTGCAGGTTGGCCTACACATCATTGATCGCATCCTTTGATAATATGTGGTATTTTGATAGTGGATGTTCTCGTCATATGACTGGTAACAAGAAAGTGCTAGATAATTACATGACATGCACTGGAGGTCGTGTGACATTTGGTGACAATCGGAAAAATAAGGTTGTAGGAAAAGAAGATCTGTATGTGGTCGGGTTTTCTAAACTTAAGAACGTTTTACATGTCGAAGATCTTAAAGCAAACCTTTATTAGCATCAGTCAGCTGTGTGACCAAGGGCTATTGGTGAGGTTTATTAAAGAGAGACGTCTTGTTTTTAATTCTAGTCAAGAATGCATTTTTAGTGGGAAAACTGACAACTGTTATCTCCTCCAAAAGACTACTACTTGTCTTCATACTCTTGCTGACGTGTCTGAACAGTGGCATCAAAAACTAGGGCATTTGAACTTTAAAACTCTTATGAAAATCTCTAAGGTGGGTGCTGTCAGAGGAATACTTGTGTTAAACAAGAAGAAGGAAGTTGTTTGTGGTCCATGTCAACTGGGCAAGCAGCAGAAGACTTGTCACAAGCAACTGCAGATCATTACTACGTCCACGATTCTGGAACTTCTACATATGGATCTGATTGGATCGACATCTGAAACTAGTGTCGGAGGTAAGAAATACATTTTTGTCTGTGTTGATTTTTCTAGGTTTACCTGAGCAGATTTCCTTAAGAAAAAATCAGACACTTTTGAAGAATTTAAGAAATTATGTGTTCTTCTGCAAATTAAGAAATGAAACATTATCTATAAGTTTGTTAGAATCAGAAGTGATCATGGAAAGAAGTTTGAAAACCGATCATTTGCTAATTTCTGTGAGTCCCGAGGTATTGCTCATGAATTTTCGGCTCCAAAGACTCCTCAACAAAATGGAGTTGTCGAGAGGAAGAATCGAATCCTGCAAGAGATGGCTCGTGTTATGCTAAATGCTATAGAGATCAATGTAAGGTGGTGGGCTGAAGCTATCAATACGGCATGCTATACAATTAACAAAGTTTATCTTTATCCTAGAACTGAGAAAACTCCGTATGAAACCTGGAAGGGAAGAAAGCGAGATGTCACATACTTTCACTTCTTTGGAAGCAAGTGCTATATTTTAAATGACCGTACTCCAAGAGGGAAGTTTGATGCTAAAAGTGATGAAGGAATATTTCTGGGTTATTCTACATCCAGTCGTGCGTATAGAGTCTAAAATAAACCTACTAATACCATGATGAAGTCTATTAATGTTGTGGATGATTTTGATCAGCAAACTGAGACTGCCACAGCTGAAGGGATGTCATCACAGGAGGACTGCACAGAAGAAGAAGAGCATGTTGTAATTGATGTTGCAACACCAGATACAACATAAGAGTCAACATCAGCTGAAGAACCTAAAGGTGTTCAAGCTGTTACTCACACTCATGATGGGATCACCAGAGTTATCAGGGACCACCCTCCAAAGCTGGTTATAGGAGATATGTTTGAAGAACGCCGTACAAGAGGCACGAATCGTATCAACTACCGAGACCTTGCAGGGTATGTTTGTTTTATCTCTCTTGTTGAACCTAAGAATGTGAAGGAAGCTCTTCTTGATAAATTCTGGGTGTCAGCCATACAAAAAGAACTGAATCAGTTTCAGAGGAATGATGTCTGGACTCTGGTTGAAAGACCAAATGGTATAAATGTTATTGGTACCAAATAGATCGTTAAGAATAAGACTGATGAGAAGGGAAACATAACTCGCAACAAAGATCGTTTGGTGGCTCAGGGTTATACTCAGGTTGAAGGTGTTGATTTTGATGAGACGTTTGCTCCTATAGCACGTCTCGAATCCATCAGACTCTTACTAGCAGTAGCATTAGTTTCAACTTCAAACTACATCAGATGGATGTGAAGAGTGCCTTCATCAATGGTATTTTGAATGAAGAGGTCTATGTGGAGCAGCCCAAAGGCTTTGAGGAAAGAGGATCCGTTCTTTCCAGGCCACGTGTATCAGTTAAAAAGGCTCTTTACGGGTTGAAACAAGCTCCGAGAGCCTGGTATGAGATGCTTACCAAATATTTACTTCAGAAAGGCTACTTTAGAGGGTGAGCTGACAAGACACTATTTGTTCAGAAAACCAAGGCCACAGTGATAGTAGCTAAGATCTACGTTGATGATATAATGCTTGGCTCTACCTCTCAGAAGTTAGTGAATGAATTTATTAATCTTATGTAGAAGGAGTTTGAAATGAGCATGGTGGGAGAACTTAATATGTTTCTGGGTCTTCAAGTGAAGTAATCCAACAAGAGGCTGTTTATATCCCAAAGTAAGTATGCAATGAATCTGGTGAAGAGGTTTGGGCTAGAGAATGCTAGACAAGTACGTACTCCTATGTCTACAAGTGAAAAACTCACTAAAGATGATAGTGGTAAGTCTGTGAAGGTTACGCTGTATAGGAGCATGATATGGAGTCTTCTTTATCTCACTGCTAGCAGACCTGACATCAGTTTCAGTATTGGAGTGTGTGCTCGTTATTAAGCATCTCCTAAGGAGTCTCACATTACGGCAGTAAAAAGAATTATCAGATACATAAGTAGTACAGCTGATTATGGTATTTGGTATACCAAAGATACTAACACTCTTCTGTCAGGTTGTAGTGACGCTGATTGGGTAGACAATGCTGATGATAGGAAGAGTACTACAGGTGGGTGTTTTTATGTTGGAAACAATCTTCTTTCATGATACAGCAAGAAGCAGAATTCTATCTACTTATCCATGTCATGAGCTGAGTATATATCAGCTGGAAGCTGTTGTACACAACTACTATGGATGAAGCAAATGTTAACTGATTATGGAGTGTAACAAGCTGTGTTAACTGTTCTATGTGACAACCAAAGTGCTATCAACATTTCGAAGAATCCAGTGCAATACTCGAGAACAAAGCACATAGACATACGTCACCACTTCATTAGAGAATTGGTAGAGAAGAAAGTACTTGTTATGGACTATATTGCAACATCATGTCAACTGGCAACCATATTCACTAAACCACTTGACTCTGGCAGATTCGAATAGATACGACAAGCTCTTGGACTTTGTCGTATTTAATTTTCTATACCTATGTTATATCTCATGTTGCAACACGGGGGGAGTTTTGTTTTAAAAGTGCTCATTAGTTTCGGTCACTATTTCCGCGCTCATTTCCACTTCCCAAATTTTCAGAGAAAAGAGGTCCTCTGTTCTAGGGTTTCCCTGTGGCTCTCTGAGAAATACTTCTTCTCCGCTGATATGGCCCGTGATCAAGATCGAAAATAAGCACAAGCGCCTCGCCGTTACTCTCGACGCTCTTCCTCAGCGAAAGCGACATCGTCTTCCTCCTCGCCTCCTTCATTGAAGCGGAAAAGGGTGGTATCTCAATCCGCTTGTGTTCCTTCTCGTGATTCTCCATCTCCCTCTTCCTCTCCGGTGTCTTCCGCCCACATGCATCGCCCTATCATGGCCAATTTGGAAGTTGTGCCTTTTGCCCCAATTTCTGTTCAGCGGGAGGTACACTTCTTCTGCAGATACTTTTGTTCCAGTTACCATAAATGACTGGTTCTGGCATCTCCGAAAGTCTGGAAAGAAGTTTGATTTGTCTTATATGGATTTTTCTAGTGTGCATTTTGGTCCCCTATCCATTGGACAAATTGGGTGGAAAGTTGAAAAGTGTGACGACTCTATTATTTTGGTCACTTCTCGACGCCATCGCTCTTCAGTCAAATTGACAGAGATTGTCGTTTTGGAAGATTCAGATTCTTCCATGTCTATATCTACTGAGGTTGTGGGTGGTGATGCTTGTGCTGAGGAATCTTCTGGTCCTCCCAACCCTCTTATCTCTGGTGATAATCAAGATTGGGGTCACGGTCCTGAAATTCCTACTGATATGGTAGATGACTATCGCATGGAGGATACTATTGCTGCTGATGACTCTAGTATCCCATCTGCTCATCCTGATCCTGCTGCCTCTGAGGATGGTCCAACATTTGGTGAAAAATGACCCTTCAAATGTTGCAACACAGACTGATGTTGCATCCGATGTTGCAACACCACCTCATGTTGATGAAGAGATTTTGGCTGATGTTGCAACACAGGATGCAACATGCACCCCTGCTGACCCTGTTGCTTCTACTGGATCCCCTCCTGTCCAGCCTGTGCCTATTGTTGAGGTCCCTCCTCATTCTATCCGCAAGCAAAGGACCTATTCCAAGAAAAGATCTATTCCTTCCTGCTCTTCCTCACCATCTCCTTCCAAGAAGGCTAAAGTCTCTGCTGAAGCAAGTTCTGTCTCTCCCCCCTTATTTACCGTCTCTGATGCTATGAGCAAACAATTCTTTAACCTAGCATGCAAGAAAAGGCAGTCTCACTACTCTGACAAGTCAATTCTTGCTGAAAATCACCTAGCTGTTGACTCTTTTTCTAAAACCCAGTTTGTGACTGTCCTGAAGGACATCAAGCTATTCCACTCAGCCATATGTTTCAGCTCTTTCAACCTTATGCTTGTTAGAGAATTTATTGCAATCTATCTAGATCAGCAGGAGTACCTCTGTCCAGATGGTCCTTCCACTCATATGTCAGGGGGAAAATTGTATCTTCCCCCCCTCTGTGATTAACAAGCTGCTGAAGGGGACATGTCCTGCCTCTCTTTCCTCCTTTGTGGAAACTGTTGGTACTGACCATGACACCATCATTAAGGTAGTCACTGCTGGAAAATTGATGTGTTGGCCCAAGTCCACCTCTTTTCCTTCCTCATCCTTGTATGCTAAATATTTTCTGCTCTATAGACTTGCACCAAGAAACTGGCTACCCACTTCTAATATGTCAGTGGTCACTAAAGATATGTGCAGATTGTTATATTGTGTTGGTACTAAGCATCCCTTCAATTTGGGAAGAATCATCTTTAATTCTATCTTATATCAGGCAGAATCATCTGTAGTATCACCTTCTTTACCTCATCCTTGTCTCATTTCCTTGTTGCTACACTCTCAGAAGATATTGCCCTCTGCTAATGAACTGACTATTCCTTCTGAGAGCATTGGATTTACCATTAGATCAGTTGCTGTGAAGACTGATGACATCTCCACTGTGCCTTCATCATCTCATGTCATTGGAGCTATTCCTTCATCTCCAGCCTCTCCTGTTAGCCGACCCTCTGCTGCCCCTCCTACAGTTTCTAAGTTCACGGCTGGATCAAATTCTCTTATACGTAAAGACATCTCCATTTATAAGGCTGCCTTGAAGGATGTGAACACTCAGATTGGACTTCTTCATGCTCAAAAGACCATCTTTGAGAACATGATTTTACATCTGAAGACCAAGCTGCTCTCTCCCTCTTCAGTGAATCGATGGTGCAGCTGGTGGTAGTTCTAAATGAGATTACCCTTTGGGATTTATGGCACAAAGGGGGAGAGTTTTGTTGGTTGGTGTTGCTGTCTGTTTTGGGGTGGTTTTGTATGCTGAAAAGTTGTAGGGAGGTATATGGCTGGTTCTTGTTGTTTTGGGGTGGTTTTTTATGCTGAAAAGTTATGCGGAGGTATATGGCCGGTTCTTGCTATGTTTTTGTTTCAGTTGTTCTGGTACAGTTCTCTGATCCTGTGTGGTCTATTGCTATTTCTGTTAGTATGAATTAAGGATCAGTTCATCTGTTGAATCTGCCTTTACTGGATATGATCTTGTGCTCCTGAAATTCTAGTTCATTTTCTACATGACTTTCTAATAATGAGATTGTGCCACTAAATGCCAAAGGGAGAGTTTGTTGGGTCACACGTAGTGTGATTGTTTTGTCATTAGTGGCACTGGCTTATTTTCAGTGGATCTTGGATATTTTGAAGGGAAAGATCTTATTATTACTCATGTTGTAAGTCATGTTGTAAGTCATGTTGCAACATGAGTTGCAACATGCTGTTCTAACTTATCGAAGAAAATTCCAGACTGCGGAGGTAATTGGATTGTCTTCAGATCTTATTTTGCATACGTCCTCAGATCTTATACTCTTATTTAGTTATACTCAAATTATTCTGATGCATGCCTTGTGTATAAGATTTCCTTAAGATCTGATTGAAGCTTTATTTCGAGAACTAATAAGAGGTTCCGATATAAGTGGTATCACGTGCCCTAAGTGATTCCGTGATTTGCGAGCAGTCAATCTGCATGGGATTCTATTGAACAACCTTCCTTAACTACTCCGAGATTATAGGGAGTCAGTTAATATAAAAGACATGCGGATTGTCTCTAGGGTTTTATCGATTCTGAAGATCGTGATTGTTAACTCCGGGAGGGAGGCTGACGGCTACCTGAGGTAGGGATCAAGGGATTTGATTCGAGTCAGTTTTGCAAGGAGAGCTTGCATAGATTACTCCATGTGGTTGTTGAGACCAACCACTGCAGTTTGTATTAAGGAAGAACATGTTCCTCCTAATAGAAATCCGATATTAGTGATTGTATTCATTTTTATTATAGTGGAGTAATCTAATTTTCTGGGCGTGGCCCCACAGATGTAGGCGTGCGCACCAAACTGTATTACCAAGTTTTACGTGTCTTCTCTTGAATTTATTCAAATTGCTATATGTTCATTTGATTATCTTTATAGTACTGAATTACTAATGGTATCAAAGCAGGTCATCTGTGCTACTTTGTATTGTCAAAGCGGGTGTGATCTTGGAATTTCAGTACTTGAACCATGAATACTATAAAGGTGCTTCAGTTACTCGTCCTCCATTGCTCATTGGTACAAACTACACTTGCTGGAAGTCTCAGATGCGTGCATTCATTAAGTCCCTTAATGAGAAGGCATGGATCGCTGTCATTGAAGGATAGACTCCGTCGATCGAAGTTGACAAAGATGGCAAAGAACACCTCAAGCCGACAAGAGATTGGAGTCAAGATGAAGATCGTGCGGCTATGGGGAATTCTAAAGCAGTGAATGCCATTTTTACAGCAGTTGATGAAGAACCGTTCAAACGCATCGCTACGTGTGTGTATGCTAAAGAAGCCTGGGAAATACTTCAAAACATTCATGAAGGAACCAATGCGGTAAAAATATCTAAACTTCAAATGCTTGCATCTCAGTTTGAAGAACTAAAGATGAATGATGATGAAACCATTGCTGAATTTAATGGGAGTTGAGAAACATAGCTAGTCAGGATTTTCAACTTGGTAAAAAGTACTCACAAGTGAAGTTGGTTCGAAAAACCTTACGATCTCTTCCAGACAAATTCTTCGCCAAAGTTGCTGCCATTGAGAAAGCTAGGAATACCTCCACTATGAGGCTGGATGAACTTATAGGGTCACTTCAGACCTATGAAATGAATCTGAAGCAGAACAATAGGGACAAAGGAGTAGCCCTGAAAGTTGAAGCTAGAGAGGTCTCTAAGGCAGATGATGAGTCGGAACTTGATGATGACATTGTCCTGTTGACCAAGAACTTCAGCAAAATGCTGAAAAAGATCAGTAGCAAAGGGCAGAAATTCAGATCAAGAAACAATGTGCCACGACCAAGTAATCCCACCGCAGGTAAAAGTGTCAGTCGCCCTACTCAGAGATATGACCAGAAAAATTAAGGAAAATGGATATAGTGTAGAGAATGTGAAGTCTTTGGACAAGTACAAGCTGAGTGTGCCAACACCTTGAAGAAGCAAAAAAGGGAAGTCCTTAGCTAGTACTTGGAGTGATGATGAGTCTAAGGAAAGTGCAGGAGATGAGGACATCACCAGCAACTATGTTGCTTTCACAGCATGCTTGAAAAGACAATCTGACTGCAACACTCACAGTCATTTTGGATATGATGTTGCAATATCAGTTATGACATCTGGCAATAAGCTAGACAATGTCAGTCCTAGTGTTGCAACATCAACTACAACATATAACAGTGAATCAGATTCTGAAGCTGAAAGTGGTGAGGATGTGAGTGACTAGGATATTCGAACAGCCTACCAAATGATGTATGATAAATGGATGAAGATCTGTTAAATAAAGAAAATGTTGAAAGATGAGAATGTCATATTAAAGGGAGAAAAGGAAGAAGCCAAAGCAAGACTCTTGGAAGCTGAACACAGTCTCATGAATCTAGAAGGTACCGTCAGAAAAACTCTGCTCACGGCTGATAAGGCTGAGAGTATTCTAATCAAGTGGAACTCCGGGAAGTCAAAACTGGATGATATTCTGAATATGGGGAAGACTTCAGGAGATCGCACTGATGGGTGGTACAATAGAGGAGCCTATCATGTGCCTACGGAGAGACGAATTCTTGTTACCAAAGAACTTGAAGAATGGATCAACACAAGGGCCATAATCAGAAGAAGAAGCAGACTATAGGCGTAAAAGGTGGTCGTCCTGTGTACAGCTACTGCAAGTTCATATGTCATACTAAGAGAAACTGCTTCAGTAGCATGCGACATTGGTTAGAAGGAAGAAATGTTAGACACCCTGATATGAAGATGAAGAAGTAATGGGTAAGAAGGTATGAACTGTATTGCATGGTGGCCTACACATCATTGATCGCATCCTCTAATAATATATGGTATTTTGATAGTGGATGCTCTCGTCATATAACTGGTAACAAGAAAATGCTAGATAATTACAGGACATGCATTGGAGGTCGTGTGACATTTGGTGACGATCAGAAAAGCAACATTGTAGGAAAAGGAGATCTGAATGTGGTCGGGTTTCCTAAACTTAAGAACATTCGACATGTCGAAGATCTTAAAGCAAATCTTATTAGCATCAGTCAGCTGTGTGACCAAGGGCTATTGGTGAGGTTTACTAAGGAGCGAAGTCTTGTGTTTAATTCTAGTCAAGAATGCATTCTTAGTGGGAAAAGATCTGCCGACAACTGATATCTCCTCCAAGAGACTACTACTTGTCTTCATACTCGTGCTGATGAGTCTGAACAGTGGCATCAAAAACTAGGGCATCTGAACTTTAAAACTCTAATGAATATCTCTAAGGTGTGTGTTGCCAGAGGATTAAACAAGAAGGATTACAGCTTCATTTATAATTTATGTAAAAAAGAAGATAAACTAATCAAGGCATTCTTTTGTGCAGAAATCTCTTAACATTCCAATACAAAGAAAGGTGGAAAGAAAAAGGAACTCTGACATAAGAGAACATACTAGAGGAGAAACTAGTCAGATGAAACTTATCAATTGTCCATCATTTGTTGTTTTGCACCTCCATCAGTTTAAGACACAAGCCATATGATGCACAGATTTTAGCTTGTATGAGATGGAGAAAATAAATTGTTATTATTATGACCATGGACCTAGAACACTTTGTAATAAGTTGCTTATTTTAACTATTGCCTCCCCCCCCAAAAAAAAAAACCCAAAAAAAAGATGAAACAAAACAAAAACACAACAAAAGCAAAAGAAAAAGAAGAATGATTGGAAACCACACGTTTCTTTATCATCCAAGGCTAAAAGCATTTGAGATGAAGGTTTGCCTCATCTAGCTATTATATTCCACCAAGACACAGATTTGTTGAAGATGAACAATGAAAGGCAGACATTGAAGATTTAGCTAACCTGTAAAATGGAGAGTGATTGGACTTTCTTTATGTTTGGCACAACCAGACCAAGCGAAGTAGCCATGGCAACACCAATATTGTGGCATCCTGCATATTAAACCAGGGAAGCCGTAAGTTTAGACTAACTAAATAATCCATGTATCCTAAATACAACCAGCAGAAGAAATGCACATCCTGCCCATGTCAAGAAAACTAAACAAAATTGTTAATTACACAATATCAACGTTTCCTTGTGGCCCTATGGATAAGGCCCTGGTCAAGGGAACCCGAGGTCATGGGTTCCATCCCCAGTGTTCTAATAAATTATCAGTTGTTAGTTCTTATCATTTTTTGCATGTTGGAAATTAATTATTATTTGTTACTTACACTCATTTTTTGCATGTTGGGTATTGTTTTTCTGGTTTTGCACTTAAAAGAGAAAAAAATCTAGCTTATTTTTATGTTTCTTTCTAAATTCTTTATTATTTGATATACCCCCCAAATTAGGACCAAATATGACAAGCTGATATTGCATATTAAATAAAAGTCAATTTTATGTATTTTACATACAATAATTATATATTTATGATATAAAACCTTTTGTACATTAGATACATAATTTGTATTTTAAAACGTACTTTGTATTTCTTCTCCTAATATTGTTTTTTACTCTTTCTTTTATTTTGATTTTGATTCCAATACTAATACATTACGCAATGACAGAAGTGTGTACAACTTATCATGGACAGCTCAGGGCAATAAAAATAATATTTTTTTATTTTGTATAATCACCATCTCTTTCTCTTTCTCTCTCCGACGTTCTCATCTCTTTCTATCTCTCTCACATTACCTCTCACTTCTCTAACTCTTTTTTCTAACTCGCACTCTCCTATATCTCTAAATTAATGTAAAAAAATTTATGTCAATTATCATTTCCATATGCATGTGTGTGTATGTATTAATTTAAAAAAATTAATCTTTAATTATTACTTTGTTTACAAATGTTATTTTCATATGCATACATGTCTATATGTATGATACTATTTTGTCAACTTTATATGTTACATATCATATTTTGAATATATGTATAATACTATTTTGTAGCTATTATCACTCCATAATCAAGCATGTTAACGTCTATATTTTTGTTTTGGTATTTTGTTTTAAAAAATATTCTTTATATTATCTTTATTTTCGCCCAGGTCAAAAATAATTACGGGTTACGCCACTGCATCCTGCAATTCAAGAAAGCACCAAGCACGACAAAAACTTGCAATATTACTAAGTACCACATTGTAACAAATTGTAGTAGTAGAACCATTCCTTTAATTACCAAACGGGTCCCAAACAGAAAATTGGTAATTCTTTTTATAAATTTAAAGCTTGCATCAGTATTGTTTGCTCAAATAAATGCTAGTTATTCAGATCAATTTAAAATGTAGACTGCTTTTAAAAGAAATTTTGCCCTTTTCCCAGGGAACATCGGCTTGAGGGCGGAGCTTGATTCTGCAACCAAAAAATATTTTTGAAAAAGTTCTCCAAAATACATGGCTTAACGTACATACTCGGGCCCGGCTCAACGTTCTTGGAAAACAATCAAATCTAGGCGTTTCAATGACTATTGCAAGTAAGATTCTCATGACCAAGTAATTATATATCCCAAAGGAATAAATGGTAAAGGAAATTATAAAAGAAAGCAGTTGAGTTGAATGTTACTAAGAAAGCTTTCTATTCATAACTTTGGCATCTAAGGAAATGTAATTACTGTGGATACATTGTCAAAGTGACAAGCATAACCATTGTGACAATAACCAAAATATAAGCCATGTAGATGAATGATGCATATCCGTTCAGAATTACAATTTAAAAGATTTGGTGTCAAAGTGGGCAGTAATATAACAGAAGAATACTGGAATTGTTTGTGAGAGATCACTTACTTTCCGTAGGATAAAGTGATTTTGTTACTAGGGGGTTGGGATTTGTTAGCGAGACATCACCTACTTAGCATGGGATAATAAAGTGATTTTGCTGTTAATCTAAATCAGGACATTGTATAACAGAAATTTAATGACCAGAGCATGGATCATTCCACTTGCTATATAACATGCTTATGAAGTCAAATGGCCAAACACAGAAGTTAAGGCAAATGGAATGTTGAGCGGCTGAACATCAATAGTAAACCTTCACATGAAGTACATGTTGGGAAATCAACCGACACGCTATCTCAACACCCAAAGTATGCACAACGAAAATTAATGACAACGTATCGCCAACTTCTAACAAACATAGTTAGGATCTTGGGACGAATCATTAAAAGCACAAAAATCAACAACCACAGCACATTACGATCCAATCCGCACAGAGACACAATATTTATACTGGTTAATCCCTATGGCCTACGTCCAGTCTTCCGTTGTTACGGCTTCCACTAGATCAGAGATAATTACAAGAAAAGATTACACCGGCTCTCAAAGCTTCACCAAATACAATGTAGCTATCTTGATGATATAATACTAGCACTCTAGCGATTACATGATCTCAAGCATATAATCAATGAAGAAAACCCAATCAGAAATCGTAGGAGATGACTATCTCACCTCCAAGAGCTTTAGCCAATCCCTCTTCTTCTTCCTTAAGCAAAACCCTAAGAGAACTGCTCCTCTTCTTTTTGACTGACCTTGAGTACGACGCCCATGGCTTAGAAAGCCTTTAAATAGGGTTTAGGAATCATCGGCGCTCACAGCCGTTCGATTCGACTTAAGTTCGATCGAACGGCTGCGATTAAACAGCGCCAGACTAAAATCGCAGTCGTCAAACGTCTTGATCCAATCGGCCAGGCGTCTAACTACATATCGGGGCAAGCCATCTATTCAAACAACCAACCGTCAACCGAAGGTTGTTAGGCGTTTGGTTAATAATGCTACAGTTTTTCGAGAGCTCTTCAACTTTTGCATCCCACAGTCAGTCGTCTGGAGGAAAATCCTAGCCGTGTGGATCTTCCGCCAAACGCCTGATGGTCCAACATAAGACGTCTGGCATATCCGTTTGATGTCATCTTCTGAAGCTGCCAGAACCAAACATTTGGTAGTGTGCTACCAGACGTTTGGTGATTGTGAAAAGTTCAGGATTGAGTTTGAAGCATAAACTTCAACACTCTACCCACTTCAAACTTTCTTCAACAAACCACCATCACTCCAAGCATCACCAAGACACTTCCAAGCTCTCCATCATGGCTCTACCCTAATTCACATCATCTCTACCTAAATTTAGAATTTACTAAAATACCAATGACAACGGGAAAACATCAACCACTCACCATGAATAGATCAAACTCAAGCAATGCCTGAGCTTGCCTGGAAGGACCACCTTCGTGAGCATATAGACAAGATTATGATCTGTCGAGAACTTCTCCAGTGCTATCACCTTATTCTCTTGTAGGAAGAAGTCACACACTTCTATATGCTTGGTTCTCGAACTGTAGGCCTGATGCTCCGCCAAAGTGAATTGCGCTCTGGTTGTCGCAATAAACCTTCGTCACTTCTGGCGGAATACCCAAGTCTCTCAGCAAACTTCGCATGTACTTGTCTTCCTTAACCGCCTCTACTGTAGCTATCAATTCCACCTCCGTGGTTAATCATGATATAATGGACTGAAGGACCGATCTTCAAAATACCGCAGCAGTGCCCAAAGTGAACACATATCCAGTTTTAGATCGCCTTCTATCACTGTCACCTTCATAATTTGAATCGCAGAATCCATATCACCAACTCATCTCCCTTGCGTAACACAAACCAATGATGGCTGTTCCCTTCAGATATCTCAATATCCATTTTACAGCCTGCCAGTGTTCCTTCCCAAGATTCGTCATATACCTGCTGACGACTCCAACTTCCTGGGCTAAGTCTAGGCGTGTACAAACCATGTCATACATCAGACTTCCTACGGTACTAGCATAGTGGGCTATAGACATGTAGTGTCTCCTCGTCGGTGCTAGGTGACCGTCTCGCAGAAAGCTGGAAGTGAGCTCCTAGCAGTGTGGTAACATACTTTGCCTTCTCCATTCCAAAGCATACTAGTACTTTCTTGATATAGCCCTCCTGGCTCAATCTCAACTCCCCCTTCTTTCTTTGATTTCTGTTCGCTCTCACAAAGCTAATAATATGTATACCGCAAGCGCACAGTATCGTGTAGCGCTAGCGGGTCGAACACATGGAGGCGTTCGTTGAGTACCGATTTTTGTTCTTTGTTCGAAAGCTACGCTCTCGAATGGTGGTCGAATGAGAGAAATAAAATGTGAAGTCAGATGATAAAAGCTCTAGGGCTTAGGGTATCCCCATTATTGAACTAGAATAAAGGTTGGATTAATAGATGACCGATTGTTGGGTTCATTGAGACTTAGGAGAGGTCGTCTAAACTAAGGACATTCTCGTACCCCCACTCTCGTGGTGCATGATAGGATAGTCACTTATGTTATGTCCTACTCCCCGCTGTCGCGATGCTATGATAGGCCTATCCTAACCTATACCGATGTCGACTCTCGCTGATACATCGGTATATGTCAGGTGCATTACACTCGACAAATATCCCCAATCTTCCTCCCGACCACAGTAGCGTTCAGGGATTGGACCTATATTAGGATGGCTCTAATCGGTGCACAACTCTCGTCGGTCACACCGATAGTATGAATCATCGTATGGATTGAAACCCCGAATTGGTCCCAACTCTTGTCGGCGGCCAATCCGATCGCCTACAAGGGAGGGGGTCGAATCTACGATGGTAATTGGCATCTCAATATACCCCAATTCCACAATTAACTCAGCAATTTAATCAAATGTTCATCAAACCCATATCCCTAATCCAATGGGGTTCAACCCATTACTCTAGATGAAAACTACTCACTCCCCATTACAATAGAATCAATTCTAACCATAGGGGTAATGAGAAAAGCCATGGATTCACAATATAAACACAAGAGATGGAAAATAGACACTAGGAATCACAAAAGAAGATTTCTATTATCTAAATCTAATCTATTACAATAGAAACTAACTAAAACAAATAAAGTATTGAATTAAAAAAGCAATAGAAATCCTAAAAAAACCCTTCAAAACCCTCAAAAATGGCAGAATAAAGATTAGGTTTCGCTCAAGGAAGAAGATGATTTTTAATATACCCCAAAAGACCAAAAGACCCCAAAAAACTACCCTGGCGGTGCCCAGATCCGCTTAGAAACCATATTCGCGATCACGTCGAAAACGATGCGGTCATGTCGTCCGTTTGCGTAAATCAGGGGCAGCTCTAGCTACAGCGATGCGGTCGCGTCGCTAGGGATGCGACCACGTCGAATTCGGCTTCGACGCCCGTGTTTTCTTCAAAGCGGCCGCGTGAAGCGGCCGTTTGGTCTTCGGCTTCTCAGGATCACACGGCCACGTCGTATTCGTCACGCGACCGTGTTGATTGCATATCTTCAATTCTTCTCCTCAACGATGCGGCCGTTTAGACATCGATGACGCGGCTGCGTGGAGTTGGGTTCTGGAGCTCGTTTGACATGGTCGTTTGGTTCATCATGGCACGGACGCGTGGAATTGAGTGTTGCGATCACCCGGCTGCGTCGAATTGACATGGCCGTGTGTATCACATTGCTTCTTCAATCTCACCCTTTAGCACAGTTTGAGCTCCATGCTCTGCTCCTTTCGCCTTCTCGTCCCTTTTTCACGCCTTATGGTTCCTAATCAGCATGTATTTCCTGCAAAGCATAGAAGAGACCATACAAGCAAAAGAAGGAACAAAACGGGAAAACGGTGAAATAAACGATGTAAAACGTGTATGAAAAGGGATGAAAAACTATATGCAATAAACACTCACCAATTTCCATACCAATGATCTTTTTAGGCTCCAGATCCTTCATGTCAAACACTTATGCAAGTTTTCCCTTCAGTCTATTGATTTTATTCTTGTCACGTGATGCAATCAGCAAATCGTCAACGTACAGGAGCAAGTGTATCCTTGGCCCAGTATCATGTGTGCAAACATAAATACACTAGCCCTTTATACTCCGCTCAAAACCAATGCTCACCATTAAGGAGTCAAATCGATTATACCACTACCTTGGACTCTATTTTAAACCGTACAAGGATTTCTTCAACTTGCATACCTTCTGCTCTTGTCCCTCCATTATGAAGCCTTCAGGCTAGCGCATATAGATCTCTTCATAAGCTCTCCACGTAAGAACGTCGTCTTCACATCTAGTTGCTCCAGCTTTGAGTCCTGAGCTGTTACCAAGGCCAACATACGGATGGACGTGCGTCTCACCACAGGCGATACGATCTCATTGTAGTCTTCTCATTTTCTTTACGCAAATCCATTGGCCACCAGCCAAGCTTTATACCTCACATCACCGACATCTCCTTCTTTGACCTTCCATACCCATTTGCATCCAATTGTCTTCTTGTCCATGGGTAATTCTACAAATTCCCAAGTGTCATTTTTGTAGAGGGATTCCATCTTCTCCTCGATAGCCAGCAGCCACTCTACAACTGTCATTGGTCAAATCCATTGCTCGCTGTCTGGCTTCATCAAATATCAAGGGCTCTTCGTGCTCTATGTTTAGGGTGTATGCTTACATATCATCAAATGCAAATGTATCAATAGAATAGCCCCACTCTCCCCTTCTATCCGGTGCTCTCCTAGTCCTCGATGATCTCTGCACCTCCAGCTAACCCTAGGCAGGAACCACTCCATGAGTCTAAATCTAATCTTGTCTGAATCTGCTTACTCAGCAGTCGGGTCCTAGCCTGTCTCAGCATCTCATGTCCTATCTTCAGGACATGTAGCTCAACCTCAGCGTCGAGCTTATCAGGCCTATGTCCATCATTTGAATGAGTCATCTCCAACCTGATCATCGACAACTCATCAAATGTGACATACCTACGGGTGAACGTCTTCTTGGACACGTGATTTAGCAACCTGTATTCCTTAACTCCTTCGGGTTATCCAAGTAAGATGGCCTTCCGGGCTTTTGAATCTAGCTTGTCCTCCTTCTGTAATGCATAGTCATGACATCCAAACACCCTCAAGTACGAGTAGTCCCTAGTCTTCCCTGTCCAAACCTCCTCAGGAATTTTGAAACTGATCGCTGATGATGATAGTCTGTTCACAAGATGCACGATGGTATTCACCGCTTCACCCCAATATTTCTTAGGAAGCCTAACAGTCAGCCTCAAGCATCAGCACTTCTCCATCAGTGTATCCATCAGTGTATGATTTAGTCTTTCTGTAACACCGTTTGATTGTGGATCTCCAAGCGTAGTGTAGTGCCTCAAAATACCCTGAGATCTGTAGAATTCTTTGAATACTTTCGACGTGTACTCTCCACCGTTATCTGATCTCAACACCTTGACTGCTCTCCCAAACTGCTTTTCTACAAAGTCTTTTCAAGCCTTGAACTTCTCGAAACCCCGAACTTTAGATTTCATCAAATATATCCACACCTTCCTCGTGTAGTCATTAATGAAGGACACGAAGTACTTCGCTCCGTCAATGGTAGGTACAGAAGTTGGCCCCCATACATCTGAATGTATATAGTCAAGTAGACCTTTGTTGTTATGCTCCACAGTCCCAAAGTGTGTCTTCGTCAACTTTCCTTCTGCATACTTCTCGCATAACTTCAATCTCTCGTCTCCGGCCTCTATCAGCTTCCTTTTGTGGAGCACATCCAATGACTTCTCACTTAAATTTTCTAGTCGAAGATGCCATAGCTTTGCCGATCTTTCACCATCTATGCCCTAAGAGATGCTAGCCTCACCATCCACGGTGTGCCCTTGTAGCATAGACAAATTATGTACTATCATTCCTTTCATCATGATAAGAGAACATTTGGACACCTTCAATAGGTCACCTTCAATAACCGGCCTACACCCCAGTCTAGCTAAAACTCCAATAGAAATCAGACTCTTCTTCAAGTCTAGCACGTGACGCACATCTGTAAGCATTCTGATCACTCCATCATGCATTTTGATTTGCACATCTCATACTCCCTCAATCTTGCAAGCCATATTATTCTCCATTAGGACGTTGTCGTCTTCTCTCAAACAATACAAACTGAACCAAGTCCTATGCGGTGTCATGTGGAAGACGCAACCTGAATCCAAACGCGAAGCGATCCCCAGATCTCCAGATGTAGTCGCCAACAGAATCTCATAATCGTCATTGTCATTGCTACTAATTCCCACTGAAGCAGAACCAGAAGCTTCTTCTTTTCCATTCACATTCTTCTTTAGCTTAGGACAATCCCTTCTCCAATGTCATGTCTCCTTGCAAAGTGACATATGTCCCTGCGCCGTCGTGATTTCATCTCGAATGACCATTATCCTTCCTAGGACCATGGCCGCCTCTGGAATCCGAACATCCCCTGATGAAAAGTACATCCCATTGATCACTACTCTTTCATGCCGTCACTTTGACACGAAGAACCTCAAAGTGTACCATGGACTCAACCTTCTTCAGAAATAGAGTTTTTCCTCAATATACCATGGACCTAACCAATGGGTCGAAATCATCTGTCAGAGAACATAACCGCCAATTGCTCGTCCTTGATGTTAACCCACATATTCTGCAAGTCAGACATTATCTGCGTAAAAGCGTCAATGTGATCCTTCACATGGGTGCCCTCTCTAATCTTCAGAACATATAACTGTTGCATCAAATACAACCTACATGCCAGATTCTTTTTTGCATAAAGTGCCTCAAGCTTCTTCCAAAGCTTCCATACATTAGCATACTCAGACACCTTTCTGAGCACGTTATCTGAAAGTGATAACTGCAGTGCACTCTACGCCTTTCTCTTTGTGCCTTCATCACATCTTTTTCAAAATTGTCTTTCTCACAGACGATCTGATAGCATTCATCTTTCATTAGAAAAGCCTTCATCTTTAATTTCTAAAGACTGAAGTCATTTCTCCCAATAAATTTGTCCATCTTAAACGTGTGGTAGAAGACATCATCTCGACTTCCTACTTCCCCCTCACCAATGCTCTGATACTACTTGTTGGGAAATCAACCGACACGCTATCTCAACACCCAAAATGTGCACATCGGAAATTAATGACAACGTATCACCAATTTCAAACAAACAGAGTTAGAATCTTGGGACGACTCATAGAAAGCACAATAATCAACAACCACAGAACAATCCAGTTCAGACAGAGATGCAATATTTATATTGGTTTGGCCTATCTATATGGCCTACGTCCAGTCTTTCGTTGTCATGGCTTCCACTAGATGATAGAGATTACAAGAAATGATTACACCGGCTCCCAAAGCTTCTCCAAATACCAATGTTTTTAAAACCGGACCGGTCATTGAACCGGTCAAGGCACTGGTTCAAGGTTCAATGGTCTGACCGTGGTTGAACCGTGGTTGAACCAGTGATAATTATATAATTTTTTTATTTTTGGTATAATATATAAGGCGTTGACCTCTTTTCTTTTCCGAACCAACCCACTTTGGGAGGCTATGCACAGAGATGATCTCTATTAATAACTTCATAATATTAAAATTTAAACTTCACTTAAAAGTTAAAAATGACATACCATATAACCATATTTCTTTAAAATAACAAATGAAACCAAATCAAATACCATATAATATTTAAGTTCAACAACACCAAAAAAAATTCAAATGCGACAAGGCAACTACAATTAGAATCTAAATAATTAATATAAGTATCAATCATCAAAAAATTCATTGAGGTCGGTATTGAGGTTGATTCCTTCAAATTCAAATATGTTAGGAATAGCATCTTCATTAGTTGAACCACCAGCATCACCACTTTCAGGTCAAAACACTGTGGTATCAAGATCTTCATCACCTAGTTAAACAACAAACAATTACAAAAATAAAATTTTAACTTCAAAATAATACTTAACAAAAGAAAGTATGAAAAGTATCCAATATAACTAAACATTTACCTTCATTATTATTTGATGACTCGCCAATTTGAATTGCAATCTCATGGTAAATAACATTTTCAAGCTCATCAATATCAAGCTCAGGATGTGTTTCTTCCTCAATCACCTAAAAATCAACTTGGTCAATAGATTCATAATCAATAGGATCATAATATGTCTTCTTATAGTGCAACCTAAAATGAAACATAACAATATCAAAAAATAAATCAATGAGGCCAAAAAAATAAAGTGACACAATATTTTAACTTTAAACATAAAGAAATCTTCATACCTATTCTTCAAACGCAGGTTATAAGTAACATAAACAAGATCATTTAATCTTTGATGTTCTAGTCTATTTCTTTTTTTTGTATGGATGCGTTCAAAGACACTCCAATTTCGCTCACATCCTGAAGAAGAAGTTTGGCTAAGTAAACGAATTGCCAACTTTTGCAAAATTGGAGCATTACCCCCATACAATCTCCACCATTGATCTACAAGAAAAGTATTTAGTTATATAACCATAAAACATAAAATATATATGCATAACTATTTAAGTATAAAACCATAAATTGTTGCTTACCAGGTCGTATTGTCTTTGTTACAGTAAAGGCAATTTCTCGACTAAAACTTCCTTGTCGATCACGATACACTTGCATCTCTTGAATGGCTTTGGACAGATCATTACAAAAAGATTTTATATCAAATAAATCAAGAAGTGCTTGCACGACCCTATTCTTTTCACAGAACTTCTCATCATAAAAGAATGCGGGATTTAAAAAGTATGCCGCTGCATGAAGATGTCGCTTTAAATGTTTATCCCACCGAGCCTTAATAATATCTGTATAAGGCCTATACAAAGGACTTCTATTCTTAAACATTTCCTTTATGGCATTTTTCATCCTTTGCATGCCTTCATAAACATAACCCAGAGAAGGTTTTTCATCCCCATCAACAATTCTTAATAATCGAATTATAGGAGCCACAAGAGTTAATATCATAAAGCAGTCATTCCAAAATTTATTATCCAAAATGATAGCGCTAACAACTTTTCCTGCTGCAGTCTTTGATAACTTATGGCTAGTGAAATGTCTGTCCACAACCAAAGCTTGCAAATCATGCTTATGATCAACAATATTTTTCAGTGTAATAAAAGTAGTTGCAAATCAAGTCACTCCTGGACGTACAATTTCTTTCCAACCTTCTCTTTTCCTCATCCAAGATAAGAATGTCATATGATAATACACAAAGATAGTTACCTTTGATGCCTTTGAGGCAAGGTCTGCAACGTGTGGCATGCTTGCAATGTCCTTCAAAAGGAGATTAAAACTGTGAGCAGCACATGGAGACCAAAAAATGGTTCCATATTTCTCATGTATCAATCTACCAGCAGCTGTATAATTAGCTGTATTATCTGTTACTACATGAACAATATTTTCTGCTCCAACCCAGTCAATAACTTCAGAAAACAAATTGCATAATGTCATGGCATCTTTCACAATATCTGATGCATCAATGGATTTCACAAATGTTATACCTGTAAGACAATTAAGTAGAAAGTTTAGCAAAGAGATATTAAGTGTATTATCAAGTACATTAAAGGACTAGAATTTTTTTTTTGCATGTTATACCTGCAGGACAATAAACTAGAAAGTTGATCAAAGTTCTTTGCCTTTGATCAGTCCATCCATCAGCCATAATTGTACATCCACTCTTAGCCCAATGTGCTCGATAACCTTCTACAAGTAATTGACACTCTTTTTTGCAATCTCCTAACAAGTTAACCATTAATTCATGATATGATGGACCTTTAAAACCAGGGCCAATAGCAGTAATTGCATCCAAAGCAGCTTGAAAATACGGTGATTGTATTGCATTAAATGGAATGCAAGCATCATAAAACCATCGAGCAATTGTCATCTTAGCTTTGTGCATTGCTTCCTTGCTTGATAATACACTTTTTAGACTTGGTTGGGAGCCAGGAGTAGTCCTTGGAGCAAAGTAACTACCTATTTCAATGTTGGCTTTTCTTTTTCCTTTGTTGTGAGTAGCTAGGGGCCTCTTATCCACACTCAGATTAGGCTCAACTTCTTGTACTTCTTCTTCAATATTTTGCTCATTGTACGCTTCATTTAAGTCATCACTCTTCTTTTTTTCTTGGATATCTTTTAATAACTGTAGCATTTGGTGACGAACATCATGAGACTTTTCTACAAGAGCTTATTTGACCAGTTATGCCTGCAAGATGTTGCTTCATTCTATTTATGCCACCTCCTTTAAAAGATTTACCACAATGAAGACAAGTGTAAACATTAGTTCTTCCATCTTTTTTATAAGAAAAATGCTCCCACGCAGGATCACTTTTCCCACGAACTGCTGTTGAATCTTCTGTTGATTGTTGTTCAGATGACACATTAAGATTATTAGCTCGAGGAGCAGCATTCACACTTGGATCCTACATAACACATATTTAAAACATAATACATATTCAAAACACTTGGATCATATATAATACATGTTAAAAGTTGCAAAAATTTAATTGTCAGTTAATTTTTATTTCCATCCATACGACTAATATAACCTATTTCAACAAAGACCCCAAAAAAGGGCAAAGTAAAATGTGAGAAGAAATGAAATAGCAGTATATAACAACCATGTATAAAGTATAAAAAATTAAACATACAAAATGTGATGAGAGCATATTCCAGATTGTTAACATACAAAATATTTTATCAATTATGTATTCCATAATGTGAACATTTTCCAGAATGTAAACAAGAAGATGGAACGATGACATCATGATTTATAAATCACAGAAGCAAAAAAACAAATTTGTACACATTTGAACCAAGCCCGTGGGTTCACATTTGGGTATATACAAGAAAAGGGTAGAAATGTTTACATTGATGATTTTTTGGATAGGCACAGCACCATTAGAAATGATTCCCAGTCATTGGACTTGAAAACCGAAACGAGATTCTCATACATGAATAGATAACCTTGAACATGATTTTATAAAAGACAGTCGAAGACATTTTTTTCTACAGTATCACAACGATCATTTCAAAACTGAATTCTATGAATAAAAGAGAAGGAAAAAAGTATTACATACCGATTGAGACATAATGACCGGAGTTGGGAGCAAACCGTCGGAGACGAGAGGGCCGCCGGAGACAGGAGAGGGTCGTAGGCTTGAGATCTAAATTAGGGCCGGCTCTAAAAAATTAAGGGTCACCCAAGAGTCAAGAGTCAAGGGTTAAAATTAAAAACTTAAAATAATTAAAGTTTTAAATCTAAACCGTTCAACCGGTCCGACCTCCGGTTTTTGGCGGGTTCACCGGTTCAAAACCGGTTTTCAATCTTCCCGGTTCTAGGGCTATATTGGACCGGACTTTGGCCGGTTCACAGTCCAACCGGTTGAACCGACCGGTTCGGTCCGGTTTTCAAAACACTGCCAAATACAATGTAGCTATCTTGATGATATAATTCTAGCACTCTAGCGATTACAGGATCTCAAGCATACAATCAATGAAGAAACCCCAATCAGAAATCTTAGGAGAAGACTATCTCACCTCCAAGAGCTCAAGCCGATCTCTCTTCTTCTTCTTCCTTGCCCAAAGCCCCAAGAGAATTGCTCTTCTCTTCTTCTTGCATTGCCTTGTGTACGGCGCCCAGGGCTTAGAAAGCCCTTAAATAGGGTTTAGGAATCATCAGCACTCACGGCCGTTCGATTTGACTTAAGTTTAATTGAACGGCTGTGATTAAACATCACCGGGCTGAAATCGCAACCGTCAGACGTCTGGCTCCAATCGACCAGGCGTCTGACTCCTTGTCGGGGTGAGCCATGTGTCCAAGCGACCAGACGTCTGACTGAAGGTCGTCGGGCGTCTGGTTAATAATGCTACAGTTTTCCGAGAGCTCTTCAACTTTTGCCTCCCACAGTGAGTCGTATCGACCAGGCGTCTGACTCCTTGTCGGGGTGAGCCATGTGTCCAAGCGACCAGACGTCTGACCGAAGGTCGTCTGGTTAATAATGCTACAGTTTCCCGAGAGCTCTTCAACTTTTGCCTCCCACAGTGAGTCGTCTAGAGGCAGGATCCCAGCCGTCTGGGTCTTTAGCCAGACGTCTGATGGTCCAACATCAAACGTCTGACGTATCCGTTTAATGTCATCTTCTGAAGCTGCCAAAACCAGACCTCTGGTAGCGTACTACCAGATGTCTGGTGATTGTGAAAAGTTTAGTATTGAGTTTGAAGCACAAACTTCACCAGTACAGACATAATACTACTCTACGGTATATTGTATATGCATTAAGAAGACATTGATCTATTTCTTGTGTGATAAGTACAATTAAAAGATGTCTAATAAATTGGCGAAGGCACAAAAATGGTTTATCCGAGAATCTAAATTTTCTTTTTATTTTACAATGTACTATATGATAGAACTACAAAAGTAAAATGGTCAGAAACATCATAGTTGCAATAAAAATAATAATAGCAATTATATCACAATTATATCATTATTGAATAACCAGAAAGCATGAGCAGGAATAAAGAAGCAAAACTAAAAGATATTAATGGGAAACATGACACACTTGACAGAGTGCATGCATACCTTTAAGTATGACTTCATTGGTTTCATCATTGAAGGAGCTATTTAAGAGAGGGTATTTGATCAATGCCATTGAAAGAGATTTTATTAGAAATGGAAGAAATGTGTGTTTCACATCCGGATCACTGTTCTCTTTTTGAAAAGCTGCTTTAAGATCTACAAGTGCATCACAATTTATTTCTTCCAAGTAATGAAAATGTGGAACTTTTGCAGCCATCGTCATCGATCTAACCATCGATCTTTGAAATCCCCTGAAATCAAACCATGACAATTGATCATTTACAAACCAGCATGTTATTTTCTTTATATTTAAAAAGTGGAGAACAAATGTGCAATAGCATGAAATATAGGATGAGATGCTACCGGCAGACTATCAGATAATGTAGTAGTTCGCAGAAAGAGGTGGTACATATGAAGTGAACACAATGCAAGCACAAGTTAAACATATAGAATTAAAAGTTCTGAGGTTAATTTGCACACAAAAAAAGTTCTGCGGTCTGATAACACTGTTTAACATGCAAACAGATCTCCATAGTTTGAATTATCGGTGGTAAGCCAACTAAAAGTAACAAAAATCCACACGTGGAACCTTGTAGATTAGAATAAATTCACATTTACTTAACTGGAGAACAAAGGAACAAGAAACAATGAAAACTATAAACAAAAGAAAGTTCAGAGTATAGAGTCCAATGCTTTGTATTTTTCAGATCAGTTCACCAAATTAAAGGTCAAGGCCTCGCATCAAAAGAAACTAAATTAAAATCAGTCGAAAATCCAAGTGTCAAACACGGAAGATGACTATTAAAATACCCAAACATATGCATAATCCACAAAATCCACACGCGCGCGCGCCGGGGGGGGGGGGGGGGGGGGGGGGGGGGGGGGGTTCCAAAAGTCATTAACAAGAACTAAAATATGAATATCCTTAGGTACAAATATATGATGTACCATCGCTTCAATACTCCATGTCCACACATATCCATAATTGTATCTACTCATCAAATTTTATCATGGACCAACATCATCTAAATAGCTCCATATCAAATTACAAAATCTTCAGCTACAGCAAAAAGATTTATCAACCGCATATCCAGAGTAAACCACTATATAATATATAGCCAAGTTGGACATGGCTACACTGCGAAATAGTTCATAAGTGTAATAATTGTTTAACTACTGCTGCAATTTAATATCAACTCAGCGGGGATGATAAAGCCCAAACTTTCCATGGTCCGGTCCTTTCTTACTAGTAGAAACTATATCTTACAATTAACGCCTTATTTGTGAAGTTTTCTTTCCAAAGTAGCCAATGTCTCAGGCAAATGCATTTAAGAATAGTCAGAATATTTAAAAAAATCTTATATTTAGTTACCTGAGTGTGATTGTCCTATCTTCATAGAAGTGCGCTTCTACAGAATCTACATCCCCTTTGTTCATTGGCAAGTGTGGTTCATTGGCGCTAGGATGTGAAACAGAAGGAAATTCTACGCAAATTCCCTTGCTAGCAGCATACCTTAAGACATCTTCCTTCAATACCCTGCCATCTTTACCGGTTCCACAAATATCATTTATAGTTAGACCGTACTGTTTTGCTAGGTGCCTGACAGCAGGTGTAGATAGAACTCCCCTCTCAGCTGCTTCCTTGTTCTGCATGCTTTCACAATCAGATTCTGATAGCTCAGGCTTTTCCGAAGCACTACTGCCATCAGCATCAGATGTGAAAGAATAAGGTTCATCAACAAGTATCTTCAATAAAGTTTCACCCACCTACAATTTGAATAATGAAATTATTTATATTATGTCCCAGAACGAGAAATAGAAGATACCATCTATTTGAAGCAATATCACGCAATAATGAAGATGCTCATCCCTGTGTGCCTTCATATGCAATAAATAGGTTGAAATATACCAGTAAATACACAACCACACCCACAACCCAAACATAACTATAGAAGTAACACAGATATATGCCTAAGTTTACATCACATGACATCCTTAGATTAAAATATGCATTCTCACTGGAGCTCAAATAAAACATGCCCAACATGTATCTTCCATGTGCCCGTGTCTGACAAGTGTCCGATATGGACAGGGGCACAGCATGCTTAGGCGCAATACTGGAAAAGTTAGATATAGTACACAGATTGCACTGTCAATCAACCAACTTTGCAAAACCTACAAAGTATGTCAGGCATTTGCCAAATCCCAATCCACTTCCATAGAAACCGGCAGAAACCCACCCGCCAAGCTTCCAAGCTTATGCTTAAGTCAATCTAAGAGCATAAACCAGTGAACATGTTAACATCTAGATACAACAAACAAAAAGGTTAATGGATCCATACTCGCCAACTCATCAGGCTAATGACCACATAACTTTTAGACCTATACAACTGATGCCATCAATATACAACAAAACAACTCAAATACATGATATCTTCTTAAATTTTGACTCTACCTTCACTATATCACCAGGAACAAAGAGAATCTGAAGAATTTTCCCTTTAAACCGGCTTGTAATTTCTATAGTAGCCTTGTCACTTTGTACTTCACAAAGGCGTTCAAATTCTTCGACATGATCCCCCTGCCATGGAATGTTTTCAATAATAATCAGCCATATGAATAAGGAATCTCTTGATTGTAATTTACTAATAGTTTGATTTGAGTAAATACACATAAATATTATTAAGAGAAGAAATTGTAAATAATGTATGTGAACTTATGTATGTTATATGAACATACACAAGCTTAAGCAAACAACCAATGATGACACTAAGCAAACCAAACTGTACATTTGCCACGAGAATAACTTGGCCCCAAATGTATTTTATCAAAATATCAATGGATCCTGAAAAATTGACCGATGAAAAATAAATGCAAACAAGTGTACCATGAATTTCAATTGAGGGTCCCTTTTGATATTACAGTACTTTTCTTCTGAGCTTATCATAAAGTGTTGCACATAGTAATTTGCCCATAGAGCGAGGGTCAAAATATGCCATATTTTTCTAAAGAATAAACCATTGTTGAAAGAGAACAATAACAAAACGTTTCCGTCTTTATACAAAAAATCTTACCACCTCGAACACTCAATTCTGCTCCTCCAAACCTTTGAATATTTCAATTCTCATCAAATATATTAACTAGCATGTACTGATTCTTCATAGGGATGTAAATGAGCCGGACTTGAGCAAGCCAATGCTGTTTAACTCCGGCTCGTTTATTAATCAAACAAATTATGAGAGAACCAATTAAATACCAAACCAAAAATGAACCATTTGCAAACTATTTGTTTAGTTGATTCATCACAGATAAGACAAATTTTCTTTTTTCCACAATTCATATAGTACTAGATAAAAAATTATTTATAGTATCATGATAAATAACATATCAGAATGCATCATTCTAATTAACAAACAATTTTTTATACATTATATATGAGAATAATGTGTATTATACATCATATCAAGACCTCGTATGCAGCCTTGAAAACTTCACCCTCCCATATTTTTTCGGATGATCAGAACATTCATTTTGATCTTCATATTCTAGAGTCACAAAACATTGAATATTAGCTGAACCAACGGTTTTTGCTTATTCATCCACATGGCGTAAAAATTTCTATTTTTGCGAAACCATTAAATTTGCGACAAGTAGATGAACGATCAAAACCCCTTGAGTTCGCCTGATATTTGATGTTTTGATAGTTTAGAATATAAAGTTAAAATGAATGGTTCCATCATCTAAAAAATATGAGAAGGTGGAGTTTTTTAGACCGCGTATGAGGCTTAACCTCATATACCATATGATACCCATTATTCAATATATATAATTACGTGGTTTATGCTTAAAATAAAAAATTTGTATATATTTATATATGGGTAAAATGGGGTTAGTGTGTCCATCTAGCCAAGTGACCAGAGAAACGCTAATGTTTTGCATTTTTAAGATTATTTGCACTCATCGAAGCATTTCATAATCAGAGCTTTTCATGATGATCTATATATGCTAAAACCCCAACACATAAAAAACCGAAGGAACCGCATGCTATTTGCTCATCATTAGACTAGTGAAAAATTCTATTACCATAAAACTGTTAAATTTCTAACAACCGATTGATGAGCAAATAGCCTGAGGTTCACTGATATGTTAATATGTTTATATTTTTAACATATATAGATCAAAAGTTTCGATCATAAAAGGGGTACATCGGCCCTTTTATGATCGTGCAAAACATTAGCCCCACTCTAACCACTTGGCTAAAGGGGTACATCGGCCCTCTTATCATATCATATCATATATATATAAGGAATATGTGTGTCCACTAGCCAAAGAGAATTTCATTCTTGGCTAACGTCAAAATCACATCCCTTTATTTTTTTCGATGATCGAATCCATTCATTTTTTATCTTTATGTTCTAAAACCACAAATCATCAATTTTCAAGTTAATTTGAATGGTTTTGCTCATACATCCACTTATCACAAATTTAACGATTTCGTAACAATAAAACTTTTTGCAACAGCTAAATAAACAAGCAAAAACCCATTGGGTTCACTTAATAATTGGCTGTTTAGGATTTTAAACCATGAAGATCAAAATGAACAATCCAATCATTGGAAAAAAATTATAGATTAGGTTCTTGATGCTAGCCATGTAGGAAATTTCCTTCTTAACTAGCTCATGCACATATTCCTATATATAAATAAAGAATATATAGGTAGCTAGCCAAGGAATAAATCTCTCCTGGGCGATCGTTAATAAATTCAAATTTGCTATTTTTTAAATGAACACAACTGTTCACTTTAATCTTCATATTCTAAACCCCCAACACACCAAATATCTAGTAAACCACAATGGTGTTACTCATTCATCTACTCGTCATAACTTTAATGGTTTTGTAGTAATAAAACTTTTTACAACGGCTTGATGAATGAACAAATCATTTAGTGTTCACTTGATATTTGATGTTTTGGTATTTTTAGAATATGAAGATCAAATTAAACAGTAACGGTCGCTCAAAAAAATAAAAAGATTGGACTTTTTAATTATAGCCAATGAGGAAATCCTTCTTTGTCTAGCTAACCTACATATTCACATATATGTGTGCATGAGCAGAGCTAGGTTGAGAGGAGTGTGGGCATGTGCCCAGCCAAAATTTAAAAACAAAATATATTCATATGTATATTAATGTTGTACGTATATGTAATAGGTCCCACAAAAAATATATATGTACGGCAACACCACCAAATCAAAAGCCCAATTCCGTCACTGTGTAAGTGAATAATGAGAAACATATGATATATATGGCAAAGACATATGCATTTTGAAAAGTCCACAATTTCTTATTTTTTTTCAGACGATCGAAACCGTTTATTTTGATCTTCATGGTCTGAAACCTCAGAACACCAAAATTAGATGAACCTAAATGGTTTTGCTCGTTCATCTATCCATTATAAATTTAACGGTTTGCATGAATGGAACTTTTATAACGGATGGATGAACAAGCAAAATCACTTGGGTTCCCTCAATATTTGATGTTTTGAAAATTTTATAAAGAAAAAGTGAACGGTTCAAGGGTGACATATGTGGCTTAAAAATAATTGAATCGTAGAATATAAAGAAAAAAATGAACGGTTTCGATCATCTTAAAAATCTTTTCGAGGGTGACATATGTGGCTCGGCCATATGTTATATGTTTCACACTATTCTATACATATACACAGAATAATGTATACGTGCTATCAACATGGGAAGTTTTCCCGTGCTGACACATGTATACACCAGCCATATATTTTCTGAAATTTTTTTGAATGTGTTATATACATCACGGACGATCAACATACCAAAAATCAAACGAATCTAATGATATTTGATCCTCATTCTAATTGTAGCAAATTCTATGATTTCAAAAGAATAGAAATATTTGCAACGAGTGGCTTGAGTTTTAAATTTTCTTATGGTTCACCAATATTTGGGGTTTTGATGTTTTAGAATATGTATAATAACCTTAAAATTTAAAAAAAAATCATGAGACTATGATTTTATGCTGATATGTATATATATATATATATACTAAATATGTGCTGTCAGCATAGGAAATTTCATGCGCTAACAATAACAAATCAATTTTCATGGTTTTTGAAATTTCTCTCGAAATTACACACATCCTAAAACTCTAAAAACCCCAAATATGAGTAAACCTTATAGGGATTTGATCCTCGATTCACTGGTTACAAAAAATTCTATTGTTCTTGTTAAGATATATTGAGTAATATATTAAATATGAATAATTGTGAGAATATTGACATAATATTAAGCTGTATTAAATGAGTATTTGAAGATGAGTGATATATGTGTGAGTTGTTGAGAGTGTGTTTTCAATGACTGGTTAAGATAGTGACTTAAGTGTGAGTGATTGGAAGCTTATCATGTACCTATAGATAACTAGAAGTTAAAAGAATGAAAAGCATTCAATTTTCTTCTTAGTCTTTTTAAATTCTTTCTTTTCAAATTCCATTTCTAAAACCAACAATTCTAACACTGTACCAGAGGTATCACGATTAAAGAGGTGGTTACCTTGTAAAGATCTCACCGATCTTAATTTTATCACCAGAGTTTCTGACGACTCTGATCACCTCCGAAGCATCTTTGAGCCTCCTCATCTATTGCTTGATGGGTTTAAAAACTTTTCACATTCTACCCAATTATATAACCACGTAATATATTTAAAACATTTGCAAACATATGTATATAAAAGATCGATTTGCTTCTTTTGTATTAAAATAATGTTTGGATGATATTTAAAGATTTGGTATAATTTTTGGCGTATGGCCTTTTGCGACTGGTGTTTAGCATATAGTAGATGTTGAATTTAATGTTGGCATTTGTTTTTAGTACCCATCTTTAAGTGTAGGCGGTGCTTATATGATGAATTCAAAAACCGAGTTAAGACCACATATGACTCCAGAATTGATTTTTTATGAAGATTATCAATAGAAGCTGGAGTGATCACTATGACACCGTTTGAGACCAAATCATCTCATAAAATTTATCTGTAAAACATCCAACCCAAGTTCTTGGGGACTATCCAAACCAAGTTCTTGGTGACTACTCCGGGTTGTATAACGACTTCTTCAATTTGCACACATTCCCTGACTCCTCAGTAACAAATCTTGGTTGTTGCTCCATGTATGTTTCTTCAAGAATACAATTAAGAAATGTACGCTTAACATCCAACTGATGCAAAAGCCAATAGTGAGTGACTGCCAACGAGATCAAAAAATGCTCAGAGATCATCTTCGTCACGGGATAAAACGTCTCTTGGTAATATATGACATATGTCTATGAATAGTCTTTAGCAACATGCTTGACCTTTAATCGAGCAAGAGAACAACCAAGATTCAACTTCGTAGTATACACCCATCTGCATTCAACCACCTTCATGTCTAGCGAAACAGGTACAAGATCCAAAGTTTCATTAAGCTCAAGCGTATTTATTTCTTCTAATATAATGTTACACTAATCTGGATGCAACAAAGCCTCCGAAATAAACTTGAAAGTTTGATGAGAATCAATGGTAGAGAGAAAAGCACTGTGTGGTGAAGAAAACTGTGCATAAGATATATTCATGTGAAAAGGTTGAGCGATGCATGAACGAATAACTTTCCCAATAAACAATTTCTATATTCAAATCAGAAACAAACCCACATTCACTTGTAATTTTGAAGATAGAAACTGACAAGAAAGATGATAAGTGATATGAAAGTAGGGAGACAGACATACTAGAAGCTGAGACGGGATTAGTGAAAGAGTAAAAAAAATTAAAGAGTTGAAGAAGTGCAGATTGAAAAAGTTATTATACAGTCTGAAGCAGTCACTAAGAGGTTGGTTTGGATGTTTTACATATTCTATGGGACGGTTTAACCTTAAGCAATATCAAAGCGATCACTCATTCTTCTATCAGACGCATTAAGGAATGTGTATAAGACGCATTAAGGAATGTGAATAATGATGATGGTTTATGTTGATAAATTGTAATTAGTGAAGATGACGCCTTTAGGATTCGGTATTTGAAGCAGTTCATTTAGAATGAATTTCAAACGAAAAATCTTGGACCACTAAAATACTTGCTTATGATAGAGGTCCTTATTATGACATGTTATGATATTACCTTTTTGATAAGTGTATAGAGCCCATTCATGGCTGATCTGCAGACTATGCATTGGGATACTGCAGTGCATATCTTAAGATACTTGACACATGCATTGAAAAGAGAATTTATTTATAATTTGGTACCTTTAAAAAGCAAGAAACAACCATTTGTTTCACGATCTAGTACACAGAATCAGAGTATAGAGTCATGGCCAATGTCACCTATGAACTATTATGTATAAAACAATTACTCTTCAAGTTAGGACTCGTGATGTAAACATCGGTACCAATTTGTTATTTTAGGAAAATACTAAACACATTGCGATTGACTATCGCATGATGAGATAGTAGTGTGATAAGAAGATTATATGACAAAGCATATCAGATCGATAAATCATCTGGCACATATATTTAATGTGCCTTAGGGAAAGAAAAATTGTACTAACAAATTGCACATGTATGATATATATGCTCCAGCTCGAAGAAAAATGTTAAGATGTATTGAGTGGTAATATTAAACATAAGTGGTTAGGAGAGTGTTAACATAATGTTAAGATGTATTAAATGAGTAGTTGTGAGATGGGTGACATAAATGTCAGTGGTTAAGAGCTATATTAAATGACTGGTTGGGAGAGGGACATAAGTGTATGTAGTTAGGAGCTTATTATGTATCTATAAATAGGCCAAGGTCATGAGAATGAAAAGTATCCAATTTTTTCTAAGTCTTTTCAAATCCTTTTTTCCAAATCATTTCTCTGATTCTAACATTTTGAAATCGTTGAATTGGTAACAATCAGATCGAGTGTCAAGTAGCGCTAAATTCACTTAATTTTTGGTGTGTTGATCATATATGGTCCATAGAACACATCTTTAAAAAAAATTAAAAATAAAGATAGAGTGGGCAAATTTTCTCGTGCTGACGTGCATATATTATTTATTTTTATTTTTAAAAAATTTGTTTTACACACCATGGATATCAATATACCAAAAATCAAGTGAATCCAACACTATTTGAACCTCAATCCGATTGTTACAAATTCAATGGTTTTAGAACAATAGAATTTTTTATAACGAGTGGATCGACTGTCAAATTTTCCTACGGTTCATCTATATTTAGGGTTTTATGGTTTTAGAATGTATACATTAATCTTGAGATTTTTTTTAAAAAAAAAACTTATGAAATGTGTTTTTATGTGCTGTCAACGCAAAAAAATTCATCAGTATACCTGCGGGTGCCACATGTTTTCCATTAATCTCGTGTGTGTACCATTTGTAGCATTGAGTATATGCAAACCGATATAGAGTCAACTAACCTAGCCTGAAATCGGCTCGTTTATACTTTTGAGCGAGCCAATATATCGAACCAAACCCTGACAATTTTGGAACAGTTCATTAGTTTAACAGAACATCAATGTATCCATTTATCTAGTACTCTGTTGGATCATTTGCTGTTAAGTTCACATATAGACATTGATATATACATCGTGATACCAATAGGGTTAAAGTGGTTATCAAGCAATCAAATTACTCGGCATATATTCCATCAAATAACCCAACTTTACAATGTGGATCTATAATTAAACTTAATTCAAATCACAAAATACCCCACTCAAATTACTCAGTCAAGTGCTCGAATCAAATTCTCGTGGAAAATAATACATTCCTTCTACTGAAAGTTTTCCACCTCCAAACTGAAATCAAAGAGACACTGAAAAGTGATAAAAGAGCACAAAATTCTCACCTCTTGAACAAACCACTTGAGCAGCTCGCACTCCGCGATCCCTTCGCCGGTCTGAGCCAGCGGCACATCCACGACTGCGCTGCTCGGGACGTCGACCCACGCTTGGCTCGAGAACCAACGAAATCTCCCCGGACGTCTGACCCCAGGCTGCACGAAATTCAAAGCAAACACCAAAAACCCCAATTTCACCTACTACATTACGAAATCAGCAAGCTAAGAATTTTTGACTGACATTGGGAGTGATCGAAGCTGGGATCTTTCGAGAGCACAGCGGAGAGCGTGTGAACGGAGCAGATAGCGGAGGACCTGACTCCGGCGACGGCCACGTGGAGCGGGCCAGGACGCGGGAGAAGCGGCAGATGCGCCTCGATGCCATGGCGAAGTTTTGAGAGAGGGGAATGGTGGAGGGAGGCGATGAAAGTAAAAGAGATCGTCGGATCTTATGAATGAATCGCTGTCGAAGTTGCTGTGTGTTTGATGAGTCATGAATCGATCAGGAAAAATGTAGGGACTTAAATTAGAGAACTTAGAAGAGAGACGCAACTGATTTCGTCCTTGGGACAAAGAGGATAAGAACCATGCCAAAGTTGGCAAGGCTGACGTGGCAAGCATCTCTAGGGTGCCGCAATCCCAATGATATGGAAATACACCATTGCTTCTTCGCAGCCATGCCCATAAATAGTGTGTTTTACATAATGGAATGCAAACAAAATCCCAGCACTAAAATTTGTTGGATATTGGATGTCCCTGCTGTAAGTTTTAATGGTGATCAAATCATATACCATGTGCTAATATGTTTTGAAGCTTTACGGATGAAGCATATGATCATATGGACAAGGCTTAAGAGCTTGGACAAAGGACATGCTCTTCACATTCATCAATGGACTTTTTTACACCTGTTAGTTTTTTGAATTATTTAGATATTGGAATTCTCCTCTATATATGTGTATGGTTCATGTCACGTGCCACACTTCGAAATACGAAATACGCGTACCAGACTAGGTTGCCGTAATATTTAGACACTGGGCTTTGAGCCCCTAACGTCCAGATACCACAAGGCATTAATTGTGATTTATATAATCTAATACATGCATGCCACCACGACACACTGGAATAGTACAGAAAGTAAAATATTATGCTCCAACAAAATTTAAATCCAAGTACTGAAAGAAAAATCTGAACTGAACATAATATATAAAAGTTACATCATACATCTCTGTACTGTACAAGTACAAAAAGGTACAAAAGGGATAAAACAAAAAGGAAATCACACCCTCAAAAGAAACCCAAAAGGTGTCCACGCCTGTACAACGTGTTGGATCTGGATCCTAGCCTAAGGGGTGAATAGGCTTATAAAAATAAGTCGTGCAACCCACGAATAAGCACACGCAGTTATAGCAGCAACAATGTAAATAAAAAGCAGACACAGAGTACACAGCAGATTTACCCTGGTTCGGTCGACCCTTCGACCTACTCCAGCCCCCAAAGCAGATACTAGTATTGAATAGCGCAATAGGTACAAAACCACAAGTTAGATCACGCTCAGAGCACCCTATACGTCTCTACACTCGCCAGGCTCTCAGTACCTCACACACAGTGTTTTCTCTCACTATCAATCCTAGTAACGCTTTCTACCAGCTAGTCCCAAACTAGCTGGGTCCCACTTGTCTAGCCCCAACCAGACAAGTCCCAAAATAGTCCCCAAATATGGTAAAGTTTCCCATACAGAGAACGTTACACTAAGACACGAATAAAAGAGTTTAAGGGTTTAGAAATGCTCAGTTCTTGTCCGTGTAGGTGTCTCTGTCAATCAGCACGTCGTCAGATCCAATCTGACGCAAACGGTGTCTCAATCTGACTCCTGGATTGCAAAATACACACTGGTCCGTGTATAAAGAAGTTCAGTTCAAATCCTTATAAAATGGCCGGCTGTGCGCTCAGCAACTCCTCTTAAAATCAGCAGTCGGTGCACAGAGTAACTCAGTTCAAATCCTATAATTAAGCGGCCTGTGCGCAGAGCAACTCCCTTATAAACAAGTGATGCCACGTAAGCCAACTAATTGCGTTGCCCCCTCCTCGTATTTGAGCATGCAGCGGCAAGATTTACTCCGAGTCTTCGATGGTGAGACCTCCGACGTAAGCGCCGATGAAACGATTTCTGTGAGCAGCTCTCCACGGCTACTTCTCCGAGCGACAGGCTGCGATGATGGCTCCGACGTCTTGACGACCGCGCTCCGACTTCGTTCGATGGCAACTCCGGCGATCAGCTCAAGGAAGAGGCGACTTGTTCGTGCAGCTCGACGGTGACTACAACCCAGGCGACGGCGGCGTTAGGACGGCGGCTGTCTCCTTCAACGTGCGGGTCGACGGCGAGTGCTTCAGGCAATGGAGAGACGACGTTTTATTCATGCACCAAAGGTGTTCGATCAAATGCTTGACCGAAGATCCTCTGTTTCTCCAGGTCCGGTCAGCGGAGCTCTTTGGCGTGCGTTGTTCCCTTCGGTGGTCGAGGGCTTGGGCACGTGATCTCCAGCGATCGGCAATGATGATTGGGTCCCCTTGATGGCACGGTAGACAGTAGGGCTGTTTGCTATAGCTTGGCTTAGAGAATGGCCGGTCGGTAAAGCTGAGGAGATGGGTCGGCGGATGTTGCAGCAGCCTTGCTTGTATCACGGTCGGCACAGGAGGTTGGCACACGAAGCCTTCGATCAGCAGGGCTGCTTGCAATGTGGGCCTAGTTGCTTGCATGAATTTTCTTTGTTCCCTGTCAGCCAATAGGAATTTTTGCTTGCTTGAAACTTGTGAGGGATTGATGATCTTGTAACTTGTTGATTTGTTGATCTTTGGACTTGACGATGAAGGAGGCTTGGTGGTCAAATATTACGGCTTGAAAAGTAGGGTTCCTTCTGTAAGGACACTGTCTATGGGGAAAACACTAGAAGGGGGTTTGAATAGTGTTTATGCAAATTTAAAAGGAATTTACGCCAAATAAAATGCAATCCAACAAATAGTGCGGAATAAAAAAACAACCCAAAGAGAAACACACGCAAACATAGCTATGTTCCAAGGGTTCGGATTACCCAAGTCAACTCCCGACTTGTTCCCGGTAATCCTACGTCCCTACCACCCGGATACCACCGGATACTCAAGTTAGAACCCTAACTTGAGGTTTCCTTAAAAACCCACTTGTAGCATCCCTACAAGTGCAATCGAATACAATCGATGTCCTTGACTCCCACAACTAGGGAGCAAGCAAAAACCACTCTCACAACCGAGAGCACAATTCAAATAATGAAGTTATGAAATCTGAAAACAACACTTACAATCACATATGCCTTGAAGTAGAACTTGAAGGAGAAGTGTGATGTGTGTTGAAGAACTCTCTTGGAAGAGAGAAGAAAAGCCCTTTCTCTTGACTGCACCAAATGCCTAGAAGATCAATCTTTGGTTCTAGGTTGGAGAGCAAGAGAACAAGATTTGGAAATACTTAGGGCTTTGGATTTGAAAGCTTTGATCTTTGGAAATGAAAGCTTGAAGGATTTTGCAATGAATGAGTAACCTTCCAATGAAACAGTAGAAGCTCTATTTATAGCTTTCTCAAATCCACAAAACAGTTTAGGCAAAAACCCAATCGAAATCCGTGAGAAAAATCTCAACTGATATAATCTGAACTCGCGACAGTCGACTGTTGAACAAACCACAGTCGACTGTTGCACAGTCAGCAAGGGTAGGTGAGAATTCATAATGGTAACTTACCACGTGGACAGTCGACTGATGAAGCCAAGACAGTCGTCTGTAAAACCAACAGGCGACTGTACATTCTTCGACAGGCGACTGGCCGAGAGAAGAGTAAGTTAGATGAAATACTGGAAATCTCACAAGATACAGGACAGACGACTGATGCAAGGAACACAGTCGACTGTTAATCAGAACAGGCGACTGTATATCCTTAAACAGACGACTGTCACAGACAGGAGAAATTTCCAGAGAGCTGAGTCAAAGAATAGACTTACAGACAGGTGACTGTTGCAGCAAAGACAGTCGACTGATCTAATAGACAGTCGACTGTATATACAGCATAAGTCGACTGGCCGTAGAAATCGGATCAAACAGAGTTTGGGCAAGGAGAGACAGGTGACTGATGAACCATTCACAGTTGACTGTCGCTAAGACAGGCACCTGATAAACGTTCAACAGTAGCCTGTGCGAGATAATCAGATAAGACCCAAAAACTGCATTGTAATAGTCTGTGCATAACAGGCGACTGTAGAACAAAACACAATCGACTGTTTTTGAGACAGGCGACTGTAAACTGTTAAGCAGTCGGCTGTTATGAACAATCCTAGCACAAACAAAAGAGAATTGGATTGAGATCAACGGACAAAGGTCTAGAGATGTCCTATGACTGAAAGTAGATGTGTGTGAGTGCTCCATCATAGTTCTACTTCTAAGCTACATACTAGAAGAGATAAAAGAAAAATTACATTGACGAATAATCTCTTGTTTCCATCGTATGAGCTTGAAGTCTTTACGAAGCTTCAATCATCAATCTACGATCATCCAATTCATTTCATTTGCCTTCAATCACGTTTGTGAGTCATTCATTGCTAGTTGATCTTCATAGTAAGCTTAGACAATTGATTAACTGCAAAATAGGGGATTAGTCACAAGTATTTATGTTTGCTCATCATTAACACCAAGTAGGGAGAAGTCCAATACTCAACATTCTCCCCCTTTTTGATGATGACAAACAAACATAAACAAAAAGATAAATAGTTGTGCGCAATGAAAACTTACTCCCCCTACATAGATGCCAATCAAGTTAGCCAACAAATATTAGAGCATCTATATAACAATTGAAGCAAATGAGTGAGATATGAATGAATTTAATTCAGGAAATCTAGGAAATAAAATCCATATTCATTGTAATCTTACTCCCCCTGAATCTAAGGCAACGAAAATCTTAGATTCAAGCGTTAGAACATACTTAGCACATCCATTATGAATCTTGTATGTTTATTTCTCTCCCCCTATGGCAATATCCAAAAAGGTGGGAGCAAATAACAACAACAATAATAGTGCTAAAATACGAACTAACAACAATCAAGGAGTATAAAGATATATCGAATCAAAAACTCATAAAATCTCATCATATACACATGTGAGTAATGGAATTGAAATCCAATATCAACATTTTAGATATTCGGAAAGAAAATAATTTTCACAAATTCATCACTTCCATGAAAGAGCATGAATTAACCAATATCAAATTCGTGTATTGTCTCAAAAACGCATCAAAAAGAGTGAAGCATACATAGAGACAATATATTATATATCACACAGAAATTAAGCAATATAGCATAGTGTGACACAAAAGAAAAATGCAACAACATATATATATATAATGTAAAGCGGGTGAATACATCAGTGGATGGTCATCAACATGGCCACCCCAAAAAGATACATCATGAGCAACAAAAAAATAACTACATTATGACGACATCAAAGAGTATATAAAGAGTGTTGCATACAGCATCATCCATCATACAACGACAAAAACATATATCATCATCACTCAACCTAAGCAAAAGCAGACCCCAAAAAATAAAAACAAGGTCTTCAGGTGAGTGAACAGAACAGCATCAGCAGTAGCCTCAGTCGATCTGAATTACTGAGGGGTCCGACGGACGGCCGGAAGATCGAAACAAAAGCCGAGCAGAACGACGAGTAGGAAAAGCTGGAGAGTTCCTCTTGGAAGACGAAACATGAACAGCAGATGAACCAACAGGAACATGAGGTGGAGTCTGGACAACTGAGGTCGGAGACACATGGGGTTTTGGCGTGAAGCCAGGAGGAGGAGAAACACAAGCAGGTGAAGTGTTCTCAGAGGTAGCAAACAGGTCACGAAGCTCGGGAGGAACAGGACAAGCAAGATGCTTACACGAGATAAGCTGAAGCTTAAGCAAAAGCGAAAGCTTCTCATCAAGGGAAACAGATAGCATTTCAAGAGCACAGATACGAGCGTCCAACTGACGAAGTAGAAACTCCGTGGATTGAGAAGGATGCTCAGCAGCCCGAGATGAGTGTTCAGCAGCATGAACGGATGGGATAGGGTCACTGACAGAGATACGAAGAGGCTCTCCCGAAGATTGAGGCGAAGAGGGAGCCGGATCAGGTTTTGGTGAAGGAACAGGCTCATTGAGGAAGTCGAGTGAGACATTAGGGAAGAAATGATCGAAAAGAGCCATGGCCAAGCACGGAGCTAGGGCAAGAAACAGAATGATAAAACCATAAGAAGACACGAGTTAGACGGAAGGGACCTAACCTCGTTGAGTGACAGAATAAAAAGCAACGACTCCTCAAGATTTACGAACGAACGGGAGCGAGATTGATGGCGAATGAGCATCAATCGAGCGGGAAGAACGCAAACTGAGGAGAGAGAATCGTCGAGGGGAAATGATCGCTTCGATTGAATATAAATTAGGGAAAATCAATCTGAGTCGTTGGATCGAAGAATCGACGGCTCGGATCAAATCAAATGAACCGACACAGCAAGAGACAATCGACTGGAGAACAAAAGTCCATCGACTGTAAGAAGTGATAAAATTAAATCTCAGAGAGATGGGCAGTCGACTGGCAAGTATAATGCAGTCGCCTGTCTACTGGACAGTCGACTGGCATATACACAACAGTCGGCTGGCCGGGAATTAATACAGATCACAAGAATAACAGAGAATACTGTAAAAATTCGACAGAGAGTACAGTCGCCTGATGACTAAATTGCAGTCGCCTATTAAACTAACAGTCGACGGTAAAACAGTCAACAGTCGGCTGTGCGAAAGATATCAATTTTCATATGGAGGATATAGAGTAGGGCAGTCGACTGTCAAAAGAAACACAGTCGTCTGTCCTGGTCCAAAAATGCACAGTGAGATAGAATTCCAGAGAATACGAACACTCACCCTAAGACCTATACTCTAATCACAAAAACATCTTAAAATCATTATGAAAACAATAAATCTATTGAAACACAAACTATTCCAATCAACTTCGAAAACTCATGAAATCAAATAAGTCACAATTGTCTTTCTTAATATCATAAAACAATAAAGCACATGAAGAAAGACAATCACAAATATATGAGCTCAATAAGGAGTTATAGCATGAAAATTGAGCTTCTAGATTTCAGATTCACCCATAATTCCCAATTCTCCACGCAACCTCACAAATGAATCTTCTTTAAGAGGTTTAGTGAATATATCGGCAATTTGTTTTTGGGTTTCAATGTACTCTAAGATGATGTCCTTCTTAGCTACATGATCATTTATAAAATGGTGTCTCACGTCTATGTGTTTGGTACGGGAGTGGTGTACCGGATTCTTGGAAAGACAAATAGCACTTTGGTTATCAACCATGATAGGGCAAGTATCACAATTGACACCATAGTCACTAAGAGTGTGTCTCATCCAAAGAACTTGTGCACATACAAGACCCGCGGTAATATATTCCGCTTCAGTCGTGGACAATGACACCAAATTCTATTTCGTAGAGAACCAAGAAACTAAGGAATTTCCTAAGAAATGGCATGTGCCACTAGTACTTTTCCTGTCGGACTTGCATCCGGCAAAGTCGGCATCACTATATGAGATTAACTCATACGTGCTAGACTTAGGGTAAAGTAACCCATAATCTAGGGATTGATTGAGATAACGAAATATTCGTTTAACCGCAATCAAGTGTGACTCCTTAGGTCTTGCTTGATATCTAGCACATATACATATGGAAAACATGATATCGGGCCTACTAGCGGTTAAGTAAAGTAAGCTACCGATCATACCTCGATATAGACGAACGTCTACATCTTTTCCGCTTTCATCCTTGTGAAGATGAGTAGTAGTACTCATGGGAGTCCTTTTGCGTGAAGACGATTCCATCCCGAATCGCTTAATAAGCTCCCATGTGTACTTTGTCTGATGTATGAAAGTGCCATTCTCCATTTGTCGAATTTGCAATCCAAGGAAGTAGGTGAGCTCTCCCATGTGGCTCATCTCAAACTCATCCTTCATAGACTTGGAAAATTCTTGACAAAGATGAAAGTTACTAGAAACGAAAATAATATCATCTACATAAACTTGAATCAAAAGAATGTCATTTTCATAATCTTTAATGAAGAGTGTAGAATCAACTTCTCCCATTTTAAAACCTAAATTCAAAAGAAAGGTCTTAAGGCGATCATACCAAGCTCTAGGAGCTTGTCTTAATCCATACAACGCTTTCTTAAGTTTGAAAACATGGTTTGAAAATTTCTCATGAATAAAACCGGGAGGTTGAGAAACATAGAATTCTTCATTTACAAATCCATTTAAAAATGCACTTTTAACATCCATTTGAAATAATTTAAAATTCTTATGGGATGCAAAAGATAAAAGCAATCTAATAGCTTCTAATCTAGCTACGGGGGCAAAGGATTCTTCGAAATCAATACCTTCCTCTTGCCGATAGCCTTGAGCTACTAACCTTGCTTTGTTCCGTGTGATTACCTCGTTTTCATCCGTCTTGTTCTTGAAAATCCATTTGGTCCCGATAGCTTGGTGACCACTTGGAAGAGGTACAAGTTCCCAAACTTCATTTCTCTCGAATTGCGCTAATTCTTCTTCCATTGCCACTATCCAAGAGCTATACTCACAAGCTTCTTGAATGTTCTTTGGCTCAATGGTAGAGACGAATGCGCAATGGGAGAATTCTTCAATTCTTGATCTCGTTCGTACACCCACACCAATATCTCCAATGATTTGGTTATGGGTATGGTTGCGAACGGTTGGATAAGCTTTGGGTAAACCTGGATCACTAGGAGCAACTTCAACAACTTCGTTAGAAGTGTTAGTCTCAACAATATTATCATTAATCTTAACAGTATTAAGAGAATCACAAAGAATGTCTACATTATCATCATCAACATGAGGAAAATCAAAATCTTCATAAAAAGATACGTGAAGTGATTCCTCAATCGTTGAAGAAGTTTTGTTGTATATCCGGTAGGCTTTGCTACGTGTGGAATATCCAACAAAAATTCCTTCATCGGATCTTGGCTCAAATTTGTCTAAATTACCAAAGGTGTTCTTTATAAAACATTTTGAACCAAAGACACGAAAATATTTCACTTGAGGCTTTTTATCGTAAAACAACTCAAAACAAGTTTTGTTTGTTCGGGGTCTCACTAGGATTCTATTGAGCACATAACATGCCGTGTGCACCGCTTCTGCCCAAAATTGTAGTCCTAAATGATTATCATGAAGCATAGTGCGAGCACACTCAATAAGAGTCCTATTCTTTCTTTCTACAACACCATTTTGTGGTGGTGCACGAGGAAAGGAAAAGTTATGAGTTATCCCGGAGTCATCACAAAACTTAGTAAAAGACTCATTCTCAAATTCTCCTCCATGATCACTACGAATAGTGATAATGGTGGATCCTAAAAGATTCTGAATCTTCTTTGCAAATTTGGTAAACTCTTCATGAGCTTCATTCTTATTAGTTAAGAATGAAACCCAAGTAAATCTAGAAAAGTCGTCAACGACAACTAGTCCATAATGAGCATTACCTAAAGAAGCGGTTCTAGTTGGCCCAAATAAATCTAGATGTAGAAGTTCTAGGGGTCTCTTAGAAGTAATCCCTTCTTTAAGCTTAAATGAAGATTTACTTAGTTTACCTCTTTGACATGAATCACAAAAGTTTTTCTTATTAAAAACAATCTTAGGAAAACCTTTGACTAGATCATGCTTAGCTAACTTATATAAGTGCTTGAAGTGAACATGACCAAAACGGCGATGCCATAATAGTTGTTCACTTGTGTTAGCAACTAAGCAATGTTCTACGGTTTTAGGCAAGCTTAAATAATAAATATTTTTACGCCTAATACCGGAAAATAAAACATTTGAATCATAATCAACAATAGTACACAATCCTTCTCCGAAGTTAACCTTGTAACATTTGTCACAAAGTTGACTTATGGAAATGAGGTTGTGACATAAACCGCTAACAAGATAAACATTAGTAATTAGGGGTTTGGAAGGATTACCAACGATACCTACTCCAATGATGGTTCCCTTTTGATTACCTCCAAAAGTGACCGTTGCACCGTCTTTGATGCTAATCACTTCGGAGAGCAATGAGGGATCTCCCGTCATGTGTTTGGAGCAACCGCTATCAAGAATCCATTCTTTCCCTTTAGAGCTAATAAGGCATTTATTGCTCTTCTTCTTTCTCTTGGGTACCTATATAATATACCATAAGCTTATGGTACCCAATGTTTGTTGGGTCCAAGGGGATTAGCCCTTTGGAAGCCAAGTCCAAGTGGACTTCCGCTTCCCAACATAGTTACTATTTCTAATTACATCATGAAAGTAGGAATCAACATAAACATTCCTAATATTTAGACTAGTGTTCTTAGGACCCCAAATAGTGTACATCTTGGGAGTCCTATTCCTAGTTGCATGCATATGAGTTGGATTTCTATGTGGTGCATGCTTCTTAGGAACATGATTTCTAGCATAGATATGAGGTGGAGGATATGCATTGTACATTCTTGAATGATATGCATTCTTGGGAACATGCATATTATATGAAGCATATTGATCATGCATGACATGTGGAGAAATAGCATACATGAAAGAATGATGCGTATGAGCATATGGGTGTGTGGGAGCACGTACATGAGTATTTCTCATGTGTGGTTGTGTACGTGTCCGTGGGTGCGAAGCATAAAATGTGTCATGATTATCCACTTGTGAAGTAGGATGTTTCCTACGTGGATGAGTATTAGTGTACATATAAGCATGGCCTTGCTTTTGGTTTCCACCCTTAGTGGGTTTCTTGCCAAAAGGAAGAGAAAGTGATGTGGTGACATTCTTGGTAGGATTGCTACCTATAGTGTCTTTGACACCACTTGTGGATGCACCAGAGGAAGGCCTCACAAAATCTATAGTGACACCACTATAGGAGGTGCGATCATTAGATGCATTAGCTTTTACAAATCCAAGGCCAACACGATGTGTGGCCGGAAATTGATTTGCAAGCAAATCATCCAATTGTCCTTGTCCCTTATTGAATCTCACAATACGGGAGGACATGAGCTCATATTTCTCCTTTAAAGAAGAAATGTTGGTATCCAAGGTGGACACCCGTGCTTTGAGCTCGTGCACTTGGGTTTTAAGAGAATCATTCTCCAATCCCAATTGTGTGTGGCGTGTAACTAGATTACTATTATCCATGTGATGTGTTTGATCTAGTTGAGATTTGAGGGAATTCACCTCATTTCTCAATGTGACATTTTGAGAAGCTAAGTTTGTTTTCTCAAGGGTTAAAGTATCAACAATGGTGTCATTGTTGATAATGCATGGAATAGATGACTTGCTAACATTTGATTTTTTTAAGCTAGAGTATCTAAGCATTAAAGATTGGTATTTAGCAAATAGTTCTTCATTAGCTATGCGAAGTTCATCCATTGTTACCTCGGTGTTATCCGTATCGGAATCACTCTCATCCGAGAGTGTGTCTTCAAGTGCCATGAAGCACATGTGGGCGCTCTCACCCTTCTAATCATCGGAATCGCTTGATGAGTCATCAAAGGTACCGACGAGTCCTTTCTTCTTGTCTTTCTTGTTCTTGTTGGACTTGTGGTACTTTGGTGCCTTCCACTTTTCTTTGTTGTTTAGCATTGGGCAATCCCTCTTGATGTGCCCTGGCTTATTACACTTATAACAAAGAGAGGAAGTAGCATTAGTAGATTCAAAACGTTTGTTGGAGGAAAATTTACCTTTGCGGAAGAAGTGTTGGAACTTCTTCGCCATTTGGGCCATTTGATCGGTCCATATTTTACACCTTTTTTCTACATATTTGCATGCCATTTCGGTTGCTCATATTGCGATTTTCACGATTATTCGATGATATTGTGTTACTTTTCACTATTTCTTGTTTTTGTCGGATTTCAAGAAATATGGAGCGATCGGGAGCAAAAATGAGCTTAAGGGACTTGCACCCACTCCGGAGCGTCACCCAAGGCTCTTTTGAGGGCTATTCGACGATGGGAGACAGGTGGAAGAAGAAGGAACTCCATAGGAGCGACGAGGAGGAGAAACAGAGAAGATTGGGCATTTTAGCATGCCACTCGGCCGAGTGAAGGAGTCATTCGACCGAGTAAAGAAGCCTGCTCGGCCGGCCAGATCGGACACGCAGCAGATTGAGTATCAGCGTGCACTCGGCCGAGCATCGCCAGCCCACTCGGCCGAGCACGGAGACACCACCCGCTTGAGTGGCATCACGACGACGGCAAGCAAAAATCTCAGACTTACTGGAATCCGTCAGGCGATTGAGGGTTCCGACTCGGCCGAGTACCGAATGCCCCGCGGCCGAGTGAGTAAAGCCACTCGGTCGAGCCACCCCCAGAGACAGACCCCTGAGGACCTCGAAGTTACTGGAATTTTACAGGGTCTATCACTCGGACGAGTAGAGAAGCCCACTCGACCGAGTAGAGAAGTCCACTCGGCCGAGTGATGACGAGGACACGCAGCGCCCAGATTTTCAGACAGCCTCCCACTCTTTTGAAATCTTCTATCATTCCAGCAATCAAATTATTTTTCTCATATTTTTTATGGATAGTAGACTTCATGACGGTTCCAACGCCGCCAAGAACGCTCCAATCGGAGGTCGGATGAAATCTGGAGAATTTCTGCAAGTTGACGCTGCAGTGCTGGAATTTCCACTCAGCCGGGTCACATGTTCCACTCGGCCGAGTGCGGCCTGGGCCCAGATTTTAAGTTGCGGTTTAGGCTGTTTTTGGGCACGAATTTGAGGGGTTTTCTAGGGTTATTTGCTAGGGTTTTGGGAGAGTATTTAAGGGGTTTGTAGCCACCATTAGAGATGATCGCATTATGTTTTCTTAGTCCCCAATATGTTTTTCTTAGGATTATTTTAGAGGTTAGGCCATGCCCTAGGCCCCCTCTTGGATCTAAAAGCTTGTATTTTGGATTGAAGATCTTCATCAAGCTAAGTATTTTATTCTTCTTATTTGAATCTTTGTTTTTCTATCTTTTCATATGCAAGCAATGATTTTTATTGATTCTCATATCCTTATTGCTATGCTAGAGTAGATTTGTTGTTCTAGGGTTTGGGGATGAACCCTATGGATCTAATTTCATATTTGTGATGAATGAATTTCTAAATTGCTAGAATTGCTAGGAGGTTAGGTTGTGATTGAATTACTACGGATAGCTAGGGATTTCCATCGATTTGGGATTTGCAAGAGATTGGATTCTAATCGATGGGAAGGCCTAGATATTCGATTTAGATTTACAATTGGATTTCTCTAAATTTGGTTTGCAAGAGATTGGACCAAAGCTAGGATTTTTAATTGTAAATCTATACCAATATTCGTTTGTAAGAGATTGGACGAATACGAACTATCACAACCTAGATCGTGACTCGAGTTTGCACGAGAGTGGGCTCGAGAAGCGATTGGACAATGATGTCGATCCTAATGCTAGTGGCTTAGGCTAGGGTTTGCAAGAGATTGGGCTCTATCCTAGGTTCGCTATAGACCGGCAATAGCGCGAGAGCGTGAGTTTGGTTCTCTATTCAGTTACGACTAGTTCACCTCAACACAAGTCTAGTAATATTGAGATTCACTATTTATGATGATGTATGACAATCCGTAGTGGGAATTCCCTAGCCCTAGACGTCTTTATTTGGCTTTATATCCCCATACTTTGCCCGACGATTGTGACAGGATCGCCGCAAGGCAAATTCCCTCTTTTATTATATTGTATTTGAATCGATATTCGAACCGATTTCTTTATCATCGACACCGACATCCACCACCATTGCCATTACATCATACCATAGCCATCTCCACCAATAAAACCATCGTAGTCAAACCAACCAAGGATAGATTGGAACCAACACCACCTCCTCGTGTTCGATACCCGCTCGCCACTTTGCCGTGCGCTTGCGGTAAAACTACAACCGTTGCTCCGGGTGTGTATCCGGGGTGCGATCAAGTTTTTGGCGCCGTTGCCGGGGAGGTGTTTCCCGTTGGGTGCCAATTTGTCACAATTAGGTTGATTAGACTACGAAAAAAAAATATTTGTAACAAAAAAAAGGAAAATTTTCACCCCCGCCACCATTACTATCATTTCTATATTCTTTTGTGCCACTGATATTTTTCTCCAGGTATTTATCTTTGTTGATCAGGTGTTATGGATTACACTATGTGGACCACAAATTTTGATCAGAGTGCTCAGATGGAAGAATACTATTATGATCAGAGTGCTCAAATGGGAGAATACTATTATGATCAGAATGCTCAGATGGGAGAATACTTTTTTGAGGAGACGCACTGGCCCGAGCTTGATGAGAGAAAAAGGATTTTTTTGATGAGATGCATGCACACCAGGTTGAAATGCAAGCCGGGCTTGAAAAGGGTAACCTTCTATTGGAACGAGTGAAGAGGCAACTTGAAATGAATGCGCTCATGTTTAAGGTTGCAATGATTCCCCAAGATATCAGTTCTGTTCCTTCATCTTATGGGCAAGAAGCATCTCCAATCATATTACCAGAGCCAGAATGTGCCGCCGCCGATCCCACATCCTACAATACAGCTGTTGCATATGAAGAGTGGATGGACGAAGGTACAGTGGAGGAAGCAGAAATTGAGCCACCAGCGCAGCCAGAGGAGGATGGATTTCAGAGATTATTGGAGGGTCTCTTGGAGTCAGTGAGGTTTACCGGTTCAGAGAGCATTACAGCAGGTGATGCATTTGAGCTACGATTTGCAGATTTTGTTATGAACCGTGTTTCAGCTGCAGGAACAATAGAGGAGGACATCCATGTCAGTCTTGAGGGGGATAGACTATATTTTCGGATTGCTTGCGGGCATTCCCCTCTACATGATACATCCCCACAAGTTGACACACCTGAGCAGCCAGCATCACCATCCCAGAGAGAGCCTACATTGATAGTTGATGAGAAGGCAAAGGAGCACACTATCGAGCCAGAGCATATTGCCGAGGAGGCCTCACATACGGAGTCAGAGCATGCTTTTGGGGAGGCCTTACACACAAAGCCAGAGCTTATGGTGGTGAGCAAAAAGGATGTGACACATCAAAATATGAAGAGGGCAATTAATATATATAATGGGTTTGGGGTGTAAAAGATTTTTGTTGCCATCATAAGAGGTGATATTTATTCAAGCAAATCTATACGGTCCTCTCGCTGTCGAGAGGATTCGCGTTTATTCAAAGCATAAAAATTTCTACACTACTGGATTGATATCACCTATAGCAAAAGGCGGATCCAGTATCTTTGCCGGTGCAGGCAACTGCTCCAACCTTTCTGTGGCTCGGCAAGGCGCGTATGTCCACGGACTCCAACGAACTCCAGCAATGCATCCTCCAGCATTCCCACAAGGACTCCACCTGTACCCTGCAGAGAATAGGATGCATCAGTTCGCTGCAAAAAATTCACCCTCATAATAAAAGTATCCCAAAGAGGATCGTCTATAGAAATGTATGGAATAAATAATGGTGGATGATACTTCCCTGGAAATAATCCAATATCCTCACGTGCCGTGATAGCTGTCTCCACGGTGTCTTCTCTATGCTGCTCAGGTAAATCTAGATCATAGGTGTGGACCTCATCGAGATGCTCCTCATCATCGTCAGACTCATCCCAGTGCACCTCTTGATCATATTCATATGCGTCCATGGGTGCTAACTCCTCACTCTCCTCCTCATATACGTCCCATCGTACCTCTTGATCGTACGTACATGAATCCTGCAAAAGGCACGATGAATCATAAAAAACATCATACACGGGAGGGAAATCAAAGATAAAGGGCGATGGAGTAAAGAGATCTCCCTGAAGGGGGGCCAAAAGCTCTATGGGGTAGTCCTCTGTGTCAATGGGAGGATGAGGTGGCTGCGGAAGCTCTAATGGAGGAGGATAGTGCTCGGGATCCTCATGAATGGCTGTGTCCTCGTCCCGATGCACGACCTCCTCGGTGATAAGCTCTGGCTTTGTGTGTAACGCCTCCTCAAAAGCATGCTCTGACTCCGTATGTGAGGCCTCCTCGGCAATATGCTCTGGCTCGATAGTGTGCTCCTTTGCCTTCTCATCAACTATCAATGTAGGCTCTCTCTGGGATGGTGATGCTGGCTGCTCAGGTGTGTCAACTTGTGGGGATGTATCATGTGGAGGGGAATGCCCGCAAGCAATCCGAAAATATAGTCTATCCCCCTCAAGACTGACATGGATGTCCTCCTCTATTGTTCCTGCAGCTGAAACACGGTTCATAACAAAATCTGCAAATCGTAGCTCAAATGCATCACCTGCTGTAATGCTCTCTGAACCGGTAAACCTCACTGACTCCAAGAGACCCTCCAATAATCTCTGAAATCCATCCTCCTCTGGCTGAGCTGGTGGCTCAATTTCTGCTTCCTCCACTGTACCTTCGTCCATCCACTCTTCATATGCAACAGTTGTATTGTAGGATGTGGGATCGGCGGCGGCACATTCTGGCTCTGGTAATATGATTGGAGATGCTTCTTGCCCATAAGATGAAGGAACAGAACTAATATCTTGGGGAATCATCGCAACCTTAAACATGAGCGCATTCATTTTAAGTTGCCTCTTCACCCGTTCCAATAGAAGGTTACCCTTTTCAAGCCCGGCTTGCATTTCAACCTGGTGTGCATGCATCTCATCAAAAAAAAAATCCTTTTTCTCTCATCAAGCTCGGGCCAGTGCGTCTCCTCAAAAAAGTATTCTCCCATCTGAGCATTCTGATCATAATAGTATTCTCCCATCTGAGCACTCTGATCATAATAGTATTCTTCCATCTGAGCACTCTGATCAAAATTTGTGGTCCACGTAGTGTAATCCATAACACCTGATCAACAAAGATAAATACCTGGAGAAAAATATTAGTGGCACAAAAGAATATAGAAATGATAGTAATGGCGGCGGGGGTGAAAATTTTCCTTTTTTTTGTTACAAATATTTTTTTTCGTAGTCTAATCAACCTAATTGTGACAAATTGGCACCCAACGGGAAACACCTCCCCGGCAACGGCGCCAAAAACTTGATCGCTCCGGGATGTGACCCAAAAGAACGGTTGTAGTTTTACCGCAAGTGCACGGTGTAGCAGCGAGCGGGATATCGAACACAGGGAGGACGAATGGCCGTGCTTGTTCCAATCACCCTGGCTATTCAAGAAGAAAGATTTGCCTTTGGCGATCCTGTCACAATCGTCAGACAAAGTGCGGAAATATCAAATCAAATAAAGAACGTCTAGGGAATGGGGAATCCCCGCTACTCACCGTATCTCATAAATGTGGTTCGTCGGTTTCAAAATTGCTAGATTGAGATTTTGGATGGACTAGTTGCAACTGAATGTAGAACCAAGCTCACGCTCTCGCGCTGTTGCCGGTCTATAGATATCCTAGGTTTGGGTCCAATCTCTTGCAAACCCTAGCCTAGGAAAGCTAGCATTAGGATCAACATCATCGTCCAATCGTGCACCGAGCCCAATCTCTTGCAAACTCGGCTCGCGATCTAGATTGGGATAGTTCCTACCCGCTAGGGGAGAGCACGGTCTCAAACCGGCGGTTTGGGACCTAAACCAAACCAGACCGTCTAAGTAGCGGTTTCTCACAGGCCAGACCAAACCAGACCGACGGTTTCCAAGTCGACGAAAACCGCTTGGAGCGGTTTGGTTCGGTTTGGAACCGCGGTTCAAACATATGATGACGGAAGATCCCCTCGTATACCCAATTTTGCTAAATATAAACTGTCATTAAATTATTTTCATGACATGGCTTCATTTTTGTGATCCTTATCAAACCAGGGAGAATTAGGCACTGCATCGCTTGCAGGAGTTCTAACTGTGACTGCGACAGGTACGGTTATTATTGTTCTATGTATTTTCATTTTTCTATAGCAGTTAGGGTGCATTCATCACTAGAAGTTGTATCAAAATGGTATTTGATGCTAGGGTTCCTAGGGACTAGGGTTAAAATCCCAACAGATTTCCAGCACAATATTAATATATATTAGGAGTCGGTTCGGTTCGGTTTAAGCGGTTTCGACAGGGTGAAACCAAACCAGACCATATAAGTGGCGGTTTCCAACGATTGAGACCAAACCAGACCGATGGAGAGCGGTCCAGTTCGGTTTTTGGCTCGGTCTGGTTCGGTCCGGTCCGGTTCGGGCGGTTTAAGCAAACCGTGCTCACCCCTACTACCCGCCCAATCTCTTGCAAACGGGTATTGGCACGGAATTGCAACCGGAAACCCTAGTATCGGTCCAATCTCTTGCAAACCGATACTACGGAAATTCGATTCCAACCCAATTCGGATTTCTAGGGTTTCCTATCGAATCGGGATCCAATCTCTTGCAAATCCCGATCGGTATGAACTCCTAGCTAACCGTAGTAAATTGATCCCAACCTAATCCCTAGATATCAATTCTAGCAAGATTTCTACTAATTCATCACAAATATGAAGTTGGGCTTGTAGGGTTCATCCCCACGCCCCAAGACGTGGCGACTACTCACAATTCATAGCAAGATCACAAAAATAATCAATGAAATAAGCAATAGAATTCATCACAATATTGAGATAAGCAATAAAAATAGAATTTTTAAGGAAAAGAGATGCAAACCAATGGAGTTCTTCAATTAATCCAACAAAAATCAAACTTTTTCTCCTCTCCAATCTCAAGAATAAAACTAAAAAGCTAATCTAAAAAGCTGCAAAAAATCTAAGGAGAAGCTCCATTTCACCCAAATCCATCTCGTTCTCGGATTCATCACTTTTGGAGGATGACGAATTGGCGTTGAACACCAAAGCTTTCTTCTTGGCCTCCGAGGGATTCATCATGGCTCGAATCTTCAATCGGTTATCCCGTCTTACTTCGTAAGACATAAGAGTCCCGATGAGATTCACCACGGTGTAATTCTTCAAGTCATTGACCTCCTCAATGGCGATTGCTCGTCTTTCCCATTTGGAGGTCATCCCCATGATAATCTTCCTTACCTTTTCAGGTTCGGTGTAGATTTGGCCAAGGTCTTACAATTCGTTGGTGATGTCGGTAAAGCATCCGTACATCGACGCAATGCTCTCATTTTCCTGCATGTGAAACAAGTCGAAGTTTTGCACGGCAACATATAACTTTGAAAGCTTTACCTTATTCGTTCCCTCGTGGGTAACGATGAGATGGTTCCAAATTTGATATGCACTCTTACATGTGCATATCTTGTTGAACTCATTCGGGTCCAACGCATAATGAAGAGCATTCATTGCTTTAGCGTTGTTGACTTCGGCGGACTTTTCGGAAGTCGTCCATTTCTCGAAATCATCTTCGGAGGGCTCGACGTACTCCTTGTGGAGAGTTCTCCAAAGAGAAGCACTCCTAAGGAATGTCTCCATCCTACACTTCCAATAACCAAAGTTAGTACCATTGAAACGTGGAGGACGTACCGTAGATTGACCTTCGAAAAGTGTGGACGCTCCATCACGGTCGTGATTGTTGTACTTAGGCGGCAGAGGAACGTTGTTGTTGTTGGATGCCATAGATAAAACCTTGTGCTCTGATACCAATTGTAAGGACCATGTCTATAGGGAAAACACTAGAAGGGGGGTTGAATAGTGTTTATGCAAATTTAAAAGGAATTTACGCCAAATAAAATGCAATCCAACAAATAGTGCGGAATAGAAAAACAACCCAAAGAGAAACACACGCAAACGCAGCTATGCTTCAAGGGTTCGGATTACCCAAGTCAACTCCCGACTTGTTCCCGGTAATCCTACGTCCCTACCACCCGGATACCACCAGATACTCAAGTTAGAACCCTAACTTGAGGTTTCCTTAAAACCCCACTTGTAGCAACCCTACAAGTGCAATCGAATACAATTGATGTCCTTGACTCCCACAACCAGGGAGCAAGCAAAAACCTCTCTCACAACCGAGAGCACAATTCAAATAATGAAGTTATGAAATCTGAAAGCAACACTTACAATCACCTATGCCTTGAAGTAGAACTTGAAGGAGAAGTGTGATGTGTGTTGAAGAACTCTCTTGGAAGAGAGAAGAAACACCCTTTCTCTTGACTGCACCAAATGCCTAGAAGATCAATCTTTGGTTCTAGGTTGGAGAGCAAGAGAACAAGATTTGGAAATACTTAGGGCTTTGGATTTGAAAGCTTTGATCTTTGGAAATGAAAGCTTGAAGGATTTTTCAATGAATGAGTAACCTTCCAATGAAACAGTAGAAGCTCTATTTATAGCTTTCTCAAATCCACAAAACAGTTTAGGCAAAAACCCAATCGAAATCCGTGAGAAAAATCTCAACGGATATAATCTGAACTCGCGACAGTCGACTGTTGAACAAACCACAATCGACTGTTGCACAGTCAGCAAGGGTAGGTGAGAATTCATAACGGTAACTTACCACGTGGACAGTCGACTGATGAAGCCAAGACAGTCGTCTGTAAAACCAACATGCGACTGTACATTCTTCGACAGGCGACTGGCCGAGAGAAGAGTAAGTTAGATGAAATACTGGAAATCTCACAAGATACATGACAGACGACTGATGCAAGGAACACAGTCGACTGTTAATCAGAACAGGCGACTGTATATCCTTAAACAGACGACTGTCACAGACAGGAGAAATTTCCAGAGAGCTGAGTCAAAGAATAGACTTACAGACAGGCGACTGTTGCAGCAAAGACAGTCGACTGATCTAATAGACATCGACTGTATATACAGCATAAGTCGACTGGCCGTAGAAATCGGATCAAACAGAGTTTGGGCAAGGAGAGACATGTGACTGATGAACCATTCACAGTTGACTGTCGCTAAGACAGGCACCTGATAAACGTTCAACAGTAGCCTGTGCGAGATAATCAGATAAGACCCAAAAATTGCATTGTAATAGTCTGTGCATAACAGGCGACTGTAGAACAAAACACAATCGACTGTTTTTGAGACAGGCGACTGTAAACTGTCAAGCAGTCGGCTGTTATGAACAATCCTAGCACAAACAAAAGAGAATTGGATTGAGAGCAAAGGACAAAGGTCTAGAGATGTCTTATGACCGAAAGTATATATGTGTGAGTGCTCCATCATAGTTCTACTTCTAAGCTACATACTAGAAGAGATAAAAGAAAAATTACATTGACGAATAATCTCTTCTTTCCATCGTATGAGCTTGAAGTCTTTACGGAGCTTCAATCATCAATCTACGATCATCCAATTCATTTCATTTGCCTTCAATCACGTTTGTGAGTCATCCATTGCTAGTTGATCTTCATAGTAAGCTTAGACAATGGATTAACTGCAAAATAGGGGATTAGTCACAAGTATTTATGTTTGCTCATCATTAACACCAAGTAGGGAGAAGTCCAATACTCAACACCTTCGTGATTGCGGCAATGATGTAGGTTCCAATAAAAACTTGCGACAATAGGAGTTTTCAACTTGGGTTTTGGCTGAATTATAATTTGGTCTCTTTAGAGTTTGTGCCTCTTTTTCTCTCTCAATGAAGGGGAGTTTATATAGATGTGGAGAGAATCAAATTGGCTTAGGGTAAATCCCATGAAACTAGGAATATGAGATTTGAATTGATCTAGCCAAAAGATTTGATCAAAACCATTTTGAATTCAAATTTGGCTCCATCCCTTTTCCTCTTTGGACCAAGTCCTCCATGCTATATGAATAGATTTTTGACCAAGTCAAGAAATCATTTCCATCTCATCTCAAATTGGACTAAGTCCACTTTGCTTAAGCCAAAGCTCTCACACACACCCAAATAGCTATATGAATAGCAACTCCTCCAAGTAGTGAAAGACGTATTGTTTCGCCAATCCTGAAACACACTAAGCACACACGTTAAATATAACAACACGTTTTTCATCATCAAACCAAGATCTTAGATCGTTGCTTCCAACAATCTCCCCCTTTTGGTGATGACAAACACATAAAAGATTTTAGCAATAAGTATAGGTGTGTGAAGTGTGTTGAAGGGTGTAATGCAATATGAATCATGGAATGAGATTCAAGTGTTACAACATAGCATGTTATAACAAATATAAAAGCATGCTCACCCTTCTCTCAAGCTCCCCCTTCAACATTTATTCAAGTATTTTTCATGCTCACCCTTCAACAAATAATACCGATAAGTATCTTTCATGCTCCCCCTTCAACAAATAATACCGACATCACATCTGACATCTGTCAAATCTTTTCTTTCTCCCCCTTTGTAATCGCCAAAAGTGGATTAATGAAGTCACAAAAAATATTTCATGCAAAAATAAACCATTATTAAATGTAGCGTGCAATTTGCATGAGTTTTCCAAAGAATAGACCATTCAAGCTCATATAATTTCATAACAAGACTTCTCCACCTTTGTGTAAGTGTAGTGATATAGACAATAAAGTACAAGAGGAGATTCAATTTCAGAAAATCAACCAAATCAATCCACATTTTCCACTTTTCATGAATATCACTAGGATTGGTTTTTCCCACATCATCAAAGATGAGTTCAATTTACCAAGCCCCAAAACATGGCCTAAACGGACTTTTAAATGTGGGGTGGCATTGCTTGACGAGTTATATACACCAACACTAATGATTACCCATTTAGTATAAGTTGGATACTCGTGGGTTGTGTATTAGCCATGAAGTGTATCCATTTTTCATACGGAGCAAATATAGTTTTTTTAATTCTTTTGTGCTCAATTTTAATTCATGGCTAAACACTTCATATCCCTGAGAAAAAATCAGAAATTAATCATTCCTACATTCACTTTCCATTATTCTTCAAAAGAATCTCCAAAAGCACTAAAAAGTCAATTATCGTGAAAGTGCAAATGTAGGTGTAGAAGTCAAGTTTAAAACTAATGAGACATGTCATGGCTACTAAAAAGAATAACATCATGTTCATGTAGCTACAACAATAATGAATTGACTTCTACAAGGGATAGATTTGAACATTCATACAATACCACTTAAGATAAATCATAAAGGGTATTCTTTTAAGCTCAATTTTTTTTATTTTTTTATTTTTTTTAGAAATAAAAACACTAAAAATCATGCAAACAAGCACACAAACAAAAAATAAATCAAGCACACAACACAATCTATGAAGGTATGCAATGAAATGCAAAGAGGGATAAAAATTATACCTTCTCGTCGCTATTTGACGAAGGAGCTAAAAGAGTGAGACATTGAAAAAAAAATTTGCTCCTCGCCAAATCTCCACCTTACCTACATGAAAGGTGTTAAGTGTGACCTTGGAATCCAACAAGGTCCACTAGTGTTAGCCAATATTGTTTTAGGAACCCACACTTGTTTAAACTTGATATTTGTGTTCCTAAATTTACAATAATATGACGTGTGGCCTACACTATCACAAGTAAAGCACTTTGCATGTAAGTTCTTTGCAATAGAGGGTACATTATGGAATTTCTTGAATTTTGGCTTTTCAACGTTTTTCAAACCAAATCCAAGTCCTCTTCTATTATTGCCATATAATTGATTCTCTAAAATGGTATCCAACGATTGTTTTCCCATAGAGAATTTCTTAATGGCCAATTCAAGATTAGAAACTTTAGATTTTAACAATTTATTTTCTTCCACAAGCAATGTGCATTTACTTATAAAAGCTCTCTTGTTTTCCTCTTCCTTCTTTTCAAATTCAGTCATTTTTATTTTAAAGTCATTATCTAACATGCAGAATTTATCATTAAGCTCTCTGATCACATAGTCTTTTTCAGTTTCGAGCTTAATCAAATCAAGTTTAAGCATGCTAATATTATTCATCAAGGGAGGGCAAGAGAGACAATGTGCTTCATCATTAAAACTGGACTTTTCCTTTTTCAATATGTTAATAGTAGAGTCACGAGCAACAATTTCAATTTTCAATTTTTCAATCTCCTTGGACATATCATATTCAGATTGTTGCATTTCAAATTTCTCATTTTGATAATCATCTATAGTGGATTCAAGCTCTACTATTTTATCTTGCATTTCTTTACAAAGAGTAAGGAGTTCAGTTTTACTACCAGAAATTACCTCATCGTGTATTCCCATCAATGCCATGCATGAGATGGCAACATGATCATCCTCCTCACTCTCAGCTTCGCTGTCCATATCCCAAGTTAGCACCTTGGATTTTCATTTTTCCTTAGCAATCTGAGATGTCTCATATGGGCAGTCCCTCATTCGATGTCCTCTTTTCTTGCATTTAAAACAAGTCATTCTATTAGTAGCATTCTGATCATAAGTTTGCTTAGAAGACTGAAAAAAGTTAGAGCGATTAAACCTGGGTGCCATTTCTTCTCTTCCTTGCTTGGTCTGGACATACTTTCTGAAATTTCTGACCATTAGCGCTATGTCCTCATCATCATCTTCACTTACGCCAGCTTTCAGAGCAAGTGGCTTTGTAGCTTTCTCCTTTTCCTCAGGTTTCTCTCTTTCATCAATATTTTGCAATTCAAGCTCGTGAGACATTAGATTACCTATTAAGTCCTCCACCCTCATCTGTGATAGATCCTTCGCTTCTTGGATGGCAGTGACTTTAGGTCTGAAAGAGCTTGGCAGTGCTCTTAATAATTTTCTCACCCGTTCAAGACTAGAATATGGCTTACCAAGCGAGCTAGACTTGTAGACGATATTGGTGAACCTCGCAAACATCTCTGATATAGTCTCTGATGATAGCATGCGAAATCCCTCGTACTCTGTGCTCAGAAGTGCAAGTCTAGACTCCTTCACCTGTGATATTCCCTCATGCGTCACCTCCAAAGTATGCCATATCTCATGCGCAGTTAAACAATGTGAGATTCTATTATATTCTGATTTATCAAGTGCACAAATGAGAGCATTCATAGCTTTAGCATTTAAAGAATAAGATTTCCAATCATTATCATCCCATTTGTCATTTGGTTTTTCAATCTCAACATTATCTACTTTAATTACAGGCAGTTTATATCCTTTTTCAATTATTTGTCAAGCCTTGTAATCTACAGAAATGAGGTAAATTTTCATTCGATTTTTCCAATATGCATAATCCCTTAAATATAGGGGACGGGAAACAAACTGACCCTTAACAAAAGCACTATCCATATGGTTATTCATGGTCAAACCTAGGCTAGATCCTAAAACCTGCTCTGATACCACTTGTTGGATCTGGATCCTAGCCTAGAGGGGGGTGAATAGGCTTATAAAAATAAGTCGTGCAACCCACGAATAGGCACACGCAGTTATAGCAGCAACATGGTAAATAAAAAGCAGACACAGAGTGCACAACAGATTTACCCTGGTTCGGTCGACCCTTCGACCTACTCCAGCCCCCAAAGCAGATACTAGTATTGAATAGCGCAATAGGTACAAAACCACAAGTTAGAGCACGCTCAGAGCACCCTCTACGTCTCTACACTCGCCAGGCTCTCAGTATCCCACACAAAGTGTTTTCTCTCACTATCAATCCTAGTAACGCTTTCAACCAGCTAGTCCCAAACTAGCTGGGTCCCACTTGTCTATCCCCAACCAGACAAGTCCCAAAATAGTTCCCAAAGATGGTAAAGTTTTCCCTACAGAGAACGTTACACTAAGACACGAATAAAAGAGTTTAAGGGTTTAGAAATGCTCAGTTCGTGTCCGTGTAGGCGTCTTTGTCAATCAGCACGTCGTTAGATCCAATCTGATGCAAACGGTGTCTCAATCTGACTCCTGGATTGCAAAATACACACGGGTCTGTGTGTAAAGAAGTTCAGTTCAAATCCTTATAAAATGGCCGGCTGTGAGCTCAGCAACTCCTCTTAAAATCAGCAGTCGGTGCGCAGAGTAACTCAGTTCAAATCCTATAATTAAGCGGCCTGTGCGCAGAGCAACTCCCTTATAAACAAGTGATGCCACGTAAGCCAACTAATTACGTTGCCCCCTCCTCGTCTTTGAGCATGCAGCGGCAAGATCGACTTCGAGTCTTCGATGGTGAGACCTCCGACGTAAGCGCCGATGAAACGACTTCTGTGAGCAGCTCTCCACAGCTACTTCTCCGAGCGACAGGCTGCGATGATGGCTCCGACGTCTTGACGACCGCGCTCCGACTTCGTTCGATGGCAACTCCGGTGATCAGCTCAAGGCAGAGGCGACTTGTTCGTGCAGCTCGACGGTGACTACAACCCAGGCGACGGCGGCGTTAGGACGGTGGCTGTCTCCTTCAACGTGCGAGTCGACGGTGAGTGCTTCAGGCAATGGAGATACGGCGTTTTATTCATGCACCAAAGGTGTTCGATCAAATGCTTGACCGAAGATCCTCTGTTTCTCCAGGTCCGGTCGGTGGAGCTCTTTGGCGTGTGTTGTTCCCTTCGGTGGTCGAGGGCTTGGGCGCGTGATCTCCAGCGATCTGCAAGGATGATTGGGTCCCCTTGATGGCACGGTCGACAGTAGGGCTGTTTGCTGCAGCTTGGCTTAGAGAATGGCCGGTCGGCAAAGCTGCTAGGAGATGGGTCGCCGGATGTTGCAGCAGCCTTGCTTGTATATCGGTCGGCACAGGAGGTTGGCACACGAAGCCTTCGATCAACAGGGCTGCTTGCAATGTGGGCCTAGTTGCTTGCGTGAATTTTCTTTGTTCCCTGCCAGCCAATAGGAATTTTTGATTGCTTGGAACTTGTGAGGGATTGATGATCTTGTAACTTGTTGATTTGTTGATCCTTGGACTTGACGATGAAGGAGGCTTGGTGGTCAAATATTACGGCTTGAAAAGTAGGGTTCCTTCGTGATTGCGGCAATGATGTAGGTTCCAATAAAAACTTGCGGCAATAGGAGTTTTCAACTTGGGTTTTGGCCGAATTATAATTTGGTCTCTTTAGGGTTTGTGCCACTTTTTCTCTCTCAATGAAGGGGAGTTTATATAGATGTGGAGCGAATCAAATTGGCTTAGGGTAAATCCCATGAAACTAGGAATATGAGATTTGAATTGATCTAGCCAAAAGATTTGATCAAAACCAATTTGAATTCAAATTTGGCTCCATCCCTTTTCCTCTTTGGACCAAGTCCTCCATGCTATATGAATAGATTTTTGACCAAGTCAAGAAATCATTTCCATCTCATCTCAAATTAGACTAAGTCCACTTTGCTTAAGCCAAAGCTCACACTGTTGGGGGTTTGGCGGACCCCCAGAGCTCAGATCCGTATCCGTCCTAAGTCGGACGGACCACGGAGGCACAAAAGCGCAGCGGAAAACCAGAAATCAAAATTTCTACACTAGCTAAACTATTTAGCTAGGCTCTGGGGAGCCAGAACCTAGCCCGATCTATGCCAACTTGGAGTGGGTCTGATCACCCCAAGAAGGATCTATACTAAAGCGACTAATTAAAATTACACTAGAAAACGCTTAACCACATACCCGGAATCTTGGCCCTGGAGCAGGCAAGATGTACCGCACCGTCTTTAGAAGCTCCTCGTAGCCGAGCCTAATTGACCCGATCTCCCTGAGCCGCCTCGCACCCTCGCACCGATCCGCCTGAGCTGCTTTCGCCTCCGAGCCGATCACACGCGGTAGAAAGTTTCACTTGAGAAGAACCCGCGTCTTAGACGTCCGGATCAGATCCAAACCCCCTTCGTAGTCGTGCTAGGACTACTCCGGAGAATAGGAAAATAGAGAGAGAGATTTAGTCGTCGATCGAGCTTGCTCTAAAAATCTGGAGCTACTCGATCGTTGACTGGTGTGTTTGTCAACGAGAAGAGTGCACCCTTATTTATATAGGGAGTGAGCACTCAACCTCTCGTTGCGGGCAATGTGGGACAATTCCCATGAAGAGAAAAATTCAATTAAGCCATTTGGCTTAATTTCAACTTTAAAGTTAGCCTTTCACAAAGTCAAACTTTAACGAATTAATTCTCCTCGCATACTAAACTTCAGACACCAAACAAGCTATCAATCAGAAGAGCTTGGAATGGTGAACGCGTAGGGACTGACGGCGACGAATTTCGACTTCGTTTGACCCCTCAAACAATTGCTCAAAGTTTAGCAATTTCTCAAAATTCGTAGCCGTCATTAGGGGTTTAAAAAAAACCTAATTTGACTTAAGTTACGGGCGCGCCCTCTAGGCTTAGCGGGCGCGCCCGCCCAAGGGAGCAAGGGCGGGCCGCCCGCCCGCTGCGTGCAGCGGGCGTGCGCCCGTTGCAGCCAGCGGGCGGCGCCCGTTTTGCCTTTGCACATGGGCCTTTTGGCCCAGTGGGTCTAACCCACTTCTCCTTGAACTGTTTCTGCGTTTCTGGACTCGTTTGAGCTCCGATTTGGACGCGGTTTGAACCTGTGTTTAGACCGGGACGATCCCGTCATCCAGGTAACCCTTTCCAACAAGTTTGTTCCTACTAAATTTGTCGTAACTAATTTACAACACGTTTAGTCAAAGTTAGCATCTAATGCAACGTTGTGTCCCTATTGGTAATGCGACTAACTTTCACAACTTAACTTGTGAATATCATCAAATGATATTTTTCTCTATTCTATATTCCTATAACTAAGACACGAACACTACTCGGTGTGAGACCCTACAGCCTGACCTTACTACAGGTTGGGGCTCGAAACCCCTAGACGACGGTCACTACGAGCAGTAGCTGTCGTCCCTGTTTCAGAGTCATCATAACGTGATCGACCCTTGACAAAAGTATCATAGGGTTTGCATTGGCTGTGTCAGTGATGAATTCCGTTAGCTAAAATCCCTTTGTCAAGACTGTGTTATTGTTGGCCTAGGGTATGGTTTTCTGTCAACCCTATTAGACAACATTGGTCAGTATACGGCGGTCTTTATTGTATACACGTTGTACTACTTACAACGTACCCCGGCCGAGGATTAACATAAAGACCGTACTGAGCCTGTAACACTAACTTCCCTTTAATGGAAGTGACGAATCCCATCTTAGTCACTTACTCACCTCGAGAGCTTCAGGTGCAGCCCAACCTAAGATCTTTCATCAGGACTTGTCCTCGAAGCTAGATCATGGGTCTAAGCTACACCGTTCGCTCACAGGTCGGTACAGATGACTTCAGGTCTTAAGGATCAACTAACCTATCATCACCCTAGAGTTATTAAAGACAGATCATTAAAGTTAACCATTTAATAACTCTAACTTGGTCGTTCAGTGAACTCATTCTCCAATGAGCACCTGTGTCTCGTCTCCGACTTCACCAAGTCGAATGACTATGAGATCATCATTACCCGAAGGTAAGACGAAGACACAGTGATCTATCCGATGTGTCGATATCCAGTTCTCGACACATCTATGATCACGAACCGTTTAAGACTTACGTTTCTATCCGGTCGCTTACTTACTCATAATCGAGATCTCATCTAGATATGTAAGGACCTAACTATAAGTCTATGGATATTATCTAAGTATATTAATACAAATGATTTTATACTTAGAATAATACGTACCATATACGGTATGAACAAGACGTATAATCAAGATAAATTGCCTTATGGGCATATATCTTCCTACATCTCCCACTTGCACTTAGGCTATTTATCTCGGTATCTCATACCGTTATAGCATATCAGTCACTTTGACATTTGATATGGCAAACCTAAGAATGGTTCTACTAATAAGTATCTACAACGAATTTTAATGGATTGAAATCACATCTCTTGATCACACAGGGTTGATCCTTTGGAAAAATGATCTGGATCAATTTTCCTAACTTCGTATAGCTAACAGTTAGCTTATATGATTTAGATGTGGGGTCTAACATTTCCGTAAGTCAGTTCTAGCTCACTCCACTTTATTGTGTCAATATGTCAAGCACATATTTGACACCCTAAGTCTATATATATATATATATATATATATATATATATATATATATATATATATATATATATACATGATTAAATCAAAACAATTTTGACTTAATGATTTATATAGAAGATTCATTAAAGTGAAATATCCTTTTTACTTAGTCCGAAAAACGGGACTAAGTATATGAGCTCGCTCCCACTGACTTTAAGAATTACCTGGTTAAATTTCTTCAACATAATATCTAAATCATATTTAGATTTATGTGCAAAATAACCATTTGGTAAGTGCCTCAGATGGAATGCACAAGTGTCAGGTTCGGTTTGACGAATGAGTCAAGTCAAGATCGTTTTAAGGAATCTTGACATTGACTCGTTCAATCAAAACGTCCTACACTGTACTTATTCCTTTAACCACATTTAGTATTTAACTCATTTAATAACTAAATGCAGATAATCAAGAATTAATCTTGATATGCGTATATTTGTGATTGCACACAATTTATACGCCCCCTGGAACCTACACTTAACTACTGATTGACTTTTAACATTTAGTCAGCTCCAAAAACAATATTATCGAAGCTATGCATTATTATTCGAGAATATACGCAACCATCACAGAAAAGCCACATTCACAGAATTTAAGCCGATTCAATCTCAATTGCAACAAACGAGACATCCATTCCAAAACAACGGGTTCAGTAAAAGAACCTTAACTTGTTTATCAAAAATAAACCTTGAGTGCAAAGCACTCATTCATTGTTTTCGATCCTTAAAGATGATACATTTTATTCAAGTAAGAAAAATATCATCTCCATCACGATCATCGTCTCCAGAAGTCTTTGAGCGGTCCCAGCAGCAACTGTTGCTTTGATTGCCGACCGATCTCCGTACTTCTCCAATCTCCGGTTCTTATCAGCCACCTGTATACAGTACACAGATGTCTATAAGTATCTCATACTATATGAATGGAAATAATTGCATTTAATTGAATTTTAATTTGTACCTGAGGTAGAGGCATCAGTATGCCCCTTCTTCTTCTCTGCAAGATAGATCTTGCAGTTCCTCTTCCAGTGGCCAATCTTGTGGCAATGGAAGCACTCAGATTTCGACGGGGCCCCTTTGTTCTTCTTCTTCCCATTCTTAGCCTTCGCAGGTTGTGGGACCTGCCTCTTCTTCCCTTTGCCTTTCGGCTGGTCGGAAGTAGCAGAGCCAACAACCAGTGCAGTCGGCTTCTTCTCAATTTCCTCAAACTGCCGGAGCATATTGAGGAGACCAGGAAGATCCGTCTCAAGGCTGTTCATTATAAATCCAGTTATAAAGGGCTTGAACTCGGGAGTTAAAGACTTTAGGATAATGTCTGTGGACATCTCATTGTCCAGGACAAATCCTAACTGGGCGGCGTCCTCTACGTACCCGATCATCTTGATAACATGATCTTGTACGGGCCCTGTCGTCATCTTCGTGCCCCAGAGGTTGCTGGTAGCTTCGAACTTGGCAGCTCTAGATCGCTTGCCATACAACTCTTGTGCATTAAGGAGTATGCTCTGAACATCCATATGTTCATGCTTCCTTTGCAGTTCGATGGTCATCGAAGCTAGAGTAAGGCATCTGGCCTTCTCTGCATCCCTCTGGTACAACTTGAAGGCTTCTTTCTCTTCGTGGGTCGAATCCTCATCAGGCTTCTCCGGAGCGTCCTCGATCAATATGTATCCAATCCCAGCTAGGGTGTCACGCCCAGCTTCCCAAAAACGTGGAGGCGAAGCGTGAGAAGGTCCGCTCAGACTTGAAGCTACAAAGCTGCAAGTCCGATAAGCGTCAATCACTTTAAAACTGCAGGTCCTTGCAACGCGAAACGAAACAAAGATAATAATAACGAAAAGAGACAAAGAAACATCTCAGAATATCCATAATAATAAATCTCAACATCGCAGAAAAAGCCACCAGGCTAAAATAAAAGAGTCTAAAAGAGGCCCAGCATGGCCAACAAAAGTACAAAGTACGAAAACAAAGCAATGGTGCAAGCACCGACAACTAACAACAACCTAAAGCAAAAGCAAGTAAAATCAGTCACTAAGACTGGTCTCCGGTGTCCTCGAACTCCTCGACGAACGTAGGCTCGGGCTCAGCGTCAGCAAACACCTCGTCCTCAGCAACTGTCTCTGGCTCAGGGTCTAACATGTGACACCCAAAAGAGCAAGGGGCACATGTCAGCAAGTCTGGAAGACTTGTGCAAGGAAACTGAAAGAGGTAAAAGTAAAGCAACCTAGCAGTTCTAGCATGATGCAATGACATGGCAGTTAAAGTAATGAGTGCAACAGGTAAAGTAAGTAAAGTAAGGTACGAGCATGGCATGACAGTCACAAGACAAGTACAAGACAAGTAAAGTAAGCACCTCGTGCACAGAGATTCCGTCTTTTGGCTAGAGTGGCTGCGCGGGCCAACTCCTAAGCTCAAGTGACCGTTTATCCCTACCCCTCCACGTGTATCGGGCATTGGTTTTTAGCCAACACATGAGGCCCGCTTCTGGACCACGAGCCAGGAAGTGTTTTAAACAAGTATGGCGTAGGGTTGCACCTAGCCGGACAAGTAGTACGAGTACAAGTATTGTAGCGTGTGCTACTAATGCGACATTCAATGCATGTATGACATTACATGGCAAGTAGTAAAGCGTACAGGTAAAAGTAAACGTGACAGTTTAGTATGCATGAACAACAATTTTAAGGGGTGGATCTAGCTTCGTTGTCAAGCTAGATCAATTAGGTGACGGATCTAGTTTCGTTGTCAAACTAGATCAAGTAGGCGTCTAGCCAGCTATCATTTCACTGACTAGTCTCTTTTACGCTAAAAACAAGGAAGTGGCCTAAAAACATGGCCCTAAACAAGATTTGGCAAGTTTCACTTGCCTGCAACTATCACGTCAAGAAAACACCGTCCAACGAGTCCAAAGTCACGATTCCTACGTGCACAAGTCCACCGGCCTACATCCGTTTTATTAATCTTGATTAGTGATTGCTAAAACATTTAAAATACTTTAAAATACTGATTTTTAGTCTTGGTTAGCGTGAAATTGGGTTGGGGGTCCTAGGGGTGCAAAACGTTACCTCAACACGACGCGAAAGCTACACCGGCGTCGGGTAGCGACGCCGGGGGTTGGAATAAAAGACCGCGCTCCAAGTCCAGATTCCAATTAGATTCCTCGTTGGAAATTTCAGAGCAATCAACCGGGGCGACGATTCCAGATTCCAAAGCTAGCACGTGCGACGACGGGCTACGACGTGCGACGACGTCGTACGCGGCAAGTCGTCAAAGAGAACGCACCTAGGTGGGGCCCACAGTAGTCCTAGGGACCTTTGGGGGACCCACAATACCTCTGGAGAACTTGGGGAGCCCACGGAGGCAAGTGGTGCGACGGATGCGGGGTTGCGACGAATGACTCTCGGTCTTACAGCCTCGGTGCGGGGAGATCCTTCGGTCGCTGCGGGGGAACGGGGCTGTGCAGCGTTTTGGGTCGGTCGCAGCAGCGGTGCGGGCTGTCTCCTTCGGTTAGAGCGGTAGGGCGGCTCGGTCAGACGCTAGGATGTGAGGGCTGCGACGTTGCAACGTTGCAGCGTTGCAATCGTCGGTCGGTGCGGGCGGCCCGATCGGTCAGGCGCGAGCGGAGGCAAGTGAACGGGGCGGGGGTCGATGCGGAGCGGGGTGCGGGCCAAGCCCTCGGTCAGACCGAGGGCTTCTCTCGGTCGGAGCGGTTGAACGGTGGGGCGGCTGTGCTGCGATGCGGAGCGGGGTTGGGTGCGGAGCGGCTAGCGGTCGGAGCGGGGAAAATTGCTTGGTTTTCTCGGTCGGTGCGGGGACTGAACGTCGCAACGTTGCAACAAATCGTCGCAACGTCCAATTTGGGTTTTGGAAGAGGCTAGGGCTAATTTCTTGCGAAAATAGGTCTTCCTAGGGGTTGTTTATATAGTGTAGATGGGTTGACTTGGTCTAGGGCTAAATCTAATAGGATTAGAAGTTTAAAATAATTTAAAATTTGAAATTCAACTTCTCCAACTCACCCAAGGATTTGAATTGGTCCAAATGAGCTGGAAATTGGCTCAAAAATTCTTTAAAACGTTTAAAACTCAAATAAATTTTATTTGTCCGAAAATAATTTATAAATTAATTATTAAAAATAATATAAAACTTGTTAAAAATATAAAAGTGGTCAAATAAACTCCAAAAATTATAAAATAAATATCGGGGTGATCGTGATGACGAAAGTGAGCTAACTAAGAAGACGGATCTCAAATTCGACGTCGGACGACGAAACTAAAAATAGAAACGTCTCCCGTCAAGAGCGAGAATCTCACGTCTCATCGAGTAAGTTTAAATTGTGGAAAAACGACTCGAGAAGTGTCATTCCAAGATAGTGCCACTATTTAATACTCTCAGAGACGTTCATAACGGCATATCACACAAAAGTGTTCACAATTAAATAAAGTTTAAAATAAACACGTGCACAGCCAAAAGCACGTGCACGGACAAAGTACAACGAAAACGTACCGTTACATCCTCCCCACCTTAGAAATGATTCCGCCCTCGGAATCAACATCAAGCACTGCTCGGGAAAAGGTGCGGGAAACGCTCTCTCATCTCATCTTCACGCTCCCAGGTGGACTCACCAGGGGAACCGTGACGCCACTGCACTCGAACCAAGTCGACGGTCTTATTCCTCAGCTGCTTCTGTCGACGATCCAGAATCTCAACGGGCTGCTGATCATAAGACAGATCCGGACGAACCGTAATCTCCGAGAAATCCACAGCGTGAGAGGGATCACTAACGTATCGACGTAACTGAGATACGTGAAATACGTCGTGAACTCCCACAAGCGACGGTGGCAACGCCAAGCGATAAGCCACAGCTCCAACTCTCTCCAGAACATCGAACGGTCCAATGAACCTCGGACTCAGCTTGCCTCTCTTCCCAAATCGAATAACTCCGCGGTTCAGAGAAATCTTCAGGAAGACATGATCGCCAGGCTGAAACTCCAAAGGCCTCCGTTTAGCATTAGCCCAATGCTTGAAACGGTCCTGCGCAATCCTCAGCTTCTCTCGAATATTCCTCACAACATCCACGGCTTCCACGATCATCTCTGGTCCTAACAGCTCCCGATCTCCAATGTCATCCCAGCTCAGTGGCGATCGACATTTCTTTCCATATAGCGCAGCGAAAGGCGCCATTCCAATACTCGCCTGGTAGCTGTTATTGTAGGCAAACTCAACGTGATGGAGATGATCCTCCCAAGATCCCTTAAAGTCCAGCATGCAAGCTCGCAACATATCCTCCAATATCTGAATCGTCCTCTCGGACTGGCCATCCGTCTGCGGGTGGTACGCCGTGCTGAAACTCAGACTCGTACCCAAGCTCTTCTGTAGACTCTGCCAAAACTGAGATGTGAATCTCGTGTCTCTGTCTGACACGATACTCACGGGGACTCCGTGAAGTCGTATGATCTCCTGCACGATTCACGTTACATCACTATCTAAACTAGTAAAAGGAAATAGAAACGGAGAGTAAACGAATTTACCTCCATGTATCTCCTCGCTAGCGTCTCGGTAGACTGTCCTACTCGGAAAGGAATAAAGTGCGCAGATTTGGTCAATCGGTCTACGATCACCCAAATCGCGTCGTTCTGCTTCGGACTCCGAGGTAGTCCAGTCACGAAATCCATAGTGATGTGCTGTCACTTCCACTCCGGAATCGGAAGCGGTTGTAGCAACCCTGCCGTACGCTGATGCTCCGCCTTTACTTGTTGGCAAACCAAACACTTGGCTACACTCCGAGCCACACTCCTCTTCATTCCATGCCACCAAAAGTTCAGACGAAGATCCTTGTACATCTTGGTCCCACCAGGATGCACAGAATACGGCGAACTGTGTGCCTCCACCAATAATTCCTCTCTGATATCTCCAGCTGGCACACACAACCTGGCTCCAAATCTCAGCGAACCATCCTCGTGAATCAAGAAGTCAGTCCGCAGACCGGCTTCCACCTGCTCCCGAATCTTCACCAGCTTAGCATCTCCAGCCTGACCAGCCTTGATCCTATCCACGATCGTCGATTGTATCTGCATGCTCATCATCGAAGAAGTCTCTCCAGGATGAATGATCTCGATACCGGTCTCGCAAAAATCCTGCTGCAGTCTCCACTGCGAGGTCAACATCATCACCGCTGGAAGTCGCTCAGTGCATCCGGAACTACATTCACCTTGCCGGGGTGATACTGCAAGTCAATCTCATAGTCTGCCATGAGCTCCAACCATCGACGATGTCGCATGTTGAGCTCCTTCTGAGTAAAGATATACTTCAAGCTTTTGTGATCGGTGAAGATCTTCACCTTCTCACTCAGCAGGAAGTGCCTCCAAATCTTCAGCGCAAACACGACAGCAGCCAACTCCAAATCATGTGTCGGGTAATTCTTCTCATGAGCCTTAAGCTGACGAGAAGCATACGCAACCACATGCCCATGCTGATGCAACACACATCCAAGACCCTTGCCAGAAGCATCGCAAAAGATCTCGAATCCTCCACTCCGATCAGGCACAGCAAGTACAGGGGCAGTCGTCAACCTCTCCTTCAGAATACCAAAAGCCTTCTCACAATCATCAGACCAAACATAAGGTACATCCTTTCACGTCAGTCTGGTCATCGGCTCAGCAATCCGAGAAAAGTCCTTAATGAAACGCCGATAATAGCCCGCAAGACCAAGGAAACTCCTGATCTCAGACGCCGACTGCGGAACCGGCCACTCCCTGATAGCCACAATCTTCTCGGGATCCACAGAAATTTCATCACCAGACACCACATGTCCGAGAAAGGCAACTCTATCCAGCCAAAACTCGCACTTGGAATACTTAGCATACAAACGATGCTTCCTCAAGATCTCCAACACTGTCCTCAAGTGCGATGTATGCTCTTCCTCCGACTTTGAATAGATCAGAATATCATCAATGAAGATGACGACGAACTTGTCTAGAAAGTCGTAGAAGACTAGATTCATCAGGTTCATAAAGACTGCGGGCGCATTGGTTACGCCGAAGGGCATAACCACGAACTCATAGTGACCATACTTCGTCCTGAACGCTGTCTTCGGGATGTCGTCCTTCTTCACCTAAAGCTGATGGTAACCACTCCTCAAATCCAACTTAGAGAACACCCTCGATCCTCCGAGCTGATCAAAGATGTCATCTATCCGAGGCAAGGGATATTTATTCTTGATAGTCACAGCATTCAGCTCCCGGTAATCCACACACATGCGACGCGAACCATCCTTCTTCTTCACCAGCAACACCGGTGCTCCCCACGGAGACACGCTAGGATTGATGTATCCTTTCTGCAAAAGCTCGTCCAGCTGCCTACGCAACTCCTCTAACTCTGCTGGAGCCATCCGATATGGCGCCTTCGAAATAGGCTGCGCTCCCGGCATAAGATCGATCGAAAACTCGAGAGCTCGATCGGGTGGCAGTCCAGACATCTCCTCGGGAAAGACGTCGTCGAATTCACGTACCACAGCTGGTCTATCCTGCTCCATCTGCATAGCAACAAGCTCCACCGGTCTGGCCCGAAACCTGACAGGGCCAAGCGAACTGCTATCTCTACTGAACTCGAACACCGGATGTCCGGGGATCTCGAACACCACCTTCTTCCTCCGACAATCGATCGTAGCATAGAAGCTCGCAAGCCAATCCATTCCGAGCACGGCATCGTAGTTGATGATGTCGTGGACAATAAAGTCAGCGTAAAGCTCATGTCCACAGACCACCAAAGGGCAAGAAGTGCACCCACGATGCACCGAGATCACGCCATTTCCCGTAACGATGTTCCAACTCTTGGGAAGAGGGGAAGTCGTCAAGGAATGCTTCTCCACGAAGCTCCGAGAAATAATGCACATCGATGCACCTGAGTCAAAGAGGACTCGTGCAGGAAATGTGCAAACCAAAATCATACCTAACAACAATCTAACAATCAAACCCTATTCTAACAAACAATCATATGCAATCAACAAACATAAGCAATCAATCAAACTATCTAAGGAAGGAAACAACTAGTTTGAGAGTTACCTGCGATAACCTCATCCACAGCCTCGCTCTCCACTGTCATCATCAGGTAAGCCTGCCTCCTCGGCTGCATGGCCTGCTTAAAAGCCTTCTTCTGAGGAGCGAGAGGTACTCCACGACCTGCAGGTACAGGTGCTCTCTGCTGCAACGGCTGTGCGGCGATTGGATCTTTCCAAGGTAGCTTAGATCTCGGGCACTCCTTCATAGCATGAGTAGGGTCTCCACAAATCAGGCACTGACCCAACATCTTCCTACACTGATCCTTGACATGCCCGGTCTTGCCACAGAAATAGCAAGTCTTCTCAGGAGGCACACCTGGCTTCTTGAACTGCACCGTCTGATTAGGCCTAGTCCCAGGCCTAGCCACTCCTCTGACCTGCTCCATAGGCCTCTTCCCAGCTCCAGAAATCAGTCCTCTCTTCTGCCTCGCAATCCTCTCCTGTCTCCGAGCAGCTACCAGCAACTTCTGATATGACTCCATGTCCGTCGTAGACACCAGACTCTGCAAGTCTAGAGAAAGACCCTGCAGAAACCTCTGAGCCTTCTCCTCAGTATCCTCTACCATCTTCGGCGCGAAGCGGCTCAATCTAGTAAACTCCTGGTGGTACTGGTCCACCGACAGACTCCCCTGCTTCAGCTTAATGAAGCGCTGCAACATCTCCCTCCTAGCAGCCCTCGGAAAGTACTCCTCATCGAATCTAGACTTGAAAGTAGCCCAAGGTATAGGGCTCACCAACAGCTCCTCCTCTGCATCCCACCAATTTCGGGCATTATCCTTAAGCTGCTTCTTTGCCAGATCAACCCATCCAGCCGGGTTGACCTTCGACATCTTCAGATTATCCTCGGTGTTTCTGATCCACTCCTCTGCAGCCTACGGTCCTTCAGATCCATCAAAGTACGTCGGGCCTAGCTCCCGAAACTGCTTCGCTCCTGGCTCGAAGCGAGGAGCACTCTGAGTGTTCTGGAGCATGCCCTGCTGCACCTGCATCATCTGATGCATCATCCTCATGATCTCAGCATTGGTGGGCTCTCTATCCGGCTCCTCAGCACGATTGGGCCCACTGCCAGATCGGGTCTGTCGTCGTCCAGCCATCTAAGGACAAGGAAAACGAACAAACAAATTAGACTCAAAGCTTAATGACTTGGATGTTGCAATTTATTTAATGGATATTCCGTTTATTATCGTTGTTCCGTTAGTTCGCAATCGCAAGAAAGGAGACCTGCATGGGCCACCAACAAAACCTGTCACGCCCCGCTTCCCAAAAACGTGGAGGCGAAGCGTGAGAAGGTCCGCTCAGACTTGAAGCTATAAAGCTGCAAGTCCGATAAGCGTCAATCACTTTAAAACTGCAGGTCCTTGCAACGCGAAACGAAACAAAGATAATAATAACGAAAAGAGACAAAGAAACATCTCAGAATATCCATAATAATAAATCTCAACATCGCAGAAAAAGCCACCAGGCTAAAATAAAAGAGTCTAAAAGAGGCCCAGCATGGCCAACAAAAGTACAAAGTACGAAAACAAAGCAATGGTGCAAGCACCGACAACTAACAGCAACCTAAAGCAAAAGCAAGTAAAATCAGTCACTAAGACTGGTCTCCGGTGTCCTCGAACTCCTCGACGAACGTAGGCTCGGGCTCAGCGTCAGCAAACACCTCGTCCTCAGCAACTGTCTCTGGCTCAGGGTCTAACATGTGACACCCAAAAGAGCAAGGGGCACATGTCAGCAAGTCTGGAAGACTTGTGCAAGGAAACTGAAAGAGGTAAAAGTAAAGCAACCTAGCAGTTCTAGCATGATGCAATGACATGGCAGTTAAAGTAATGAGTGCAACAGGTAAAGTAAGTAAAGTAAGGTACGAGCATGGCATGACAGTCACAAGACAAGTACAAGACAAGTAAAGTAAGCACCTCGTGCACAGAGATTCCGTCTTTTGGCTAGAGTGGCTGCGCGGGCCAACTCCTAAGCTCAAGTGACCGTTTATCCCTACCCCTCCACGTGTATCGGGCATTGGTTTTTAGCCAACACATGAGGCCCGCTTCTGGACCACGAGCCAGGAAGTGTTTTAAACAAGTATGGCGTAGGGTTGCACCTAGCCGAACAAGTAGTACGAGTACAAGTATTGTAGCGTGTGCTACTAATGCGACATTCAATGCATGTATGACATTACATGGCAAGTAGTAAAGCGTACAGGTAAAAGTAAACGTGACAGTTTAGTATGCATGAACAACAATTTTAAGGGGTGGATCTAGCTTCGTTGTCAAGCTAGATCAATTAGGTGACGGATCTAGTTTCGTTGTCAAACTAGATCAAGTAGGCGTCTAGCCAGCTATCATTTCACTGACTAGTCTCTTTTACGCTAAAAACAAGGAAGTGGCCTAAAAACATGGCCCTAAACAAGATTTGGCAAGTTTCACTTGCCTGCAACTATCACGTCAAGAAAACACCGTCCAACGAGTCCAAAGTCACGATTCCTACGTGCGCAAGTCCACCTGCCTACATCCGTTTTATTAATCTTGATTAGTGATTGCTAAAACATTTAAAATACTTTAAAATACTGATTTTTAGTCTTGGTTAGCGTGAAATTGGGTTGGGGGTCCTAGGGGTGCAAAACGTTACCTCAACACGACGCGAAAGCTACACCGGCGTCGGGTAGCGACGCCGGGGGTTGGAATAAAAGACCGCGCTCCAAGTCCAGATTCCAATTAGATTCCTCGTTGGAAATTTCAGAGCAATCAACCGGGGCGACGATTCCAGATTCCAAAGCTAGCACGTGCGACGACGGGCTACGACGTGCGACGACGTCGTACGCGGCAAGTCGTCAAAGAGAACGCACCTAGGTGGGGCCCACAGTAGTCCTAGGGACCTTTGAGGGACCCACAATACCTCTGGAGAACTTGGGGGGCCCACGGAGGCAAGTAGTGCGACGGATGCGGGGTTGCGACGAATGACTCTCGGTCGTACAGCCTCGGTGCGGGGAGATCCTTCGGTCGCTGCGGGGGAACGGGGCTGTGCAGCGTTTTGGGTCGGTCGCAGCAGCGGTGCGGGCTATCTCCTTCGGTCAGAGCGGTAGGGCGGCTCGGTCAGACGCTAGGATGCGAGGGCTGCGACGTTGCAATGTTGCAGCGTTGAAATCGTCGGTCGGTGCGGGCGGCCCGATCGGTCAGGCGCGAGTGGAGGCAAGCGAACGGGGCGGGGGTCGATGCGGAGCGGGGTGCGGGCCAAGCCCTCGGTCAGACCGAGGGCTTCTCTCGGTCGGAGCGGTTGAACGGTGGGGCGGCTGTGCTGCGATACGGAGAGGGGTTGGGTGCGGAGCGGCTAGCGGTCGGAGCGGGGAAAATTGCTTGGTTTTCTCGGTCGGTGCGGGGACTGAACGTCGCAACGTTGCAACGAATCGTCGCAACGTCCAATTTGGGTTTTGGAAGAGGCTAGGGCTAATTTCTTGCGAAAATAGGTCTTCCTAGGGGTTGTTTATATAGTGTAGATGGGTTGACTTGGTCTAGGGCTAAATCTAATAGGATTAGAAGTTTAAAATAATTTAAAATTTGAAATTCAACTTCTCCAACTCACCCAAGGATTTGACTTGGTCCAAATGAGCTGGAAATTGGCTCAAAAATTCTTTAAAACGTTTAAAACTCAAATAAATTTTATTTGGCCGAAAATAATTTATAAATTAATTATTAAAAATAATATAAAACTTGTTAAAAATATAAAAGTGGTCAAATAAACTCCAAAAATTATAAAATAAATATCGGGGTGATCGTGATGACGAAAGTGAGCTAACTAAGAAGACGGATCTCAAATTCGACGTCAGACGATGAAACTAAAAATAGAAACGTCTCCCGTCAAGAGCGAGAATCGTCACGTCTCATCGAGTAAGTTTAAATTGTGGAAAAACGACTCGAGAAGTGTCGTTCCAAGATAGTGCCACTATTTAATACTCTCAGAGACGTTCACAACGGCATATCACACAAAAGTGTTCACAATTAAATAAAGTCTAAAATAAACACGTGCACGGCCAAAAGCACGTGCACGAACAAAGTACAACGAAAACGTACCGTTACATAGGGAAAGGACCAACTTAATGTTCCTAAGCCGTTCTTTGTAGTTGGTTCCATCCAGCACGTTCTTTTCTACCATGTATTTTAGACCTGAGTCCATTCTGCATTTTATAGATACTTTAGTTAGTATATGTCCGTAGTATAGTTTTAATGGTTTTAATAAAACTATATTCTCCCACTAAATTTATTTAAAGCCATAATAATAAACAATTTATTATAAAATAACATTTGTGAGAGAGGGATCAGACTACCCTGAGTCTGACAACCTTGAGTGTATCTCAACAAGTTGTCCGACTCTGCAGTCGGTAGACGAACTCGTCGTCAATCATATTTACTATGATTCCCTATCGATTTTACCCCTAGTCATTTGTGATCATGAGTGTGCTCAACCGGATCACAATGGCTAGCCTAGTCAGACCCTTGTTTTCGTGTCTAGCCTGACTTGCCCCTTTGCTCGGTGTATGCACGACGCGCCGGTTTTGGGTCAGGTCTTAGACTACATTCTTGGTTAGACTTACGCCGAAGCTCGAGGGATGAGACAACAGTTTCAGTCAGGTTAAGATGTCAATCAATAAATCGGTTTCTATAAGATTGACATGTCACGGCTTGAGTGTAGCTCAACAACCGAAACATGTTTCTTACAGTTGCCAACTCCTAAAACAAGGAGGGCTACGATTTATCTTGAACAAGATTATTATCGTATTGACTTAGGTATAGTCGATGGACTTACATAGTCATGAATCGACTCCTTGCGGTCCAGCGGACGCGGCCAGGGAATTGACTAAGCCAGGACCACTTGTTACCCAGTCTAGCTAGGTTGGTCCAAAAACTTTAGCCAAGCACATTGACCGACATCATGATCCATTGAAGGAGTTGTCATCAATCTTATGTTTTCCAAACAACTAAATGGCTTTTAATTAAGAGAACTAGTTAATCCTTATCAACTAGTGGATCCTAAAATTCAAAATTTTTCAGATTGGTTGAACATCTTTTATTAAGTCCTTATCAACTATAAGGTTCTACGTTCAACTTGCTACCCCAATCTAATTAGGATTTTAATAAAACAATTCAACATTGTCTTTTTATGAAAATCATTTAATTGAACGTTTTAATGAAATGATTTACAAAACAAAAGGGACTACCCTAATCTGGTATTAGGTTCGATGTTGTTTTGTTTTATCAAACATAGCATGTCACTATCTTGTCTTAATGGCTAACCTAACAAGGTTTGTGAATACATTATTCAACATGAAATGAAACAGCTAATTTATCCGCATATAATAAAGTTTCATTTTAGTGACATATGAAGTGAATTTGCAAGTTTAACATTATCTACATAATTAAAACATGCAAATCTAAATTTTAACACTTAAAATTAAAGATTAAAAAGTTAAAGCCTCCATAATAATTTTATCGCATAAAACTAGGTCGAACAAAATTATCTAATAATTTTTAAACTTAAATTTTTAAACTTAGGCCTTTAAAATTTTAACCTTATTTCTAAAATTAAAATATCACATAATAATTTTAGAAACATCTATGTAATAAAAAGAAATTAATTTATGTTTCATCTCATGAAATAGAATCATTTCTATTTCTTACATATTTTAAAATAATTTTAAAACTCTTTTAAAACTTTTAGAAATCTTTTTAGAAGCTTTCAAATAAAGTTTTAAAGATCTCTAACTTTTATGTAACTAAAGAAAATTTTTAGATTTCAAAAATAAAATTTTCTATAAGGTTTACATAAACTTTAAATACCCTTTAAAATTTTTAATGTCTCATAATAAAAATTTATAAAGTATTTAAAACATAGGAGACTTCTTTTAGATTTATCGCATAAAAATAATTTGTCCCAAAATTAAAATAAATTTCCGTGTTGCAAAATTAATTTTTGAAACACAAAAATATTTTCAAAACTAATTTAACATAAAGCTAAAAAGTTTTGTACATGAAAGCTAAGCATTTTTTTAACAATTAAAAAGTCGCTATAGTAGATCTATAGCATAACCGTGGCTCTGATACCACTGTTGAAGTTTTGGCGGACCCCCAGAGCTCGGATCCGTATCCGTCCTAAGTCGGACGGACCACGGAGGCACAAAAGCGCAGCGGAAAACCAGAAATCAAAATTTCTACACTAGCTAAACTATTTAGCTAGGCTCTGGGGAGCCAGAACCTAGCCCGATCTATGCCAACTTGGAGTGGGTCTGATCACCGCAAGAAGGATCTACACTAAAGCGATTAATTAAAATTACACTAGAAAACGCTTAACCACATACCCGGAATCCTGGCCCTGGAGCAGGCAAGATGTACCGCACCATCTTTAGAAGCTCCTCGTAGCCGAGCCTAATTGACCCGATCTCCCTGAGCCGCCTCACACCTCGCACCGATCCGCCCGAACTGCTTTCGCCTCCGAGCCGATCACACGCGGTAGAAAGTTTCACTTGAGAAGAACCCGCGTCTTAGACGTCCGGATCAGATCCAAACCCCCTTCGTAGTCGTGCTAGGACTACTCCGGAGAATAGGAAAATAGAGAGAGAGATTTAGTCGTCGATCGAGCTTGCTCTAAAAATCTGGAGCTACTCGATCGTTGACTGGTGTGTTTGTCAACGAGGAGAGTGCACCCCTATTTATATAGGGAGTGAGCACTCAACCTCTCGTTGCGGGCAATGTGGGACAATTCCCATGAAGAGAAAAATTCAATTAAGCCATTTGGCTTAATTTCAACTTTAAAGTTAGTCTTTCACAAAGTCAAACTTTAACGAATTAATTCTCCTCGCATACTAAACTTCAGACACCAAACAAGCTATCAATCAGAAGAGCTTGGAATGGTGAACGCGTAGGAACTGACGGCGACGAATTTCGACTTTGTTTGACCCCTCAAACAATTGCTCAAAGTTTAGCAATTTCTCAAAATTCGTAGCCGTCATTAGGGGTTTCAAAAAAAAACCTAATTTGACTTAAGTTGCAGGCGCGTCCGCTAGGCTTAGCGGGCGCGCCCGCCCAAGGGAGCAAGGGCGGGCCGCCCGCCCGCTGTAAGCAGCAGGCCGCGCCCGCTGCATCAGCGGGCGCTGGCCCGCTGTGCAGCGGGCGCTGGCCCGCTGTGCAGCGGGCCGCCCCCGCTGATGCAGCGGGCGCCCGCCAGCTGCACACAGTGGGCCGCGCCCGCTGCTGCAGCGGGCCGCGCCTGCTGTGCAGCGGGCGTGCGCCCGTTGCAGCCAGCGGGCGGCGCCCGTTTTGCCTTTGCACATGGGCCTTTTGGCCCAGTGGGTCTAACCCACTTCTCCTTGAACTGTTTCTACGTTTCTGGACTCGTTTGAGCTCCGATTTGGACGCGGTTTGAACCTGTGTTTTGACCGGGACGATCCCGTCATCCAGGTAACCCTTTCCAACAAGTTTGTTCCTACTAAATTTGTCGTAACTAATTTACAACACGTTTAGTCAAAGTTAGCATCTAATGCAACGTTGTGTCCATATTGTTAATGCGACTAACTTTCACGACTTAACTTGTGAATATCATCAAATGATATTTTTCTCTATTCTATATTCCTATTACTAAGACACGAACACTACTCGATGTGAGACCATATAGCCTGACCTTACTACAGGTTGGGGCTCGAAACCCCTAGACGACGGTCACTACGAGCAGTAGCTGTCGTCCCTGTTTCAGAGTCATCATAACGTGATCGACCCTTGACAAAAGTATCATAGGGTTTGCATTGGATGTGTCAGTGATGAATTCCGTTAGCTAAAATCCCTTCGTCAAGACTGTGTTATTGTTGGCCTAGGGTATGGTTTTCTGTCAACCCTATTAGACAACATTGGTCAGTATACGGCGGTCTTTATTGTATACACGTTGTACTACTTACAACGTACCCCGGCCGAGGATTAACATAAAGACCGTACTGAGCCTGTAACACTAACTTCCCTTTAATGGAAGTGACGAATCCCATCTTAGTCACTTACTCACCTCGAGAGCTTCAGGTGCAGCCCAACCTAAGATCTTTCATCAGGACTTGTCCTCGAAGCTAGATCATGGGTCGAAGCTACACCGTTCGCTCACATGTCGATACAGATGACTTCAGGTCTTAAGGATCAACTAACCTATCATCACCCTAGAGTTATTAAAGACAGATCATTAAAGTTAACCATTTAATAACTCTAACTTGGTCGTTCAGTGAACTCATTCTCCAATGAGCACCTGTGTCTCGTCTCCGACTTCACCAAGTCGAATGACTATGAGATCATCATTACCCGAAGGTAAGACGAAGACACAGTGATCTATCCGATGTGTCGATATCCAGTTCTCGACACATCTATGATCACGAACCGTTTAAGACTTACGTTTCTATTCGGTCGCTTACTTACTCATAATCGAGATCTCATCTAGATATGTAAGGACCTAACTATAAGTCTATGGATATTATCTAAGTATATTAATACAAATGATTTTATACTTAGAATAATGAGTACCATATACGGTATGAACAAGACGTATAATTAAGATAAATTGCCTTATGGGCATATATCTTCCTACACACCCACACCCCCAAATAGCTATATGAATAGCAACTCCTCCAAGTAGTGAAAGACGTATTGTTTCGCCAATCCTGAAACACATTAAGCACACACGTTAAATATAACAACACGTTTGTCATCATCAAACCAAGATACTAGATCGTAGCTTCCAACACAACGCACTCCCTAGTCTAACTCAGGGAAATCCAGGTGGACTAAATCTCCAGCTGTCGTCTCCATCTGTACCTGAGGAGCGGGAGTAGACTACTGCACACGTCCCTGCTCTGAAGTCACTAACTACGGACCTGAAATATAAATGGGACACTTCAACGCATGACCCAGTGGGATTCCTAACTAAGCTAGACCCAGTTTCAGAACCAGATTCCTATCTAATGGTGTTTTAAAAAGAAAAGATGTTTTATAAACTGTCACGCCCCGCTCTCCCAAATAAGGAAGATACGTGGTGGACTAGGTTGCCGTAGCATTCAAACATTGGGCTTCGAGCCCCTAACGTCCAAATACTACAAGGCTTTAGTTGTGGTAAGAGTAAAACTTTATATATATATATATATATATATATATATATATATATATATATATATATATATATATATATATATATATATATATATATATATATATAGAGAGTAATGTTATTATGAGATAGTGAGCTCAAATCCTTATCGTGAGCTAGCACAATCGGCAATACCAATTAACGATCGGCACCGTTCAACTTGAAGGACATGTTGATAGATCTATACCCTAAAAATATTAGAGATTATAAACCCCAAAATCCTATGCATCAACCCATACCAATTTTGTTACATTTGCAGGCAGCTTGTAAACCGTTCATCTTTCAAACACTTGATGGATTTGATAGAAATGTCCAAATAACAAAAAAAAACTTATACATAAAGATCACTTGATAGATAGAACAAGATGGATGGTTCCGATTGATGATTTGCAAAATAGTTTTGGCTAGTTCAAGATATAATATCTCATCTCACCATCTCACCATCTCATATTATCATCTTTCTATATATATATTTACTAGCAAATAACCCGTGCACACGTGCACGTGGACTGAAAAAAAATGTTCGGTAACGGGGGGGGGAGAATAAAAAGTGTGAGTATGTGTGGGGAGGGTCCAGAGGCAAAAATGCAAAACCCGGGGTTGTATGTGCAAAATTTCCCACCTCTTCTCTTATCTCTCAAAATCTCATCATAAAATTCCACACCTCTTCTCTTATCTCTCAAAATCTCATCACTTATCCAATTTCTCATGTCCAAATTCTCTTATCCAATATCTCTTATCCAATTTCTCTTGATAACATCCCTATTTTATAGCCCTTTAAATTCTATAACTCTTGGGCTTCTCATTCAGGATACAAGGATGTTGTTATTAACACATCGGGCCGGCATGCTAGTAGTACAGATATGAAGGGCATCCAAGTTAAGCTTAAAGAATTGAAAAATTCTTTAAAATCCTGGGCGGCAAATATTGTGGAGATCAATAATGTTGCTCAATGTAAGGCAGAGCTATTTTCTATCCAAGCTAATAAAAACTTAGCTTCTGATGCTGATCTCCAGAATAAAGAGATTATGGCTTCTCAAAAACTTCGTAAAGCCCTTGACATTGAGGAGGAGGACCTTCGTCAAAAAGCCGACAAAATTGACTGACTCTTGGAGATAGGAACTCAAAGTTTTTCTTCGCTGCCATGAATGCGCGTAACTCTCACAACAATCTACATCATCTTATAAATTCGGCTGGTGATATGAATTCCAACATTGACGCACTTCGCAATGAAGCTCCCTTGTTCTATAAAAATTTATACCACCAGGAAGATTATTGGAATGTGTTTCCAAATATGGTTCCCAAGCGGAAAATCACCAGTGAAGCTGCAACTTGTATGGAGTTGCATGTTGCCCCTTTTGAAATCAAGAATGCTTTGTTCCAGATTGGTAAAGATAAAGCCCCAGGTCCTGATGGGTATAATGCATTCTTTTTTCAGAATAATTGGGATATTCTTGGTTCAGATGTAATTTTTGGGGTATCTTCCTTCTTCACTTCGGGTAATATGTCTCCCTCTAATAACCATGCCTTCCTTACCATTGTGCCCAAGAATATTAATGCTTCGGGTCTGGGAGACTACAGGCCTATTGCTTGTTGCAATGTCCTGTACAAAATTATTAGCAAGATTTTGTGCAACATATTGAAGCATGTAATCTCCGATCTCATCTCACCAAACCATGCAGCTTTCTTGAAAGGCAGGTTACTTGCTGACGGCACTCTTCTTGCCCACGAGCATATTCAGGATTTTAGCAATCCTATGGGCTCCAGAGCTTGTCTTAAGCTGGATCTTCGCAAGGCTTTTGACAGTGTAAACCGTGAATATATCCTCTTCTTCCTCCATCAATTGGGTTTCAAGAACACTTTTATTAACTGGATCATTCAATGCATCTCTACTGCCATGTTCTCGGTGTTAGTAGATGGCTCACCTGAAGGTTACTTTGACTCCAATAGAGGTTTGCGTCAAGGTGATCTTCTCTCCCCATACTTATTCGTTCTTGTAATGGAGGCTTTCTCTCTTTTAGTTGACATTGCAGAATCATCGGGAAATATTCATCTTATGAGAAGATCTGGAGCAATTTCTCACCTTCTTTTTGGACGACCTTTTGGTTTTTTGCCGTGCTAATCAACACTCTCTAAATGGGCTCAAGGATTTACTCAAGACTTTTTATCTCTTTTCTGGGCTGCAAATAAATTGGGATAAAAGTTCTGCCATCTTTAATAAGGGTGTCCGTAACCCTCAGAGCTTATCGGAGATCCTGGGTATTAAGGTGGTATCCACTTTCACCACTTATTTGGGTCTCCCGCTTTCCTCTAGTTACCCCAGAGCATCTTTATTTGGTCGTCTTGTGGATAAATGCAAAAAAAGATTATTGGGATGGTCCTCCAGTATTCTCTCCATATCAGGAAAAATTGAACTGGTCCGATCAATAATATACGGTATGGTGGCTTTTTGGATGCAAGCTTACTACTTCCCACCTTTGGTTATTAGATCTATTAATTCAGCCTGCAGGAAATTCATCTGGGGTAAGCTTAATAATTGGTCCTGGAGGGATATATGCATGCCCAAGAATGAAGGAGGTGTTGGACTGAGACATCTGGCCGATTTGAATATTGCCTCTGGAATACGCCTAACCTGGAGGGCCCTTTCAGACAATGGTCTGTGGGCGCAATATATGAGAAAGCGCTATGATGCCATGACCAGCAAGTTTTATACAACCAAGCCCAACCCGACTGAATCCGGAACTTGGAAATACATGCTCAGATGCCGCCACGTATCTCAAAGAGTTATCAAACGATTAGTAAAAGATGGTACGTCTACCTCTTTTTGGTTTGATAACTGGCACCCATTAGGTCCTCTTCATCAGCTTCATGATCCCATTCCTGGAACTGAATCAGCCCGTGTTAGTGACTTCTGGACCAATTCTGGGTGGTTGAATGTGCCGGCAACACACTGGTGCTTCTCGCAGCTGTAGCAGCTCGGCCTTGTTGCGGGATGTGATGAATGGGAATGGACTAAAAGTGCGGCTTGTAATCTTCGGAGTTGCTGGGATTCTGTCCGATTGACTGGGCCGAAATTTCCTTACTTCTCAATCGTTTGGTTCGATCGGCACATCCCCAAAATGTCTATGTGTTTGCTGCGAGCTATCCGAGGGAAATTGCCGACTAAAGACTATCTGTTTAAACTGGGAATCATCCCCAATCAGTCTTGCGGCCTATGTATGGGTAATGCTATTGAGAGCATCGGACACTTGTTTTTTGAGTGTGGTTTCACTCGGTACATTTTGAGTAGAAGCCTACTTAAATTGGGTTACACAGGAGCTGTTCCAACCTCTATCAATGGCGTTTGTGAGCTTATTCTTGACCGATATAATAAGAAGGACCCATTGGGAGTGTTGGTGAAAGTAGTGTTTTCAGCAATGGTTTGGCACATTTGGAAAGAGCGTAATAAACGCATTTTTGAAGAGAAAGAAACACAGAAAACTATAATATTTGATGAGATTGCATCAGTTATCAAGATTAATCTTCTGAATCTGGATCTAGCTGAGGTATCGGACTTCACCCCGTTTTCCAACTGGGGGCTAATTGCGGGCTAACCTTCTCACTTTAGTTTTTTATCTTGTTAGCTCTGTAAATTTTTTATTGTAGTTTTCCATTCAGGTAGTATTTCTGGATTACGTGTGGTAGAGGGTGACGGCGCCTGTGTCCTCTCCCCTCTCCATTTGCAACCTACACATTACTATTTGGAATGCTTGTAAAGATTGTTTTCTGCCTTAATGAAGACTAACTATTACTCGTCATATATATATATATATATATATATATATATATATATATATATATATATATATATATATATATATAGGGGCAAATGTGCCTAAGAACGTGCGCAGGTAGAATTACCTGCGCACGCCCCCTCTGTTCGGGGTTTCTAAATATTTTTTTTTGAAAATTTTTTTTGCAGTAGCTAGATATACTTGTTATGAAGCTCCCCACAAAATTTCAGGTCAATCCGACACCGTTTGAGCCTCCGTTCATCGATTTCAAAAACGTTGCGCAAAACTGTCCAGAATTTGGACAGTTTTGCGCAACGTTTTTGAAATCGATGAACGGAGGCTTAAACGGTGTCGGATTGACCTGAAATTTTGTGGGGAGCTTCATAACAAGTATATCTAGCTACTGCAAAAAAAAATTCAAAAAAAAAATATTTACATACACCGAACAGAGGGGGCGTGCGCAGGTAATTCTACCTGCGCACGTTCTTAGGTACATTTTTTGCATATATATATATATATATATATATATATATATATATATATATATATATATATATATATATATATATATGTCCCCATATCTCTTTGTTATTACCATGGAGGCGTTCTCTATTCTAATTGATTTGGCTATGCAGCCTCCCGCCTTATTCACTCAATGCGACGCTATGGAGCAGTATCCCACTTACTTTTTGCCGATGATCTTCTGTTATTTTGCCGGGCGAATGCACACTCTTTTAATGGGCTAATATCCCTACTGTCTGATTTTTCAAATTTTACTGGCCTCGTTATTAATTGGGATAAGAGTACATCTATTTTCAGCAAGGGCACGAAGAGTCCATCTTCTCTAGCTAACCTCCTTGGGATCAAGCTTGGATCTACTTTTACAACGTACCTTGGCCTGCCTCTTTCTACTAGATATCCAAAACCTTCTATGTTCGGCCGTCTTATTGATAAATGTAAGAAAAGACTCATGGGATGGACTTCCAGCTTGCTCTCCACCTCGGGCAGGATTGAATTAGTCAGATCTGTCATTTACGGTATGATTTCCTTCTGGATGCAAGTCTATCGGTTTCCTACATCTGTATTGCGCACTATTACTTCTGCATGTAGGGAATTCATACTTGGCACGTCTCGTATATGGGCTTGGAAGGATATTTGCGCCCCAAAAGATGAAGGGGGTGTTGGAATGAGATTGTTATCTGATCTCAACGTGGCATCAGGGGTGAGGCTGACGTGGCGTATGCTTTCTACAGATGGGCTATGGGCAAATTATATGCGGAATAATTATAGAGACTACGCTCGCTTCTTTGCCGCGCCTACAAATGCTACCAGCTCGGGCACTTGGAAGTATTTGCTTAAATGCATGCAATTCTCCACTAAGATGATAAAGCGGCAGGTGAATAATGGACATGCAACATTATTTTGGAATGACTTTTGGTTTGGTGAAGGGCCCCTATGCGAACAGTTCCCTATCCCCCAGGGTGCGGCTTTAAAAACTGTGAATGACTACCTAACTTCGGGTGGCTGGTCTAATACAAGTGATATTGATGACGTTAGGAAACTGCTGCCTTGTATTGAACCAAACAATAGGGATGATGGGTGGATTTGGGCGCCTGGAACAGAATTCCGTTTTAAAGAAGCATGGGATGGCTCTAGATATCATGGTACGAAATTCACCTACAGGACCTTGATCTGGTATAAATATCATGTCCCTAAAATGTCTCTTACTCTCCTCAGAGCGTTTCGCGGTAAGTTATTAACTAAGGAGATGAGGGGTAAATGGGCCGCTACTTCGGATACTAATTGTGTGCTATGCAATTTAGGGATTGAAGAAACGTTAGACCACCTATATTTTGAATGCCAATATTCTCGTTATATTATGAGCATGAGTCTTCTCAAGTTGGGAGTATTAGACCCTATTGAACCATTGCTACATAAGGTTGGTGACTACTACTTGCTGCACTTTGACAATAAGCACACACTGGGTATTCTTGCAAAAGCAGTGCTAGCAGCAATAGTTTGGCATATTTGGAATGAGAGGAATAGAAGAATTTTTGAGGGCAAGAATAAATCTAAGACATTGCTCTTTGAGGATATTTCTTCAGACATCAGGGTGATTCTTAGAGATATTGAACCCAATGAACCTGTGGCGGGCCAGGCTATGGAAAATTGGGAATTCAGAGATGCTGGCTGAGTTTGGACCCATTATGTGTTCTGATATGCTTTACCTCTTTTACTTGTTGAGTGGGGAATGGCTGACTGTTGGTAGGGAGTGACGGCGCTTGTGCCCTATCCTCTCTCTAACAATCACTAATCTCCATTACTTGTATAATTTGTACATTTGAGTTGTTAATAAAGATGCTCACTAACTTTCCATATATATATATATATATATATATATATATATATATATATATATATATATATATATATATATATAGGGCAATCTTCCATTGCGAAAAAGTGGTGCGAAATGCCGTGCGAAAACATTTTTGAAATTTTTTTGAAATTTTTTTTTTTCAAAAATTCTTTTTTGATGTTTAATCCATACAATTATATTCCCCAGGGAAAATAATGGGTGAACCCGTTGGGCATTAGAGCACCCATCCACCCGTTACAAATTTAACGGTCTCAAAACGTGCGAATTTGATGAAATGCCTTGATTGAAGGCCAAATGACATTATTTCTCAACCATTATTTTTTAAGGGGGATATAACAACATATAATGAGGGTGGAAAAAAGAATTTTTGAAAAAAAAATTTCAAAAAAAAGATAAAAACATTTTCGCACCGTGCGAAATGTTCTCACATGAAGATTTACATATATATACATATATATATATATATATATATATATATATATATATATATATATATATATATATATATATATATATAGATAGAGGAGGGATCAAATGACCCCCAAAAATAACCCCCTAAAATGACCCTCTATCAAAAATCATATGCCCCCCATTTTTTCGGAAGATCCGAACCGTTCATCTTGATCTCCACCCTCTAAATACCCAACTCACCAATTTTCAACCCGATCCCATGTGTTTTGCCCGTTCATCAACCACTCGCAAAAGTTCTGTTCATGTGAAACCATTAAATTTGGGTCAGATGGATGAACGGGCAAAACACATGGGATCGGGTTGAAAATTGGTGGGTAAGGTATTTAGAGGGTGGAGATCAAGATGAACGGTTCGGATCTTCCGAAAAAATTGGGCGCATAGGATTTTTGATAGGGGGTCATTTTAGGGGGTTATTTTTGGGGGTCATTTGATCCCTCCTCATATATATATACTAGTCATTACCCGTGCCCATAGGGCACGGTTTATTTAATGGCTGAGTTTTTCTCCCCCACAAATTTCAAGTACCCCCAAATATCAAGTTTTCCCACAAAATTTCAAGTTTCCCCCAAATTTAAGTTTTCCCCTAAAATTTAAGTCCCCCCATAATTGTCATTACCACCAAGGACAAACTTGCCACGTAGGACAAAGCTTTGTCCTAGTAGGATAAGATTCAAAATCTTCATAGAACTGGAAAAAAAATGGCCGGAAGGGGTGAGAATAAAAAGTGTGGGTGTGTGTGTGGGGAGGGTCCATAGGCAAAAATACAAAAACCGGGGTTGTATGTGCAAAATTCCCCACCTCCTCTTTTATCCCTCAAAATCTCATCTCTTATATTTTCTCTTATTCAATTTCCCTGTTTTATATAATAGATAACCAAATTCTCTTATCCAATTTCTCATGTCCAAATTCTCTTATCAATTTCTCTTGATAACATCCGTCTTTTATATAATAGATATCTCTTATCCAATTTCTCTTGTCTAATATCTCTTATCCAATTTCTCTTGATAACATCTCTCGTTTGTAATATAGATATCTCTTATCCAATTTCTCTTGATAACATCACTCTTATCCAATTTCTATTGTCCAATATCTCTTATTCAATTTCTCTTGATAACATCCCTCTTTTATAATATAGATATCTCTTATCCAATTTATCTTGTCCAATATCTCTAATCCAATTTCTCTTGATAACATCCCTCTTTTATAATATAGATATCTCGTATCCAATTTCTCATGTCCAATATCTCTTATCCAATTTCTCTTGATAACATCCCTCTTTTATAATATAGATATCTCTTATCCAATTTCTCATGTCCAATATCTCTTATCCAATTTCTCTTGATAACATCCCTCTTTTATAATATAGATATCTCTTATCCAATCTCTCTTGATAACATCCCTCTCTTATAATATAGATATCTCTTATCCAATTTATCTTGTCCAATATCTCTTATCCAATTTCTCTTGATAACATCCCTCTTTTATAATATAGATATCTCTTATCCCATTTCTCATGTCCAATATCTCTTATCCAATTTCTCTTGATAACATCCCTCTTTTATAATATAGATATCTCTTATCCCATTTCTCTTTTCCAATATCTCTTATCCAATTTCTCTTGATAACATCCCTCTTTTATAATATAGATATCTCTTATAATATAGATATCTCTTATCCAATTTCTCGTTCCCCCGGCACACGTCCACGACCTCCTCGTTCATCCGACACACCTCCGCGTTCCCCGGGCACACCTCCGCGACCTCCACGTGCATCCGGCACACCTCCGCGTACCTCCGACACACCTCTGCATTCCATTTATTAGATTTTGTAATGAGGTCAAAATAATGCCGAACTGTGGAAGAATGAGGAGGAGAAAAAAAAACAAGAAGAAGAACAGTGAGAAGAAGAAGAAGAACAAAAAGAAGAGATGGTCTCCTAGAATACTGTGCTACACAACGTCCAGCACAATCAATTAACTAATATTTGTTATAAACGGGCTTCTTGGTGGGCCTACCCGTTAGTGGGTATCCACCCATTATGTAACCCTACCACTATAAATATAGGGCTATGGTCTCCATAGCCGCCAAGTTTACAACACGTTATCAGCACGCTCAAAGCTAAGCCGAACCCCTGCCGACGGACGGACGCGACGCGAACGGGCTTCCTTCACCGAACGTCGCTAGATCCGGCGGGTAGGATCTAGAGGTAACTTTCTCCCTAGATCTAAAAATTTTGTATATGCGCATATGTGGTGATTTAATTCTTTTTGGCTCAATCGATCAAAAACACCGTTTTTATCGCTAAAAATCACCCTTTTTCAATTAAAAAACGAATTTTTGGAAGAAAAATTGGGTTTTTTTCCACTAAAAATCGGATTTTTACCCGTTGTTTTTCCCCAAAAATCACCCAAACCCGAAATAGGGTTCACCCTCGCCCCCCCCCGTCGCCGGCAGCGGCGGGGGCCTTCCCACCGTCGCTGCGGCGGCGGGAACCCCCCGCCACTACAGGCGGGGATTTCCCCGCCGCCTGCAGCGGCGGGCAACCCCCGCCGCCGCCGGCGGGGACAACCCCCGCCGCGGCAGGCGGGGGCTCCCCGCCGCCTGCAGCGGCGGGGCACCCCCGCCGCCGCCGGCGGGGGCACCCCCCGCCGCGGCAGGCGGGGGCTCCCCGCCGCCTGCAGCGGCGGGGCACCCCCGCCGCCGCCGGCGGGGCAACCCCCGCCGCCTGCAGCGGCGGGGCACCCCCCGCCGCGGCAGGCGGGGCACCCCCCGCCGCGGCAGGCGGGGGCTCCCCGCCGCCTGCTGCGGCGGGGCACCCCCGCCGCCGCCGGCGGGGGCAACCCCCGCCGCCGCCGGCGCGGGCAACCCCCGCCGCCTGCAGCGGCGGGGCACCCCCCGCCGCCGCAGGCGGGGGCTCCCCGCCGCCTGCAGCGGCGGGCATCCCCCCCCCTCCCCGCCGCCTGTTGCGGCAAACGGGCCCGCCCGCCACTAGCGGGTACGGGCCCGGCGTGCGTACCCCAAAACCCTAACTAGGGTTTCTGACCCAGAAAATTTTTTTCGAATTTTCAAAAATTTTTCAGATTTAATTGCGATTCTTTTTCGTTATAATCTGGACCAAATTGCATGTGATTTTTACTCATCGCAAATTATATTTGGATTTATGATTTTCTTTAAAAAAACGTTTAAAAATTAAGAAGATCCTGCGACCGCTCTGCCGTTAGTCAACTAACCTAACGGTGCATGACGTTGCCTAGTGGTCCAATAATTTTTAAACGATAGATTTCATTTTCCATTATAAACTGCCTGGGATGAATAAATAAATTGCCTGCGATGTATAAATTGCCTGTGATGATGCCTGCTGCATTATAACTGCCTGCGACGAATGGTTAATATTTGCTGTGGTTTTGGATCGGCTAGTTTATCACCATTTTTATTTTTCATGCATTATTTTCTTTTTGAGAGAAAAATGTAGTGAGGATAATTTTGTAAAATTACAAGCCCGGCGGACGCCTCAAGAAGATGAAGGACTATTCCAGAAGAATAGGGGCCCCACGGGGGTTCCCGAGTTGTATTTTCTTTCTTTTTGGGACTGTAAAGGACTGTAATTATTTATGGTGATTAGCCGATCCACGCAGCAAATATTTATGTCTGATGTGCTTGATTATTTATTTTTCCGCAAAATATCTAATTAATGCTATCTTTTTACATGCTAGAGTGATAAATGGCCAAAATTGCGAGCGTCGATTTCGACGTTTTGGATGCTTCAGGAAAGAATTACCTAAGCTGGCAGCTGGATATAAAATTCCATCTGCGAGCACAGGGATTGAGTCACGCCATCGCCTTAGGCGATAAGGTTTCTGATATAGATAAAGCGAAAGCAATTATCTATATCAGACGCCATATCGATCGGACCCTGAAGGCCGAGTACCTAACGGTGGAAGACTCGTATGAGTTGTGGACCGCCCTCGAGGACAGGTATAAACATCAAAGGGATGTTATCCTACCTCGAGCGCGATATGAATGGGAGAACCTCCGTCTCCAAGACTTCAAGTCTATTGCCGAGTACAACTCGGCACTTTTCAGCATCACCTCACGCCTGAAGTTGTGTGGTGAAAAGGTGACGGAGGAACGCATGTTAGAGAAGACGTATACATCATTCCATGAGAAGGATGTCATACTGATGCAACAGTATCGTGAACGAAAGTTCACAAAATACTCTGAGCTTCTCTCATGCCTTCTAATGGCAGAGCAGAATCGTGACCTCCTTCTGGCCACCCACAACTCACGCCCTACCGGCACTGCTCCTGCGCCTGAAGCGCACCACAGCTCCTTCCAGAAGAAAAGGGGCAACTTCAAAGGCAAACCCCAGAAGGGCAAAACCATGAAGAAGCAGGCTCGAGGACCCCCTCCAAGAAACAACCAAGAGGGGAAGAAGAAAAATGTGTGGAAGAGAAAAGACGACGGCCAGACTTCTGCCCCCAGAAAGGACTGGGAAGATAAATGCCACAGGTGTGGCATGACTGGACACTGGTCCAGAAATTGTCGTACTCCACGCCACCTTCAGGAGTTGTACAAAGCAAGCCAGAAGCAAGCTGAGACAAACCTGGCGGTTCAAGAAAACCTGGCACCAATCAGGTTCATCGCCGAGGACTTATCCAACGATGACCTGCTCGACTGAGGACATTTATCTACTTTATATGCATTGTAGTTTTTTCCTTTTGAGAAACAATTTATTTGCTTATCTCTGGCATGTTTTAGTACTTTTTCAGACATCAACTTAATTTTCGTAGTATATTCCTTTGTGTTTTGCCTTATACTGCGACATTTTTCTAAATAGATGGACTTTAAATGCCTAGTGGACAGTGCCTCTACGCACACGATCCTCCAAGACATCTGCTTTTTTCAAAGCATCAATAAATACGATGGCACCGTAAATACAATTTCCGGTCCATCAAGTATCATTGAAGGATCAGGGGAAGCACATTTTATGCTCCCCAATAATACAAAACTACTTATAAGAGATGCCCTTCTCTCCCCTAGCTCGCATAGAAACCTGTTAAGCTTTAAAGATATCCGCTTAAACGGATACCACCTAGAAACGGTGAGCAAAGGAAACAGTGAATACCTTGATGTAACGTTCCATAAAAACGGTGCTAAAAACACCGTCGAACGTTTCGAGGGACTCCCGTCGGGTCTCTACCACACAAGGATCAGAGCAATGGAAGCTAACACATTGGAGCACCAGAAGTGCCAAAATCAACCAGAATTCAAACTCTGGCACGATAGACTTGGACACCCCGGAAGGAATATGATGCGTCACATCATATCCCAATCACGTGGTATTAATCCGAAAAGCCTGACGCTACTTCGGAAGGGTGCAAATCCTTGTCCCCCTTGTTACAAAGGGAAATTGATTACTAGACCATCCACCCTGAAGGTAGACTCTGAGTCTCCGAGCTTCCTAGAGAGAATACATGGCGACATTTGCGGGCCTATTCACCCCGCAAGTGGACCATTTCGGTACTACATGGTACTAATTGACGCATCTTCAAAATGGTCATATGTGTGCCTCTTGTCCACCCGCAACGTAGCCTTTGCAAAGCTACTTGCACAAATTATAAAACTGCGGGCACATTTCCCAGACAACCAGATCAAGAAATTGCGTCTGGACAATGCTGGGGAATTCACCTCACAAGTCTTCCTAGACTACTGCCAAGCAACCGGCATAGAAGTTGAACATCCTGTAGCTCATGTTCACACCCAGAACGGGTTAGCCGAATCTCTCATAAAGAGACTACAATGGATCGCTAGACCATTGTTAATGCAATGCCAGTTGCCGGTTTGTGCATGGGGACATGCCATACTGCACGCTGCATCGCTGATAAGATTACGACCGTCAGGTAGTCAATCTTATTCTCCGATGCAACTCGCATATGGGAACCCGCCCGATATCTCTCACTTGAGGATATTCGGATGTGCTGTCTATGTCCCCATAGCACCACCGCAGAGGACCAAGATGGGTCCTCAACGGCGCCTTGGTATCTATATTGGTTTCGACTCACCATCGATCATTAGATACCTCGAACCCCTTACAGGGGACGCCTTTAAAGCGCGTCTAGCAGATTGTGAGTTTGATGAAAGCATTTTTCCAAAACTAGGCATTAACACACAGAAGCCAGAAGCTTCAAAGACCATTACATGGGACACAAAGACCTTATCCCATTTTGATCCGCGCACAAATCAATGTGAAGAAGAGATCCTGAAGATCCTTCAAATTCAGAACACAGTTCACATTTTACCGGATAAATTCACTGACAACCAGAAGATTGTCAGATCACACGTCCCTGCTGCAAATACGCCAGCTAGGATTGACATACCCAAAGAGGGATGCAATCCACCTGCAGCAGAAGCGGCCGTACCTCAACAAAAAAGAGGACGACCCCCGGGCTCCAAAGATAAGAATCCTCGAAAGAGGAAAAATCCTGGAGCAACAATAACGATACCACCACAGGATGCTGAGCTCAGCCCAGCTACCTCTCCACTCCTACCAACCCCTGAAGAGGAAAATATAGGAGAAATCTCATTAAACTATGTACGTACCGGGGAGGTACTGGACAGAAAAAGCACAATCATCGATGATAACTTCGCGCTCATTATTGCCACTCACGTCACTGAATACGACGATGAGACCGATCCACGCTCTCTAGCAGAATGTAAACGCAGAGAGGATTGGCCAAAGTGGAACGAGGCAATAGGAGTAGAGCTGGACTCACTCTCGAAGCGCAAAGTTTTTGGACCTGTAGTCCTAACACCAAAAGGTGTTAAACCTGTGGGATATAAATGGGTATTCGTGAGAAAAAGAAACGAGAATAATGAGATCGTGCGCTATAAAGCGCGCCTTGTTGCACAAGGTTTTTCCCAACGACCAGGAATAGACTATGACGATACCTATTCCCCGGTCATGGACGCGATCACTTTCCGTTTCATTATCGGCCTATCCACGAAGGAAGGTCTGGATATGCAGCTCATGGACGTTGTGACTGCATACCTATACGGAAATATAGATAAGGACATCTATATGAAAATCCCAGACGGATACAAACTACCGACAAAAATGACAGAAAGACCTCGGGACGTCTATTCCGTCAAACTCCAAAGATCACTGTATGGTCTCAAACAGTCAGGTAGAATGTGGTACAACAGACTGAGTGAATTCCTAGTGCAACAAGGATTCACAACAAATGAAGTCTGCCCTTGCATCTTCATACGAGCAAAGGGAACAGGATTCGTAATTATAGCCGTCTACGTAGACGACTTGAACATCATCAGATCTCCCGCAGAGATAGATGAGATATCCAAAAGCCTCACACAGACTTTTGAGATGAAAGACCTCGGTAAAACGAAGTTTTGCCTAGGACTACAAATTGAACATTTAAGCGGAGGAATCCTGTTGCACCAATCGACATATACAAAGAAAGTGCTGAAGAACTTTCTTATGGACAAATGTCACCCGCTTAGCACACCAATGGTCGTCAGATCATTGGATGTTGAAACAGACCCCTTCCGACCGCTGGAAGAGGGGGAGGAAACACTGGGCCCTGAAGTACCCTACCTAAGTGCAATTGGAGCACTCCTATACCTGGCAAACTGCACGCGTCCCGATATAGCGTTCGCAGTAAATCTACTAGCCAGATACAGTTCAGCGCCCTCAAAGCGCCACTGGAACGGAGTGAAACAACTTCTGCGCTACCTCCAAGGGTCTGTAGATATGGGACTATACTTCAAGAAAGGTGTATCCACCGACCTGGTCGGTTACGCAGATGCGGGATACAGGTCCGACCCACATACCGCAAAGTCCCAGACCGGTTTCGTATTCACATACGGTGGGACGGCCATCTCATGGAGATCCGTGAAGCAGACATCCACAGCGACCTCATCCAACCACTCCGAGCTCATCGCGATCCACGAAGCTAGCAGAGAATGCTTCTGGCTTCGATCAGTCATCAACCACATCCTCAAGACCACCGGCTTGAAGACGGGAGATCTTGGACCTACCACCATGTACGAAGACAATGCTGCCTGCATCGCTCAACTACGAGGTGGCTACATCAAAGGTGACAGGACGAAGCACATTTCCCCCAAGCTCTTCTGGACGCATGAACAGCAAGTGGATAACCAGATCGACATCCAGCAGATCCAGTCCTGCGACAACCTGGCTGACCTATTCACTAAAGCTTTGCCTCGCAGTACCTTTAGAAAACTTGTACTAGGAATTGGGATGAGACAGCTGAGAGATGTACAAGCCTGAAGCTTGTACTTATCAGGGGGAGTTAACGTAGTGCTGTACTCTTTTTCATTGACTGTTGGTTTTTCCCACTGGGTTTTCCACAGTCAAAGGTTTTAACGAGGTAGCCACATTAACTCAGGATCCAGAAGTATCCATCACTGATGTTATCCATCGATCAGGGGAAGTTACAGAGACTTGTACTCTTTTCCCTTAGCCACTGGTTTTTCCCACTGGGTTTTCTTTGGCAAAGGTTTTAATGAGGCAAGCACTCTTAAACTTAGAGATCCAGAAGTATCTCCAACCCCATGATCAAATAAGCTTCATGAACCCTGAAGCGTTCACCATGGCTTACAACAATGGATGGATAAGGGGAAGTGTTATAAACGGGCTTCTTGGTGGGCCTACCCGTTAGTGGGTATCCACCCATTATGTAACCCTACCACTATAAATATAGGGCTATGGTCTCCATAGCCGCCAAGTTTACAACAATATTATTTTAATCCATCACTTTAAATTAATGTAATTTTGTTAGTCAATTGCTTTTTAATTAATGTAGAACTTTAACCCATTGTAAGCACACATCTCAATGCGCAGATCAAGGGCTATAGATTTGGTAGGATTTGAAAAGCAATATATATGTGTGGAGCTGCGCTGACAGCGCTGGGAGTTCTCTGCGCTGAGGGTTCTTTTTGCAAATTAGAGTTCAATTTGCCTCCCGTGCTTCTCCATCCCGTCTCGTGCTTTCCATTGCAGCTCGCGGGTAATTAAATCTCCCCTTCACGTTCTCCTCTCCCCCACCGAAGAATTTTCCCCTTCGCTTTCTCCTCTCCCCTCAACTGGGCGGTTCCCACGAATTCCACCTCAAGCATCTCCACATTAGCAGCTCCATCGCTCTTACGCACAAACCGATCTGCAGGTTCCCAGCTTCCAAGTGGGATCTCATCCATATTTTGCCCGACCCCAGCCCTAGCCACCCGATCCCGCCGTGCCCTAGCTCGCCGTTTCAAGTTGCAGGTAAAAATTCGTTTTCCCCCTTTGATTTGCTTGCATGTTCCTCACTTCAGCATTTCCCCTAGCTCGCCCCTCCGCCAATCCCATCCCTAGCATCTCTGTATCAAGTTGCATGTATTTATCAAGTTACAGGTAAACATATGTTTTTTCCATTTGACTTGCATGCATGTTAAGAGCCTGAAGGAGAAATGTTTTGTTAGATTGTGATATCATTTCTGTTATAGATATTTAATACCATTTTCGTTATGGTGATACTACAACTGGGAACTTCATGTTTTGATACTGGGCATGTTTCAATTTGGCGAATGGATACTGGGCATTTTGATTTTTGGTTAAAATGGTATCAAAACATGATATGAAGTTCCCACGTTTGGAGAATTTTTATTTTGGAGAACTTCATTCTCCAAGTATCATTTTCATTTTCATGTTTTGATACTGGGCATGTTTCAAAACATGGTAATTTTCATTTTTGGATACTGGGCATATTTCATTTTCCAAGTATCCATTTTGGAGAACTTCATTCTCCAAACATGATATGAAGTTCCCATGTTTTGATACTGGGCATGTTTTGATACCATTTTCGTTATTGCTGCTGGGAGGAAAGGGGAAATGTTACCAGAGGTAATTTCTCTTTAGAAAATTGTTGGGAATTTCCATTCTACCCTTATTACGTCTTTGTTTTCTTTGGATATGGAGGGTATCACAATGAAATGAAATTTAGTTTTAGTTTGAAACTGCAAGTCCTGTTGCATTTTGCCTGCTTTTCTATCTAGAACTTAGAAGTTGGGTTTAATTTGAAGCTTAAGATATTTCATTTACATTGTCTAAACATGTTGTAACTATCAAGAAAATGATGCATGTATTACCTGTTTTAATATATAATATTTGAATGTGGAGTCTTCTTTTTAATCATTGTAACATTCTACATCACTTGTCAGCATAATCTATTCATTTATGGTGGAGTTTGTTGCAATTTCTTCATTTGCTTTGCATACTTGCAAAATGGATCACCTCATGCATCCTGGAGGACTTTTCTTCAATTGACAAGCGGTATTACTTGCCATCTCCTTCAATGTTTGTATCCGTGCTCAGGTGAAAACATGTAGACTATTCCTTATATATATGCTTTGGTGACTAACAACATGTATGGGATTGCCATGTCTGTCTAATCAGTATATGCTTATACAGCACTCTCCTACTCCAGAAGATGTTCAGTTTAGATCCTACTCCAGAATAGATTTAGCACATGAGCTTGTTACCCTTGTTTATTTCCATTTCAAATTATATGATCAACTTCCTTATATCTTCTCTTAGTCATTTATGCTTCCTGCTAATTGTATATTGTAGACTGTACATGACATACTAGCTGCTCATTATCCATCAGTTCACATGACTTGTTTTCCTAAACCGGTCAAGTCAAAATTTGTCAGTGGTTGTTATTATTAAATGACCAACATGGAGTCTGGAATGAGCTTCATCTAGGACTATTTTTATCAGTGGAATGCCTTTCAGGGTCGAATAACAGAGACACTTTCGAGGTACATATGGATTCTCATATCTTTTGCCTTGGACTTAAACCAATCATGATACTACATTCTTCCTGTTATTGATCTGTTCAGTGTCAAAGGTGGAATATAGTGTATTCATAAGTCTTGCATTTTTTCCCTCTATATAGAAAACCCAAAATAATCTAAAGATATTAACATTAATCACTAGGACCCCTACATACAAATTATACATGATTTAGTTATTTACATTAGAGTGGCATGTAGAATTTGATCCTGGTTAATAATTCCTGCATATTACTGTTATGCATAAAGTTCGAATACATTTATTTTCATTTGCCATATTCATTCACCGCCAATTATGCTTGAAGAAAATCTAAATTTTGCTGCATGAGCATCATCTGTCAAGGGCACGTAGATGGAGCGCACTATCAATCTGGAGTGTTAACATGCTACTATAATTTACAGGCTTCTTTTCATCCCACAGCTTGAATTTAAAAAAGCCCATGGGGGTAGCAGAAGCAACCTTCATCTGCTTGTAAGCAAATACCTTCCCCAAACAAATACGCGACCCACCCTAGAAAATTGTCAGTAGTAAAAGTGAGTTCCTTCAGCATTAAACTCTATTAATTTGCTGAATTCAAAGAAACTGGCACTACTGAAATTTCTTTAATGTTAATGTGAAATACTTCTACTATTGAAATATTGTAGGCATTTTGGTTGCTCATCTCAAATTGTGGGCATGCAAATTCTCGGTTTGCTTGAAGAAGCATGATGAACCAGAGGGGCACCCAGTTGTTGTTGGCTGGAAGTCTAAATTGCAAAATCGAGTCTTATGGATGTATGTCTCGGTTTCACGGATAGCTAGCTCGATCAACACATACTAACTGATGGATTTTGCTAATGCATCTTGCCGATGAACAACATGAAGGCACACAATATGAACTACTATTTCAGTTGTCCACCAATGATTACTGAGCAGAAAGCAAGTAGAATACTTGTGTTAAGGCATCCAGAATTGCTGCATGCTTGCTCTCCTGCTCTTCTGCTCTTCCTATTTGCTCTCCTGCAGTTATTATGACCAGTTATGCATCAAAAACAAAGGTCGCGCTTCATCTCATGGCCTTGATTTTCTTTATTGGTCTCTCGTTGATCTCAGGCCACATGTTCAGCAAGTTTGAGCCGCCGATTCCCAGCAAGGAATATGGAAATCAAGGAGAATAATATGCTTAGATTAAGCTAGAGCATTGTTGTAATTAGGATGGTTGTTTTTTCTGGGCTTTTGTGAGATTTTGTACCGATACTGTGAGATTTGTAGAGGGCATGCCAAGTGATGGTTTTTGTGTATCAGAATTTTTTGTATCCAGGTTTTTTTTAATCAAATTTTTTTGTGAGGATTTTTTTGTGTAACAAGGCAATGGTTTGATGTAGGATGGCTTCATTTATATGAATTCCTTTTCTTTCCTTTCTTTGTTTATTTTTTTTAACATTACTCATTTAGATTGATGGGAAAGTGAGTTTCTCTGCAAATGATGCCAGCACTACATAGTTTTGTGGGAAGAGCTGCATAATTTCCTAGACACAAGCTTGTAGGTTAAATCATGTTAACGAGTTCATAAGGACCCAAGGAATTTGCACCAGTAAGCCCCTAATTCATATATTCTGTGACATGCACCATTGGACCAGTGAGCTCCACACTTCTGCAGGTTTCGTGTCAATATCTTCTCGGTGTCAATATATGCAAGCATAAATTTGCCATGTTGCAAATGATTTTTTGGCATCAGGTTTATAATACTGGAGAGGAAACATAAACACCAAAAAAGGCAGACAATCTTACACTTTGCTCAACTAGTAATACCATGCCATTATTCATTAACATATTTGATGGACATTCATTTCATACATTGTTTGCTCACTTTGCACATTATCCAGCATAAATATAATTACTAATCTTTAACACTGTGTTTCAACTAGATTCTGCTCCATCTCGCGGCTAACATGCCATCGGTTCACGTAACGGTTCCTGGAACAATTCTCTTGAGGGTGGGTATAATGCCACATCTCCATATTGTTCAGTTGAATACTTGTCATACACGACCTCTTGATTGCTCCTCGCATGTGCATCCGCATGGCATTTTGCCAAGATTTGAGCCCATGCCCTGAAATCTGCTGCTGCTGCTGCTTAATCACACATAAGAATTTGCTGCTGCTGCTTAATCTCACAAACTCATATTGAAAAGACAATGCAATGAGAGAATCCATTGGTTACTCATTAGGAGCAGGGATTTAAGAGGTACCCAGTTGAGATTCCTCCCTCTTTTTGAGTATTGAGAGAGAAATATCAAGTTTGTCCAATCTGGGCAACTTTTTCTCAGCCCTGCTGCCCCAACCCCCAGCCCTGCTTCATGCACAAAGACGGGAAAGAGTTATCTGCACAGACTTCACTTTGCTTTCATTTGACAGGTAAATAACAGAGAGAGGTGAATTTTACAACCCCCTTGCAATTTCTATGTAAATCATCAACAAATGCTCAGATATGTCAAACAAATGAAACATCACAATAATTAAGAATGTCAAGACTCAAACAAGACCATGCGGCCTCGAGACAAATACATAAGGCACCATATGCAGGTTCCTGGAGACGATTATGGTACTAAGATGGCTTAAAACTAGGATCATGAATGAGTTAAACCAGAGTGCATTTAGTATAAAAATTACTAGTCTCTAACGATAGACTCATCCCATCCATGGATTTACCCTATCAAATAATACTTATCTGTTAGCATTTTTTTAAACCATATAATGATTGTCCAAGTCCAAGTCTTGGTATCTCCATATCAACCCATAATCAACAAAATGGTCATTTCCATCTTCAACTCACAGAACAAAGAACAACATAAGTCATTGCATTTTTTATAACAATGTCAAGCCTTGGGCAGCAATACTTAAGTTGGACATTACCATAGCAGAACTCCAGAATCCACATCCAGAATAGCTTGAAGCAATCAAGTAGTTTTAAAAATCATGGAGGCCAATGTTTAAAAAACAGTCACCTTGTCAAGACTAAGCGCCATACTTTGACAGGTACTAAAAGCTATCCCCAACACAGTAGAGACCATCTATAGCATGCACATGCAACACCAACAATCATTAGAACAAATTCAGTCAATACAGCAAAGTTACAGGTACTAAAAGCTCATAACTGACACTTGTAACCAAGGATGTACTTACTGTAGTACTGAAAGGCAAACATTATGTTACGATAAATTGGTCCCTCCGTGATATTAAAAAGCAAACATTAAGTAACGATAAAAAAGAAATACATGCAACAGATATGTTTGTAATCAAGAATACACTAACCATATAGTAATTAACCAATGTCCCAATAAGTTGGATGAAATAAGCAACCGAAAAAGCCAGAAACAGAATAAGCCTCACAGTAATTACCAATATCCCAAGCTTTAAACCTGTAATTAATTAATCATGCATCCAATATCAGCATGCTAATATGCATCTAAAAACTAAAGTTGAGAAATATATATCCATACACACGAACACACTAACCAATACAACAAAGTAAAACTCTATAGCAAAATATACTTCTCAATTTTCCCGTGCTATCGAAGCTACATTAACTAGCATAACATCTCCATATCAACCATGATCAAATTGCATTAATCAAGCTACCTTCCAGTAATCATGATGAATTTTAGATGAATTGCAGTAATCAAGTTGCAGTAATCAAATTGCAATAATCAAATTTTTACCCATAGCAACCAATTTTTACCTGCAATAATCAAATTGAAATAATCATTAATGCAATTTGATCAAATTTTTACCCACAGCAACCAATTTGATTAATCACACTGTCATCAAGCTTGATTAATCCCCTTAGCTAACACCTACATCTAGGGCACGGTGGAATGAGGGGCGAGCGAGGGCACGGCGGAGTGGCGATCGCTGGGATCCTGAGGGGGGATACTTGGGAAATATGATCATGAAGGCTGGACAACGGGCTAGTGATGAGGAGAAATGGGGAACATGCATGCTAATCATGGGGGAAACCCCAATTTTTACCTGCAAATTGAGACGGCTGAGGGGCGAGCGAGTACAAATATCGGGCGGATGGGGAAATGAGGAATATGCATGCACATAAAAGTGAAAAAAAAACCCAATTTTTACCTACAAATTCAGATGACTGAGGAGCGAGCAAGGGCTAGACAACAGGCAGAGCGAGGGCGGAGGGGCGAGGGCTAGGATCCCACTTGGCCGCTGGGATCGTGAGGATGAGATACCAAGGAAAGAGGATCGTGAGGCATGAGCTTGAGCGATGGCGAGGGAAATTTGAAGTTCGTCCTAACCCCTAAGGTGGAGATGCTTGATGGGGGAACCGCCTTCGGCCATAGCTTGAGCGATGGCGAGGGAAATTTGAAGATATGCATGAGCCCTAAGGTGGAGATGCTTGAGGGGGAACCGCCAAATGGGGGAGAAGCGAGGGGGAGGTCGTAGCACAGAGATCTTTCTGTAAATGTTGAACGATGGTCACGAGAGTGAAAAGCAGCGAAGTTTTTGCAGAAAGCCCCCGCAGCGCAGGATTCCCCTGGCCCTGAGCTGACAGCGCAGCTCCATATAACTCATATATATACCCGCAGCCCAGGATTCCCCTGAGCTGACAGCGCAGCTCCATATAACTCATATATATATATATATATATATATATATATATATATATATATATATATATATATATATATATATATATATATATATATATATATATATATATATATATGAGAATAATGGCTATCATACGCCATATGAGAGCTTCTCTCATACGCCCTCTCACATAAAGCACCCAAGTACAAGCCCACATGGGCTTGTACTTGGTTGTACTTGGGTGCTTTATGTGAGAGGGCGTATGAGAGAAGCTCGGCGTATGAGAGAAGCTCTCATATGGCGTATGATAGCCATTATTCTCATATATATATATATATATATATATACTAGTCATTGCCCGTACCTATAGGGCACGGTTTATTTAATGGCCGAGTCCCTCCAACAAATTTCAAATTACCTCAAATTTCAAGTTTTCCACCAAAATTTCAAGTTTCCACACATATAGTTTTGTTTCAAAATTCAAATTTCAAAACTAATACTCATATCAAATAGTTTTCCTCCCAAAATTTAAAAGCTTCCCCCTAAAACTTTGTCCTAGTCATTGTCCTAGTCATCAAGCCCTTATCCTAGTCATAAGACCCTTTGTCCTAGTCACTTGTCCTAGTAGGACAATATTCAAATTCTTCTTCAAATATAGAATAGATATATATATATATATATATATAGGGATTAATGGGTATCATACGCCATATGAGATATGCTCTCATACTCCCTCTCACATAAAGCAACCAAGTACAAGCCCACATGGGCTTGTACTTGGTTGTACTTGGTTGCTTTATGTGAGAGGGCGTATGAGAGCCTATCTCATATGGCGTATGATAGCCATTATTCTCATATATATATATATATATATATATATATATATATATATATATATATATAGAATAATGGGTATCATACGCCATATGAGAGGGTCTCTCATATTCCCTCTCACATAAAGGGGGCAAGTACAACAAGTACAAGCCCATGTGGGCTTGTACTTGCCCCCTTTATGTGAGAGGGAATATGAGAGACCCTCTCATATGGCGTATGATACCCATTATTCTCATATATATATATATATATATATATATATATATATATATATATATATATATATATATATATATATATATATATATATATATATATGGGCTTGAGGGTGGTGAGCATTCGGTGTAGGAAATTTCCTACACCGTCCTTCAAAAACACCACATTCCACTTATGTTTTTGAAATTTTTTTTGCTTAGAATTATTGTACACATTCTAAAACCCCAAAACCCCAAATATGGGTGAACCCTAAGGGGATTTGACCCTCGATCGGCTCGTGACAAAAAGTTCTATTGTTCTAAAAACGTTGAATTTGTGACAATCGGATCGAGGGTAAAATATCGTTGGATTCACTTGATTTTTGGTATGTTCATCATCCATGATAAGTACATCAAAATGAACGGTGGTGATTATTGGAAAAAAGATTGGAAATTGAAGTTTTATGAGGACGGTGTAGGAAATTTCCTACACGGAATGCTCATATCCCTTTTTCTATATATATATATATATATATATATATATATATATATATATATATATATATATATAGAATAATGGCTATCATACGCCATATGAGATATGCTCTCATACGCCCTCTCACATAAAGCAACCAAGTACAAGCCCATGTGGGCTTGTACTTGGTTGCTTTATGTGAGAGGGAGTATGAGAGCATATCTCATATGGCGTATGATACCCATTAATCCCATATATATATATATATATATATATATATATATATATATATATATATATATATATATATTATAAAAGAGGGATGTTATCAAGAGAAATTGGATAAGAGATATTAGAAAAGAGAAATTGGATAAGAGATATCTATATTATAAAAAAGGGATGTTATCAAGAGAAATTGGATAAGAGATATTGGAAAAGAGAAATTGGATAAGAGATATCTATATTATAAAAGAGGGTTGTTATCAAGAGAAATTGGATAAGAGATATTGGACAAGAGATATTGGATAAGAGATATCTATATTATAAGAGAGGGATGTTATCAAGAGAAATTGGATAAGAGATATCTATATTATAAAAGAGGGATGTTATCAAGAGAAATTGGATAAGCGATATTGGAAAAGAGAAATTGGATAAGAGATATCTATATTATAAAAGAGAGATGTTATCAAGAGAAATTGGATAAGAGATATTGGAAAAGAGAAATTGGATAAGAGATATCTATATTATAAAAGAGGGATGTTATCAAGAGAAATTGGATAAGAGATATTGGAAAAGAGAAGTTGGATAAGAGATATCTATATTATAAAAGAGGGATGTTATCAAGAGAAATTGGATAAGAGATATTGGACAAGAGAAATTGGATAAGAGATATCTATATTATAAGAGAGGGATGTTATCAAGAGAGATTGGATAAGAGATATCTATATTATAAAAGAGGGATGTTATCAAGAGAAATTGGATAAGAGATATTGGAAAAGAGAAATTGGATAAGAGATATTTATATTATAAAAGAGGGATGTTATCAAGAGAAATTGGATAAGAGATATTGGACATGAGAAATTGGATAAGAGATATCTATATTATAAAAGAGGGATGTTATCAAGAGAAATTGGATTAGAGATATTGGAAAAGATAAATTGGATAAGAGATATCTATATTATAAAAGAGGGATGTTATCAAGAGAAATTGAATAAGAGATATTGGACAATAGAAATTGGATAAGAGTGATGTTATCAAGAGAAATTGGATAAGAGATATCTATATTACAAACGAGAGATGTTATCAAGAGAAATTGGATAAGAGATATTGGACAAGAGAAATTGGATAAGGGATATCTATTATATAAAAGACGGATGTTATCAAGAGAAATTGATAAGAGAATTTGGACATGAGAAATTGGATAAGAGAATTTGGATATCTATTATATAAAACAGGGAAATTGAATAAGAGAAAATATAAGAGATGAGATTTTGAGGGATAAAAGAGGAGGTTGGGAATTTTGCACATACAACCCCGGTTTTTGTATTTTTGCCTACGGACCCTCCCCACACACACACCCACACATTTTATTCTCACCCCTTCTGGCCATTTTTTTCCAGTTCTATAAAGATTTTGAATCTTATCCTACTAGGACAAAGCTTTGTCCTACGTGGCAAGTTTGTCCTTGGTGGTAATGACAATTTTGGGGGACTTAAATTTTGGGAGAAAACTTAAATTTGGGGGGAAAACTTGAAATTTTGTGGGAAAACTTGAAATTTGGGGGAACTTGAAATTTGTGGGGGAGAAAAACTCAGCCATTAAATAAACCGTGCCCTATGGGCACGGGTAATGACTAGTATATATATATAGGAAAATTTTCAAATGAGAACATTTCGCACCGTGCGAAAATGTTTTTAGTTTTTTTTTGAATTTTTTTTTTCAAAAATTTTTTTTTTCACCCTCATTATATGTTGTTATACCCCCCTCAAAAAATAATCATTGAGAAATAATGTCATTTGGCCTTCGATCAAGGCATTTCATCAAATTCGCACGTTTTGAGACCGTTAAATTTGTAACGGGTGGATGGGTGCTCTAATGCCCAACGGGTTCACCCATTATTTTCCCTGGGGTATATATTTGTATGGATTAAACATCAAAAAAAAGAATTTTTGAAAAAAAAATTTCAAAAAAAATCAAAAAAATGTTTTCGCACCGTGCGAAAACCCCTTTTTTCGCAACCGAAGATCACTCTATACACACACACACACACACACACACACACACACACACACACACACACACCATCTCAAATCCTTATCGTGAGCTAGCACAATCGGCAACACCAATTAACGATCGGCACCGTTCATCTTCAAGAGCATGTTGATAGATCTATACCCTAAAAAAATTAGAGCTTATAAACCCCAAAATCCTATGGATCAACCCGTTCCAATTTTGTTACATTTACAGGCAGCTTGTAAACCGTTCATCTTGCAAACACTTGATGGATCTGATAGAAATGTCCAAATGACAAAAAAATTATACATAAAGATCACTTGATAGATAGAAGAAGATGGACGGTTCCGATTGATGATTTGGCAAATAGTTTTGGCTAGTTCGAGATATGAATATCTCATCTCACCATCTCACCATCTCATATTATCATCTTTTTATATGTATATATGTATATATATCTATATTACAAAAGAGGGATGTTTTTGAATCTTTGTCCCATGTGGCAATGTCACATCACCACATGGGACAACCTTCTTAAACCCAAAACCCAAAAAATACAAAACTCCACCCAACCCCCCAAAAACACAACCAAACCCAAACACCCAAAATCACACCCAAACCCAAAACACCCAAAATTACACCCCCAAGCAAAAAAACCAAACATCCCAAGACACTACACACACTCAAACCAAACATTCTCATTTTCACCCGTTTTTGCACTCATCGAAACACCTGCCCAAAAAAATTGAAACAAAAAAAAACAAAGGGAATGTGCATTCAAAGAGGCGGGCTAAGCTTTTTGGGCTTCCGTTTCAATTAACCACTCAAGCAGAGATCCGAAGGCGACCGCGCCGAAGTCGCCTGCTAAATGTTTATACGCTAATTCGTTGTTCTGCGCCGAAGGCACCCGCACGAATTTATTATTCCTCGCCGAAGGCGGCGTGCCTCTAAATTTTTTTACGCTAATTTGTTGTTCTTTTAAATTTTGGCTGTAGAAATATTTTTTTGGGACAAAGATTTTGCGGGGAAAAATCTTGAATGCCCCGTGCCCGCGGGCACGGGTTATGACTAGTCTATATTACAAAAGAGAGAGGTTTTGAATCTTTTTCTCATGTGGCAATGTCACTTCGCTAATATGGCAACCTTCTTAAACCCAAAACCTAAAAAACACAAAACTCCACCCAACCCACAAAACACACCCAAAACCAAACACCCAAAATCACACCCCAAACAAAAAAAACCAAAAACCCCAAGACACTACACACACTGAAACCCACCATTCTCATTTTCACCCGTTTTTGCACTCATCGAAACACCCGTCTAAAAAAATTGAAACCCAAAAAAACACATGGAATGTGCAATCAAAGAGGCTGGCTGAGCTTTGTGGGCGTCCGTTTCAATTAACCCATCAAGCACAGATCCGAAGGCGCCCGCGCCGAATTTAGTGTTCCTCGCCGAAGGCGGCCGTGCCTCTAAATTTTTTTACGCTAATTTGTTCTTTTAAATTTTGGATGTAGAAATTGTTATAAACGGGCTTTGGAGGCCCAACCCGTTAGTGGGTATCCACCCATTATGTAACCCTATTACTATAAATACAGGGCTACGGGGTTCCGTAGCCGCCATGGTTTATAACACGTTATCAGCACGCTCGAAGCTAAGCCGAACCCCTGCCGACGGACGGACGCGACGCGAACGGGCTTCCTTCACCGAACGTCGCTAGATCCGGCGGGTAGGATCTAGAGGTAATCCTTAAACCATAGATCTAAAATTTCATATGCGCATATGTCTAGATCCAAAATTCTTGGATCGATTGTTTAATGAAAATCAAGGTTTTTATTGATTAAAAATCAAATTTTTACAATAAAAACGTTTTCTTTTGGAGATTAAAAATAGATTTTTTCCACTAAAAATTAGATTTTTATCCCCAAAACCCATGAAACACTAGGGGATTTTCTCGTCGGAACGCGAATTCCCCCTAGATCTCGCGCCAAAACCCTCGCCCGCCGCCCGAAGCGACGGCAAAACCCTAGCCCGCCGCCCGAAGCGGCGGCAAAACCCCCCCGCTGCTGGACGGCAGGCGGCCCCGTCGCCGGCAGCGGCGGGCCAACCCGCCGCTGCCATTGGCGGGCCAACCCGCCGCCAGCGGCGGCGGGCGGCCCCGCCGCCAGCGACGGCGGGCGGCCCCGCCGCCAGCGACGGCGGGCCAACCCGCCGTCGCTACCCGCCGCCAGCGACGGCGGGCTGATCCCGCCGGCGGCGGCCTGATCCCGCCGCCGGCAGCGGCGGGCCCACCCACGCCGCCCGCAGCGGCGGGCCCCAACCCCCCGGCAGCCGCTCGTATCGGGCCCCCCCGGTGCGCGCTCATGCCCGGAAACCCTAGCCGCCTAAAGCGGCAATCCGCGCGACCAAAAACCCTAACTAGGGTTTCACCCCGAAAATTTCTTCGATTTTCAAAATTATTTTTCAGATTTAAATTACGATTTCTTTTTCGTCAAAATCTGTTAAATTACACAATTTTTATTCATCGCATTTTATTCGGATTATCTGATTATTTACGTTTAATAATTAGAAAGATCCTGCGACCGCTCTGCCGTTAGTTAACTAACCTAACGGTGTATGACGTTGCCCGGTGGTCCAATAATTATTAAACGAAAAATTTTCATTTCCATTATAAAATTTCTGTGATGATTAAATGATGTGTAGAAAATTATATGCCTGCCGCATATTTAATGATTCGGTGATGTACATTTTTTAGCATGCTAAAAATCACTATGACATAGTTTAATGCCTGTAGCAAAACTATATGTCTGCGATAAGATTATTAATTGCATGTAGCATATAAATAGCATGTGTATACATCATACCTGTTTCAATTCAGGTTAATTGAGCACAACTTTTTAGTTTACATTACATTATATGTTTGATGTGCTCATGACATGACGATATTTTATGACAACAAACCAATAATGATTTCAAAAAAAACTTAACATCATATCCTAGTTGACAAAATAAACCTGGAGTTCAAAACCAAAATGAACCTGAAGTTCAAAATCAAATCAAAAGTCAACACCCTTTCACACTAATAAAAATTAACAAGTACGAGGGATTATACGAAAAACATTTATGCGTCTTCTTTTAGAAATACGCATTTCGCGGTAAATAGATCTCTCAGATCTATGGTTTGTATAAACCAATATTGACACCAGCAGTTGTCATAACACCACCGAACTCTTTTGAGTAATCTCACTTTACAAGGTATGATTCTTGAATCTAACCTTATGTTTTAAGCGTACGCCCGAAGTCGTGGCTTAATAGATAAGTGAGAAATTATAAAATTCGTACCCACGTAATTGTTTCCCCTAGAGTATGATTCTATATCCACACAATACTGAATGACTCAATCAAAATGGCCTGAAGACCATACTTGAGTTTTCAAATAGACTTTTACAAGTCTCTCATAAATTAGAAAGTGGAAATATAGAAACTAACTCATTTCCCTTGTATAAGTCTACTTTGTAAGACCAATAAACATTCTTCCTTATAAACGACAATAAGGACGACTGAAAACAGGGGAAGTCTTGAATAAAAATGAGAAAGGGAAGATATGATGTACCTCGATATGGAGTATGCAATGGCAACCCAATATCAGACCAGAAGTTCTGACAAGACCCATAATGCTTTTTGCAAAATTAATGGGCATTAACGTATGCCATATAAAAATATATACATATCTAGTCTAAACGACGAAAGTCAAATTGCCTGTATGTATATTTCGCTACTCCCCGAGGACAAATAAATTTTGAAAATAAATTTGATCTGTTGTCATAATATGAGTCTAAAATGAGCACAATTGTGGACGTATATTTTATAGAACCCACATCATACTATGAAACTTGTTGCTCTAACATAATTATTAGTAGTATTCCCTTGCAGTATTTATGTGCTTTTTACGCATTTTATTTTACTGTAAATGATTTGTCATCCTGAATACTCCTAAAAAACCGAGGATGCCATGTACTCTCTAAAAGTTTCAAAGGATATTCATCAAAATGAAATCCCTAATGACTCAAGAAACCAATAAAGCCTGAAGCTTTATCCAACTATGATCCGCATAATAGTCATTATGAAGATGTAATCCCTCACAGTTTGAACAGAGTTCACCTATTACCGGACAAAATTAACTTGAGCATTTTAATGGACGTTCAAAAGTCCCACATAAATTCGAACAGAGGAATTAATTTGGAACACCAGAAGTGTCCAGAATCGACCAACTTTGGATTGATGTCACCCTGGATTGATGATGCAAGACATCATTAACCAGACGAACCCGAAGATTCTTCAAAAAAGGGTGAAACTCTCATTATCCCATTCAAAAGGGAAAAATGATTACGAGCTCATCTCCATTTACGTGGACATTGACTCTCCTCACTTCCTCAAACGAATTTAAGATGATATACTATCATTAGAAGAATGAGACCTTTAGGCCTCTTGAGAGTATTTGAGGGATAAAAGTGGACTCACACACTCCCTACATATGGCTGATGATGTACCTTAGAGTACTCATCTATATATCCTCTTAAAATGGTCATAATCAAAACCTTGTTATCCAACCGCAGTCCAGATTATTATTAATCACAACGGACATATTACATTACTGGGATATTGGTTGGGCTTTTACTTACCCTCATACCACCCTCAAAAATGCCGCAGTGGAACTTATTCATCGGGACTAACCCTCCTAGATGAATATGTTCCGAGATCCCCAAACGGGGGAGGCATTAGAGCACATCTTATAGATGGAGCCTTGACGGGTTCATATCCATAGTTCTATGCTCAACTTCATTGAAGTCGAACTTATTGCGGATTTTTGGGATAACATTGGGAAATCAATTTAACAACTGGAAGAAAATTGAACACCCTGAAGCTTTGTGTTCACACCCAGAAATGGGTTATATGTAAATCATTAAAATGATTTAAACGGATTACTTGTCCACTAGAAATCCAGTTGTAGGTGACCATGTGGGAGCATGCAACCCATCAGAACGCCTCCTTAGAAACTATTTATATGAGCCTGATCACCTCATATAAACAGTTTCTGAGAACCCCTAACGGGGGAAGCGTTTAGTGCACATCTTATCGATGGAGTCATGATGAGTTTACATTCCCATATCACCACTATGGACCATTTAAAACATTAATACCTATGATTTGATTATCATGAATAGTGATGAGATCCTGACGATCCACACTTATGAAACTGTTAAACAGTTATCAGACATAGCTACTGACAATATAAATATTGTCGAATTCACACATCCCTGCTACTAAAAATCCAGCTAGGATTGACATACCAACTATAATGGATGCAATCTACCAGTAGCAGAAGTGGATTTCCTCAATGAATGAGAGGACATACCACGAGACCCTTAAACAATACCACCACAGGAAAGTGAGCTCATCTCCATATCCTCTCCCTTTCCAGAACCTCCAGAAGAGATAAATCTGGAATAAATTGAATAATGTACGTACACGGAGAGGTATTTGGATAAAACACACTTGTCGACAATTACTCACATTTCATTTTGCCATTAATATCGTTCACAATCTCCGTTTCCTGAAGCAAACGCAGAAATTTGGCCAAATTATGTGGAACGAGGCAATAATAAGTTGAGCTGGACTCACTTATGAAATGTGAAGTGTTTGGACCTGAAGTCCTGATATCAAAAGATATCAAACCTGTGGGCTACCGAGTATTGTATAAATAAATAAAATCGTATGATATAAGCAAAACGCTATAGCCTTAGAGGTTTATTTCGCAGAAACCAGGAAGTAACCATGTAAGATGAGTTTAACTCACTTACAAAATTAATCAAACTGATGCATCAGGCTCCCTGGTCATGATTGTGAAACCCATGCGATTAGCAAAGATAATTTTAGGCTATGTTGCTATGGATGATGTGACAACATACCCTTATGAATAATCATCCTGAAGATGAATTATCATCCTGAAGATGAAACCTTCATCCTGAAGATGAATAATCATCCTGAAGATGAAACCTTCATCCTGAAGATGAATTATCATCCCGAAGATGAATAATCATCCCGAAGATGAAACCATCATCCTGAAGATGAAACCATCATCCTGAAGATGAATAATCATCCAGAAGATGAATAATCATCCAGCAGATGAATTACCATCCAGAAGATGAAATTATCATCCAGTCGATGAAGAAACATGGAAAATTGCAATCCACCAATACACCTACTGGTTATATGGATGCACATTAAGACCCCTTCCGTTCGCTGGAAGAGGGGAAGGATATCCTAGGTCCTGAAGTGCCTTACTCAAATGTCTTTTGTACACTCCTTTATCTGGCAGTAAACACTTTAACCAGATACAGTGCAGCGCCTGCAGCGCACCACTGGACCAGAGATATGTAGCTTCTGCGCTATCTCCAAGGGTCAAGGATCATCCAACATGTTAAATGTATTTGCAGATACATGTTACAGATCATCGCGATGACTGCAACAAAGAAGCGACCAACTCCTGGAGACCAACAAAGCATACTTCCAAGGCAACATCAATCCCACCATCCCGAGAGGCTCATCAATCCAAGAAGCAAATCATAAGTACGCACAGCCAGGTCCTGCAATACCTCGCAGACACAGTGAAGACTGGTCAGAGACGTGATGCTACCTACCGAGTCTGCAGACCACTCCTCCTCAGAAGAGATCCCTCAGATTTAGTAGCTGCCATAGATGAGCGATACTTGTATAGATGAGCGATGTCTTGTATAGGTGAGCGATGCCTTGTACTTTGTACTTATTATCGGAACACTGTAAGAGATTGATGTATAGTTGCCTAGGAGATCTGCAAGCCTGCAGCTTGTACAGATCAGGGGGAGTCAAATGTAGTGTTGTACTCTTTTCCCTTGGCTATTGGTTTTTCCCACTGGGTTTTCCATAGCTAAAGGTTTTAACGAGGCAAACTCATTGACTTTGGATCCAGAAGTATCCACCCCCTAAATACTTCCACTAATCAGGGGAAGTTACGGAAACTGTACTCTTTTTCCTTGGCTATTGGTTTTTCCCACTGGGTTTTCCATAGCTAAAGGTTTTAACGAGGCAGTTATCCCTAACTTAGGATCCAGAAGTATCCACCTCTAGTGATATCCATCGATCAGGGGAAGTTACAGAGACTTGTACTCTTTTCCCCTAGCCATTGGTTTTTCCCACTGGGTTTTCCTTGGCAAAGGTTTTAACGAGGCAAGTACTCTTAAACTTGGGATCCAGAAGTATCCATAGACCCATGATCAGATAAGCTCTATGAACCCTGAAGCGTTCATCACGGCTTACAACAATGGATGGATAAGGGGAAGTGTTATAAACGGGCTTTGGAGGCCCAACCCGTTAGTGGGTATCCACCCATTATGTAACCATATTACTATAAATACAGGGCTACGGGGTTCCGTAGCCGCCATGGTTTACAACAGAAATATTTTTTTGGGGACAAAGATTTTGCTGGAAAAATTTTTGAATGCACAGTGTCCGCGGGCACATGTTATGACTGGTATACATATATAGGACAGTATTCGGCTGCGAAAGGGATTCGCACGAAACCCGTGCGAATGGGATGTCATCCGTCGGATGAGATCGTGCGGCCAAGAAAGCGAAGAGCATGCGGGAGAAATGGTGGCCGTTTGATCTGATCAAACGGCTAGCCTCGCATTTGAAGGCTCCCGATCAAACCAACTGCACGAAATTACGCCCCTGCCACTCTCTCTCTCTCTCTCTCTCTCTCTCTCGTAGCAAGACTCTTCGAGCGGTCTCCATGGCTGTCAAACATCTCCCGCCGCTTGAACCCTACCACCCATCTCTCTCACACACCTCTCCCTCGGAATAACCGCTGCTCAAACCGTACTGCCCTGCCCCCTCGCGAAACTTTTTGGATTGTTGCACAGATCTGCGTGCGAAAGTCATTCGCAGGTGAAAACTCCGCCCCAATCACAGCTCAAACCCTAACGAGTGCTCGATCCGTGCAAACCCTACCTTTCCCCACTCAATCTCTGCCCACACTCTTAGCAGAACCCCACGTCATTCAAACCCTCTTCGAGGGCTGCTCCTACGTTGAATTTCAGGTATTATCTTTTTGATTATTTTTTGGTGGCAAATTATTTTTTGGTGGCAAATTTTTTTTTGGATGATTGATCTTGCACAAAATTGAATGATATGGTTAGGGTATGAAATTCAAGAAAACAAATTTGACAACCACAAAAAATTGGTGAAAATTGATTATATGTGCTGTTGTTTAGTACAAATTGTTAAGTTTGTAGCCGTCAGATTACTGAATCAATTTTAACAGAGGGTTTGAATGACCTACATAACGATGTTGGAGATAAGAACTAAGTGGTCATTCTTAATACTAGGAAGTGAGAAGATTAGACTCTTACAGATGCTTATGCATTTTTGAAATAAGAATTAAGTCGACATCCTGAATGCCATGTTTAAAAATATGTGCTTCTTTCTGGCAAAAAAAGATGAAGATATAAGCATTGTACAAAAAAAAGATGATGATACTTGAACTCTCTGCCATTTATTTAGTTAGGATGAAATTAATTGTTTGCAAAATGGTCTTGATGCCCTTCTTGTCAATATGTAATCCCTTGAAAGCACTCAGTGATTCTTAAACATTTTATGAGATCAGACCTATTAAATATGCCGACTTTATGCCGCAACAATATTATCTGTTATCTTCTGTGTTTTCCTTTTACTGAAGTAATTATCCGAGTTGAGCTGGACTTGTTTCTTTAACTTTACTCTTTGCTTCGGTCATTACATCTTGTTTGCATCTATGTCAACTTTAGTCAGAATGTATAGGGTTGAGGAAAAATATTCCATATTCTAGCCAAGTGGGGAAATCTTGGTTATTTAATTACCATATTATATTGTTTAACTATGTTGTATCACAGTTAAGCAGATTGTTCAAACATTATTGTAGTTACATAATTTAATTTGTCTGGGCAGTACTCCATATATTCCATCTACATTACCATCTACATTACCCGTGGAACAATTCGACTATTATCTGCATAGACTGTTCATGGCGTCATGAGCTGAGTTTTGGCGGTACGGGTAGCCGTTAATTATGGCAATCATGGCGAGCAGCGACGAGCAAGCGAGTATTTTTTTTTGTTGAATGACATCATGTATGGATTGATATGCTTGGGGATTTCAAGCATCCTACATTCAGAAGAAGAAAATTTGGAGGCGGATTCCATGGTCGTCAGTGGATCCAAGGGTCGACACTTAGCATTTTCTATGAATAAGCTTTGAAGTAATTGTTGTTAATAATCCATGAAGACAGTTGAAATATAGCAAAATTTAAAAGTGTCTTGCTTTGTTCTCATGTGAAATTCAAACTTCAGATTTTATCATCACCTTCAATTTTTAAACCTGCAGCTTGTGATTAGCACTGGGAATGGTGTAAACGGTTTCACTTTGGATCCTTCTCTTGGGGAGTTCATACTGACTCATTCAGACTTAAAGGTACGTGTCTTACTAGCATATTCAATTATTAGATAGTGCTGAATTTGTTGTTGCATACTTCAAATCTTTAATCCATGTAAAAGATCTTCTATTTTTTGATATTCCGTTTCTTAACATGGTATTAAATTATCCATACTATCCTTCAATATTCACAACTTTCATTTATCAACATTACGATTCTTTCTCTTGATGTTGGTATCATTTAATATAGGTACGTATCAATGTGTTTCGTTGTAATATTACTGATGTAACATCATTAAGGATCTTAACTAAGCAAAGGCGAGTATTGCAGAAGGCGATAGCACTCCACACATTAAGGTGCAACTATTCTTCAGAAAGTACACATAATTTGTACCATATGCCATTCAGTTTACTAGTTACTAGTTATCCCTTATTTCCTTGTGCAGATGCAGCTCGAGTCTAGCAGGTTACTAATGTTATATAACTCATGTCTTTTAGATATTATAAATTATATGTAATGTCATATTTATCATATCTCTCTAGGATTTATTTCATTCACCATTATCTATTTTGTTTCCATAATAATTGATATCAATCTATTAGAGATTATGGATTAAATTTATAGATTCCGCATGCCAATCTATAACATATGAAAATTCATCTGAAGTCCTCATAGTACAAGTATTATGACACCTCTTGTTGTAGAATTGTGTCAGTGTGATATATATCCATGTTGGCATGCTCGTGCCCTCCGTGTACAAGGTAGAGACAGTTGAAGAAATGTGAACTCACAATCCAACCAGTTTGCATGAAAGAGGATAAAAAAAGGATCAAAAAACTTACGAGCTCAGAGATTATTGAAGAATTTTGTATTTCTGAAAGTTTGTATTTACTAAAAATTTGTTGGAAACATTTAATTTTGTGAATGTTTGATGTTTGAGTATACTGTTTTGAGAGTTCTGCATATAATTTTTGTTGCAAACATTATTTTGAGAATACTGGATACTTGATATAATTTTTATTGGAAATTTGTGAATGATGGATGTTTGAGTATACGATGTACCTCCACCACCACCACGAGGCCCTCTTTGGTATGGTGCATTGTGCTTTTATCTTGGATTGAATCACAGAAAATGCAAAAACTTTTAAGACTAGTTGGAATAATAATGCCGATTCTTGGTTACGTGCAGGATCCTTGGAGATGTCTTCATGGGGTGCGTATCACCCTGAGTTTGACTTTGGTCGCAACAAAATTGGATTTGCAAATTCTACTTCAGGCGATGGACTTCTGCAAATGCCACTCTTCTCCATCATATGGTCTATGTGCTTGTCGTGGCATTCACCACTGTAAATGAAATATCGGTGGCAATTACATGTGTATATGTCATGTAACCTCTATGTGTACAATGAAACATAAATTACTCGGGTCGGTAGTCCTATATCTTAATAGAGTTATGTTGTGGTTGCTATGTAGGCCAAGGCTTAAAATACCAAGAGGGCTGTAAAAGTAAATGTTTGCTGATTGTAATTTGCCAGTTGGGTTTCTTGGCTGCACTTAAATACACTGAATTTGTATGACATGATCAATTTCCCCATGCACTTCCTCTTGTGATCTTTATCTGGTATAACACATGGTTATTGGATTTCATGTTGCTGCTTTATTTTCTTGCTTTATTTTCTGAGTTCTGATTAGATATTTATGGCTTTAAATTGTTGTAACCATTCCATGAGTTTTTATGGACGCGAATCTTATTAAGTTGGAGAACATGCAGGTTGGTTGTGTCGATAAGCTTGCTTTGTGGAGTGGTTGAATCGTTGCCTGATGTAGATCTTGTTACGACTGTTTTATTTTGCTTTGAGGAAACAAATTGTAGTTCAGATAGTAGAATCCAAGTTTTGATATATCCAAGTGAAATCCAAGTAGAATCCAAGTAGAATCCAAGTGAAATCACAAGTGTGATCTATTAAATTGCAAGTGATATCGTTCGTTGCTAAGAATTGTAATCAGAACCCAGAAAAATAATACTGTTGTAGCACGCTGCGATATATCAAGCTGTGCATACCTTGGATTGGTTCATTTGTACTCAGCTATGCATCTGCAACTGCCGCAGATTCATTTTATATGCATGGTTTCTTAAATCAAATCGTTTCATTTGTACTCAACATGGGAGCATATATATCGACAACAAGTTCTATTTTAAGGCCCTAACAAATTCCAGTTTAAGGCCCTAATACATTGGATACAAGAAGACGACTAATCTATCAATATTGTATTATTTTTGTCAAAAAGTACACCAAAATTCAAACCTGAATGAGCCACCGAAAATACAGTGTACTCTACCTCTTTATGCTCTCTATCATCAACTGATTTATACAAAAGAAAAGTTAAAACTAAAAAAAGGTTCAGTAGTTGATAGTCCATAGGAAGTTTCAGCATCTGAGAGCATGCAAGTTCTCTTGAAACATATAGCAAAACACAAAGTTACACGGCACCCACTCGATGATTCCGTGAGATCTCCCTTGCTGACATATCTGCACAGTTATCCGTATAGTCTTGGGAAGATATCGTTTGATCAAGTCTATAGTTCCCTGAGAACTCAAGTTTATTTCTTTGGAATAGCAGTATATGACCTATAGCATGATGATCTTCTCTTCTTTCTTTATACAAACGGTTGCATGAATGTACTCTTCTTTGCTGCTTGCTGCTGTTGGAACACTCTCTTAGAAGAATGCTCACAAACATGAAGCAAAAGAAGAACAGAACCTTGGTATGAGACTTACATATGTTTCTTTCTATACATTATCTTTCAAGAAAAAAGTTCAAGAAAAAAGTTCAAGAACCTTGGTATGAATTGATGATACCATGGTATATGAGAAAAATGTGTATGTGTAGTTCACCAACAATTTTAAATAGGTAAAAAGAAAATTTTCAATAGGTAAAGTAGTTCACCAACAATTTTAACTCCCCTGCAACCAATATCATGAAATATTATTATGTTTCAGAAAACATAGTAATTAACATGGTATGTTCCAGAAAGGTAGCAAAAGGTGGATGCATTCACAGTGATCCTATAATCTGGCATAGACTGCTATTGAAATATAAGCTCTTATAAAACTCTGATAGTTTGTGGAATATCATGTCCAGTATGCAGTTCTCATTGTGTGACTATTATTTATGCTCTTCACACACGAATGAATGGAAGAAACACAACTTCAATGAGTAGCTGCCATAGTTTCACTGAATACTTGGAATAATGTTCCAGTAAATAGTTTATCGAAATTGTTAAATATTTGACAGGACTGCCATTGAATATATTTTTGAAATCGAAATTTGTGAATATATTTTTGAAATCGAAATTTGTGAATATATTTTTGTGTATTGCTCCTGTCAGGACATGTTATATAAGCACAATGATTTATCTCTCTTACGTAGAAAGTAAATCCCACAGGATGGTTGTAGACACCAGGTAGAGAACATTTTTAAGTCATGAAAACATAGGGTTATTAGCATCATGATAAATGTGATATGCATGGGATTCATGACATACAAGTTGCTTGTTTCACAGCCCATCCTTCCTGTTCATGGAACTGTAATTTCTTTTTGAGGGGAATTGTCCTCTAGAAACACATATTAATTAAAATTTACAAAACATATTGGCAGAAGTTTTAAAGCAATCAAAGACTTTAAAATGACACAATCTGAAAAGGCTAAGAACTAAACGGGACAAAAGAGCCATCTAATTGGAATTTTTGTCAAAGCCAATTCAAAAAGAACATCTTCAAAATGCAGTAGTTGGAGTTAAAGCGAATTTCTGAAACCAAACTGCAAGCACTAAAATTTTTGGGTCAATTACCTGAAATTCAAAGAGATAATACCTGAAATTCAACGTACGAGCAGCCCTCGAAGAGGGTCTGAATGACGCGGGGTTCTGCAGAGAGTGGGCAGAGATCGAGCGGGGGAAGTCAGGGTTTGCGCATATCGAGCGATCGTTAGGGTTTGAGCTGTGATTGGGGCTGAGTTTTCACCTGCGAATGACTTTCGCACGCAGATCTGTGCAACAATCCAAATAATTTCGTCGGGGCCAGAAGGGCGGTATGGTTTGAGCGGCGGTTATGCTGAGTGAGAGGTAAGAGAGAGTGGGGGCAGGGTTTGACCGGCGGGAGAGGTTTGAGAGCCATCGAGATTGCCCGAAGGGTCTTGCTGTGAGAGAGGGAGAGATAGAGAGAGATCGAATGGCAGGGGTGTAATTTCGTGAAGTTGGAATGATCGGGTCCTTCACATGCGAGGGTGGCCGTTTGATCATATCATATGGTCCCCATTTCTCCCGCCTGCTCCTCGATTTTTTGGCCACAAGATCTTAACCGACGGATGATATCCCATTCGCACGAGCGCCGTGCGAAAGCCATTCGCAGCCGAATACTCCCCTGTATATATATGTATATATATGTAGGAAAATTTTCAAATGAGAACATTTCGCACCGTGCGAAAATGTTTTTAGTTTTTTTTTTGAAATTTTTTTTTTCAAAAATTCTTTTTTCCACCCTCATTATATGTTGTTATACCCTCAAAAAATAATCGTTGAGAAATAATGTCATTTGGCCTTCGATCAAGGCATTTCATCAAATTCGCACGTTTTGAGACCGTTGAATTTGTAACGGGTGGATGGGTGCTCTAATGCCCAACAGGTTCTCCCATTATTTTCCCTGGGGTATATATTTGTATGGATTAAACATCAAAAAAAGAATTTTTGAAAAAAAAAATTTCAAAAAAATAAAAAAAATGTTTTCGCACCGTGCGAAAACCCCTTTTTTCGCAACCGAAGATCACTCTATATGTGTGTGTGTGTGTGTGTGTGTGTGTATAGGGAGATGCTATGGTGAGATGGGAAGCAAACCATCTTAAAGTGAGCAAAGAACTCCCAGCCGTCGGATCTGAGCCAACAGATCAGATTTAATCCGCTCATATTCCCAAAGTCGCAGCCCCAAGTCACGTGCGCAGCACATTCAGCCCCCAAATGCGTTTCGTGGCCTCGCCTTCTCCCTCACGCGGACGAAAATCCCCCTCGCCGACGAAAATCCCAAAATCAGAGCGCATCCACTAAGCCGCTGCTCCCTCGCCCGATCTCCTCTCGCCTTAGCACGCCCTTTTGCCCTAGCTCGTGATCTCCCCCCTCCACCAATCTCCTCCACCAATCTCCTCCACCGATCTACGCAAATCTACGCAAAGCCAAGCACAGAACTTTCTGCAGACCTTCCGATCTGATCGTTCGGCCCTCGTCTGCAGATCCCATCGGAGTCGAGATCAACAAGCGGGTAATGGTGATCACTCGCCCTGTCTCAGAACCCATAGCCCCGTGGTTAGGTAGATTTGGGGAATTTGAGTTTTTGCTCTTGCGATGATCCAACTCTCCATCAACCCATGAGAATTTTAACAGGGTAAGACATCTTCTTCTTCATATTCTAGCTCACAATGCCAGTTCATCTGTTGAAAATATGGAACTTAGTCATCTAAACATGGACTATGGTGTCCAAATTATTTTACATTATCATTATTATCATCATCTGTTCTTTCATAAGAAGTGTTTGAATTATTATCATCATCGTCATTGTGTCAATCTCTTTCCAGGAAATTTAGCATCCTTGAGGCCCTTACTCAATGTTTATGATCTGAAACACTTTTTATCCCTTGAATACTTTCAGTTTAAAGAGTTTTTGAAACTTATATTTCTCTTTTTCTTTGTTTTATACAGTACATGATGTTAACAGATGATGTTTTATGTACACACATGAATCAGAACAAAAGGAAGTGGAAAAGGCATCATCACCAGAAAAAGTTGGAAAGAAGTCAAAGAATCTACTTAAATCAAATATCGATGCTAGTGAGGATGCTCAGAAGATCAAATATCCTTGGAAGAAAACCATGTAGAGAAAAATTATGATTTAGAAGACCCCGATTTTTGGACTCCTCATGTTGGTGACCGTTGGGATTTTGATGATGGAAAGATCGATGTGAAGCTTGCATATCTTCATATCAGGAACAATGTGAGGTGGATGGCTTAGGTAAAGAAAACTAGCTTCAAGCATGCACACTCTTCTACAAAGTCTTTACATCTTGATATTCTAGCTCCAAATTGATAATTCACAATAAATATATATGTGCGATTTCATAGTTGATCCGTCTGTTAAAAATGATCATAATGGTTAGAAATACTTATATGTTATAATTATAATTCTTGAGTGGAGAAGGCTTACATGAGTGGAGAAGGTTTACATGCTATCAAAATGTATGTAATTTCATGACCTTGTATCATGCATAGGTGTAGCCTAGCAAAACTCCAAGTTCCTTACATGCCTGCTAGTCTATAAACCTGAAACAGTATGATATCAGCATATTCATTAATTTATGTTTATATTGGCAACGGGGTGTATGTTCTGAAATGCACATATGATTCTAAAACATTGAGATACAGATTCCCTAAATCATAGCTGAGTAAAAAAATTATTCCAGTTGGGTATCATGTTCAAGTTGCAAGGAATTTTTAGTATTTTATAGTTATGTATGGGAAAATGAATTCCAAACCCATGTAACATGTAATGGTGTGCATATTGTTCCCCAATTTGTACGGGTATATACTTCCTCTATGTTTACAAAGGACTAATCTTAGAAGATTGCTGAGGTTGATTCTAGAAATTTAATTTCTGCTGACATTTTCAAATGGTTACATACTTCATTTCAGTGGCAGAAAAAGAGTTGCTAACTTGCTATCCATATTTATACTAGGCCAAGGTATATAATTCTAACTATTTATTTGTTCTCCGAATACTTCTATAGATGCAGGGCAAGTTCTGGGCTATATTCATTTACTCAAACTTTAAGAGTCAGCATGGGAATAATACGCAAATATTGAAGTTTATTTAAATCTATTCATGGTTTATTCATGACGTAAGAGCTCTCTTCTTGTTAGGTAGAGGTCATCCTTTGGCAGAAACACTGTTTTGGTTAAAACATTTTGGTTTTTGTTTTGAGAATATTCTGGAGCAAGTTTGGAAAATTTCTTTCGATTAAAGCTATGCTTATTATCCTAAACGATATCAAAACTATTGTCCTAAAAGCACAAGTCTGTCAGTTTAATAACACATTGTACATGTGCATAACATTTGATGTATATGATGCATAAATTTATGGCAAGTTCCTCATTTTCTCTATATGATGTAAAAGTTGGTAGGAAAAACACATTCTGTTAGACATGAAGAAATAGACATCACCACGGAAGCATACCTCTTTGGCAGAAAAGACCATGTGATTGGAATGGAGTTCAGTGATGCTCACTTGCTTCAACACGCATCAAAAATGGATGGAAACAGTAGTGGTAAGTTGATCAATTGAACTATTTGTTAATTAGCAGATTTCCATAGTAGTTTTACATGAATATGTATTCCTTTCGTTTCTATGACAGCAAGAATTGCTTTCCACAAAAAGCAAGGGGATTGTTATTTGTGTTAGACCCTTGTTCTACCATGGATGTGATTAATCAGTATTTGTCTAATGATGTAGTTTCCATTTCAGTTCCTCCAAGGAGAGGAATGACTCTTCCAGTCACCCATGTAGCCATGTCATTCAGTGAAGTGGACTATTATCTTGGCATGCCTATGGTAAGAATTTCTTTTCCCTCTAATTTTACTCTTTTTTCTTTTACAAATTCCTTTCATTTGGTAGTTCATGTTTGCAATAAGATATTGATAAATATGATACAATAATCTTTCATTTTCCTTCAGCACATTAAGTGGGAACTGAATTGTCTTGAAGCAATCATGTTCATCTTCATAAGACATGCAGCCATGATGAAAAGCTGGCATGAATCAAATGTTGCCAGGATGAAATGCTGCCAGAAATCTGAAGTGCTGAGATAATGAGATTGTTCTTACAAATGTTGCTGATACAAATATTTACAAGCTTAGAAGCTTAGATGCCAAGGACTTCTGAAACTAAAACTGCAGCTGGAAACCCATATTCATGTATTCATGTATTGTAATGTTTACGAAAATCGTAAGTGATGCAGTGTGTTAATGAATTGTAATGTTTACAAGTTACTTAGGAATATTGTATTGCTCCTCCTTATATGGCTGGATAAAAAGAGACAGTAAAAGTGATGTATTGCAGATGTGCTATAAAATTTGTTTGCTGGATGTGCTAAATTTTTTTGTATACTTGATGTGCTATCAGTTTAGTGCTGGATGTGTTATTTAGTGCTGAAAGTGATGTATTGCAGATGTGCTATAAAATTTATGTGCTTAATGTGCTAAAAAATTTTGTATACTGGATATGCTATCACTTTAGTGCTGGATGTGCTTCAAGAACTGATTAATACTACCAGAAATTTGCAGATTGACACTAGCAGAATTAGCAGAATTTTTTGGCAGCATTTGCAAATTCAGAGAGTAGAAATTGTTTTGTTTGATGCATGCACCATGAAAGTCGATCTGTAGACACAACTATAAAAGAAGTGCATCACATGATACACACATATACTACTGGAAAGTGCATCCACATATACTGCTGGAAAGAGTTTTGATATATTAATTACACTTTAAAAAAATTACACTATCATGTATGTTTGCAAAAATTACACTTCACAAAATTACACTATCATGTATGTTTGCAAAAATTACACTTCACAAAATTACACTATCATATATTGTTTGCAACGCCTCAGGAATTTTTACAGTGCGAAGTAGCAAATCAAACCTTACACTAAACGTCGTACGACGGAACAAACCCCTCGAATCTTGTGAGTCAGCAAATACTACAATCATTGCATTGGCCAATACTGTCTTCAGAAAATTCAGCTGCATCAACGGGCTATAATTCGACCAAAATGTAGCATCCAATACTTGCAAAGCAACCAGAATTTTATAACACATACCGTAGACAAATTTGATAGCACATCAATAATACATCACTTGTATACATTTTCATATTCTCCAACAAAACAAAAGTCCAGTATACATTTGTTTCAGCAATACAAGAATACAAATGTATACATTTATTTTATACACTTTATCAAAATATACATTTCTTTTACCAAGAAAGAAAAAAACTTACGATCAAATTTATACATTTCTTTCTTGTTTTCTTTATCAAATTTATACAATGGAACAGCTCTCATCTCACATTCCAAGCAATGAAATTCGACAGCCAGTATTTAACACTCAATGGAGCATAACGACATGTTAAATTTTAATCAAAGCCATGCTCAATCAAAATACACAACTGTAGCAAAGAAAACCCACATCATCAACCCCAAAGCCCCACCGTAAGCTTCCTAGGAATAAAACGCAGGTTGGCTTCCCAAATCCCAAGGTTCAGAGAAATAATTAAACAAAAAGAGCTTACATCTCATAATCGATCAATTTTATTGAAACAATTATATATGCATGCAATGTCATTTGAAAAACATTGCATGCCCAATAAAATATCAGGCACGCAAAATTGTAACTTGCATTTCCCACACAACAAGGAAATAAATAACTCTCTTGAACTTGATTTTGTGTGTGTGTGTGTAACTGATCTGTTTAGAACAGTATCACATCATTTCACTGTAAAAGTTTAAGAATACAAAGTCGAGTTTAACCTGAATCCTGTACTGAAATTCACAGCTGGATGAATAATAAAATGGTTGAAATGGAAGGATCTGATATAATCACATCACCAATGCCGAGAATGGAGATTTAACGCCTGTAAGAGGACTTCCTCGTAAGCCAGCATCTTGGGAGCAATGCCTCCTTCAGATTACTAAAAAATGAAACTTTCTGACACAATATTCTGGAAGAGAACAATGAAACTATGATGGAGGCACCAAAGTTGTCAGAATTTGCAGCATAGTCCGCGTACTCCATAACATGAGGCAGAAAGTTCTAGCTGCGCTGGAGATTTCTTCATTTCTGTTTGAAACACTACAATGATTTCTCTTCCCCCCCCCCATTTCTTCATTTCTGATTTCTTCATTTCTGTTTGAAACACTACAATACTCTAGGTATCAGGCCCCGACAAGACCTTTGAAGCGAGCGTATGCCACGATCAAAATAAAAAGCAAGGCACACACTAATCCTGAGATCCCGACCACCTGCATAGCAATCAGACAGATATGATTATAAAACTATGAAATCAGTTGCATGTGATGGTCTGTATGCAGGAACTTACCCATTTAAATAGGTATCCATGGTTATCGTTCCACGAGTATGGAATATTCATGCCAAAAACCCCAGCAACCAATGAATAGAGAGAGAGACATGCAGTACCAGAACTTAGGAATAGCTCTAACTGCCAATGTACATGAGAAAGAACAATAAGAATAGAGATAATGGGAATCCATTGTGTTCATAGCAAACCAAACAAAGTTATAGAAAATTTTGATAAGTGACGAGTCGCGAGACTCACCTGAATCAACTGATTTCGATGGTTATCCAGCTGCAAGAATGCCATACATAAATAACTTAGAATACCAGTAGAAAACACATACGTAACTATATCAGATTCCAGTAAAGAGACTTTTTCGAGCAAAAATACCCACCTGAATGTTAATGTAATCCTCTGTATCATCTATGTATTCACGCAGCTGGAGAAAAAAAATACAACATTTTCAGGAATTAAGCCAAAGCTTAAACACATCTAATCTATAACTTGGTATCCAAACACCACTGTATGAAGAACAAAAACAGTGTGCAGGGAAAGATACCTCTAACAGGTACATAAGAAAATAGTATCAATACTTACCATACAATAGATATACTTCAAATTGAAGGCAGCAAATAATGATGACAATTTGTGAATAGAATAGAATTCACAAGGACAAACAATAGTCGAATGGATCTAATTCATGAAGATATTTATGTGTAATGTCAATCAAGATTTGACAGGCGACAGCCCATTTTTTCAGAAATAATTAAAATTACACACTTTCCACCAATACAGGAAAGAATGATTCATCAGCTCCTCCAGGAAAGTAGATGGCCAAAAAACATAGCTCACCATAGCTCAATAAAATGTGTCCATATTGAAAGGGTTATTCTCGAACAGATATATCCTAAGGAAATTCATTCTGCAGACAATATAAGAAGCTTTCCTGTAATGACCCGAAAATTCTATAAGATTATCGGGAATTTTCTACAATTTTCCTCTAAAATTTTTCTAATTAATTTCCTATTTTTTTTCCATTTCTATTTCCTTGCTTTTCTTTCTTCTTTCTTCTTCTTTCTTCTTTCTTAATCTTTCCCCACTTAAAAGCCCACCGCACTGCCATCTATTATTATTTCTCTCCCTCCCCTCTTTATTTCTTTCATTTCCCAATTTAAACAAAAAGCCCAAGGCCCAACAACAACCCCCTCACTTTACTTATCTTCTTCTTTCCCATCTCTATTTTCTTACATTTTTCTTTGCGGCCCGAGCCCAGTCCATCGTCCCTTCTACAATCCCCCCAATCCCAACTCCCCATCCCAATATCATTGTTTTATTTTTCCCAGCTATAACCAATCGACCGTCCCAACTCCCAAAGGAAATCAAATCTACCGAACCAGTCCCACACTTCCACTTTCTTTCCTTCCCTTTACCTTTTTTTACAATTTCATTTTTGTAAGAGAAGCCCACGGCAACCCACACCAAAAACCTCCCGTCCTTTTTTCCATCACTTTAAAACAAACTCATGGCCCATTAGCCCCTTTATCTCCCCACTTCTTCAATGAACCAAGCCCTCAGTCCAGATATATAATCAAAAAGTCATGCTTCAAGCCTGCTTGAGTTTTCATGTTTTACATGCACATTCAGATGTAATCAAAATCATTCCCCACTTTACCACTTAAATAGGTGCATTTCCAGCTCCATCAGTTCTCACCCTCTTTCTTGGCCTAATACAAAATCAAACCGTGTCATAGTGAAAAACTCCTTGAATTTTAATTCAAATGCCCATTGCCACTGCATTAGATTCAATCCATTTTCTGGCAAGTCACAACTAGTCTACCTAGCCAACTTCGCTCTCTTTAGCATACTTCTATAAATCCGTTTATTCATCTCTGAATTCTGAGATATTCGGAGCCAATACCCTTGCATGCTTGTAATTAGCAAACAAGGAACCCTAAACATAAAATGAACCTTGACTCAATTATAGTGGGACAAAGTTTGGTTGTTAAAATCAATTTGATATTGTGTTATACATGGACACATAACTGTGTGCCTTCCCCTACTAGAGAAAATAATGTTTCTTAAACAGTAACATGGGTTGGGCATAAACACTTATTGTAGCGATTCATGTCTGTTTTGTGATACAGAATCATTTAAGCAACATTGAAATAGTTTAAATAACGTAAGAAGTCAAAGCGACACGTTCTTTCAGTGGTACTCTGAAAATCAGAAGAAGACCAACCACAAGAAAAGGGGAAAATGTTATGGTTTCTAACCATTATCAAGAGAGAAAAAGGGAATTTGAAGTCAGAAAAAACATAAATTCAAGAAAAGAATGGCTTTTAAAAGATGTTAAGACGATCACCAGTGCAGTCATGCATGCTACTCTGTAAGCACTACATTTTATGGTTTCTATTTCAAGTGTTTCTATGATAAACATAGACAAGATATATATATAACTTTACAACTACAGTGTTTGCATACCGTGGTCAATTTATTATAGGTGCCATCAATTTGCATGAAGTATGCCTGCATGTCAAAAAGTAACAAAGAACTCAGAAATTGATATTTTGAAGAAAAAAAGACAGGCAAGACTTCAAGTTGAAAATCAGGATAATCACTGTCTTTAAGAAGAAATTTTCATATTTTGACCTCCAGTAACATCTCTAGCTCTTCAACATCATTCTCATTTCCATGAAATGTTGCTGCACTTGCCCTGCTTGCTCTAGATATCTTTGAGCCTATGGTTGGTGAGGCTGGGAACCAATTAGGTGCACCAGAGCCACTGACTGGTGAGGCTGCTCCAGCCAATTTCCTTGACAAGTACAGATCAGCCATGTCATCATCGTCATCCAATAGCTGCTCCAGTTCATCTCTTACCTAAACAAGGCCGCAAGGTGAAAGACTAAGATAACGATAAATCAGCAATGATTACTTGTTTCTTTGAGTAATGATTATATGTAAAAAAACTGCACCTTTTGAACGCGTGCGGTTAACCTTGTCATGGCACTCTTGAGCTTTCGCACTCTATCCAAGTTACGACTGCTAATCTGCACACATGATTACGAAGAACACCATATGTCAGCAATACAAGCAATCAAATTTCATGTACTACCAGTTCATGCTTTCCCCTTTATCCATGAGGTATGGGCAAATGATGGGACCATTTCTCTAATAGAATTGATTGATCCAAACAAAAAACAACATGATAAACATTTTTCTTTTGGGTTTATTTTAATACCACCCTAAGGCCTCTTGTATTTCGATAAGAACCCCCCATCCCACCCGCACCCAAACAAAAAAAAAGAAAAAGAAAAAAAATCATTTATGCTGTTTGAAATAACAATAAGTAAACTCATGTTAAGTAAAATGGTAATTTTTAACAATATTCAACTCTTACCGTTAACATCCAAATTATAATTTAAAATTTCCAATTCTACATTTCCCCCCAAATTTAACATTAAACACCAAACCATCTCCTCTCAACCCATTAAACCTTCCACTAAAAGACCCATATATCTCCCTCATTAATATCGTCTAGCCTCACCTCCAGTCCCTCTACAATTTCCTCTACGTCTTCTCTTTTTTATTCCAACAGCATTAGGGTTCTGATGCGGCTCGGCTAGAGGAGGGTGCGGCCCACGCGGTTAGGGAGGAGAATCCAGTTCGGGTCTATCAACGGAGGATGCGACTTGGGTTCACCACGGACCCGGTCCCAAACTTATAATTCCGCAAGAGAAGGGGAGGGTTAAAGGGTAATTAGACATTTGCTAATCCCTCCCCTAATAAGGGGCCAGCCGGCCCTAGCTACGGATTCATCGAAGAATTGAGAAAGATATTTTTATTTCTTTAGAACCCTAGTTTAATCCTATTGCTAATTAGTTGCTCGTTTCCTTAAATCTCTTATTCTAGGAGGTAATTAGTATTCTTTAGATCAGTTCTTCGTTAATTAAACCCTAGATTAGGAAGCCCAAAGCCATAAAAATCCCACCTTTGATCCCCACAAAAAGCCCTAATCGTATCAAATTGGTATCAGAGCGGTCGATCTATGACAAGCACGTAATACATGGAGCGGGTTGAAGTTTTCGAAGAAAAGGTTGAACGGATGGAGGCCCAAATCAGCAAGGGTTTCATCGATTTGAGGAAGGAAGACACCGAGATAGCCGCAGAGATCCGAGGGGAGATGAAGGAGAACCAAGAGAGAACGGAGGCAAAATTGTCGGAATTAACGGAGGCTATATCGGCTTTTGACGGCACATCTCGTTCCAAAGGCGGATCCAGGTAAAAAGGAGCCACCTTTGGCGAAGGACAAGGGTAAAAAGACCATTTTTTCGAAGACGGGCCGGAACGAGATGAAGACGGAGGCTTCGATCAAGGAGACAAGGTGTGGGGGATGCACCATGACCACGAGCCGCCACGCCAAGAGGACAGAGGTGCCGGGGGGGTTTCCGGCCCCCCGGCAGCACCCCGGGTGGCCGCCGAACCCCCAGGGAGCTCTGGGGGGCTCGACGAACCCCCAGAGGGGCGGCGAAGGCCCGCCAGGCCCCAAGGAGGGGCGGCCGAACCTGCCGCCCATCCCTGCGCCTGCGGTGAGCCCAGGCGACATCGTCTGGGGGCCGCCGGCCCAATTTCAGGGCCGGCCGCCCCGGCGACGCCCTGGGGGGCTTCGGCCGACCCCGGGGGGGTCCCGAGGTCCGACGGACCCCTGGGGGCCCCACCAACCTTGCAGGAAGCCCGACAAACTTTTCGGAGCATTTCCGGGCCCACTGGGGCCCCGCTCGAGGTCCGAGGAGCACGATTTTCAGGTTTTCAGCCTTTTGGGGGACCCGGCGGAGGATTGCAGCAGCCTGGAGGACACCACCAGTTCACAGGTGGCCCGTCGACTCAGCCCCCACCTTTCGGGGGAGTGACGGGTGATTGGAGAGCGTACCAGGACCTACCAGGAGGCCACCCGACAAAGTTTGGACACCCACAGGGTGACTGACAGGGACGTGGAGCAGAGTGAGGATTCCGCGATCGAGCTGAGGCTTATTTTCCCGACAGACGACAGGGTGCCAGCAGAGGGGAGGATTCCAGCAGCAGGAGAGAGGTGGTTACGCTGGGGAGAGACGTCTGAGGAAGCTTGAGGTACCCATTTTTGAGGGATGAGACCCAGATGACTGGTTGTACCGGGTGGAGAGATACTTGGAGGTGTCAGCAGTTCCAGGAGAGGAGTGGCTTCGGGTGATAGGTGTATGTTTGGAGGGAGAGTCCTTAGGTTGGTTTTGTTGGACTGATCAGCAACAACCATTTCAGACCTGGGTGGAGTTTACGTCGCTCATGATGGAGCGGTTTGGGGCATGGCAGTCTGGCGGCGTGTTCGAGAGGCTGTATTCACTGATGCATGAGGGGAGCGTAGGGGAGTATATCAAGAAGTTTGAGTCGCTCTGCCACCGAGTTCAGGGAGTGTCGGAGGAATCCTTAGAGGGATGTTTCCTGAAGGGGCTAAAGCCCACTGTGAGATCGGGATTGAGGCAGTTCGATCCAGAAGGCCTGCGCGGGATGATGACGTTGGCGAGGAAGGTGGAGGACCATCAGGAGACTGAGCGGAGGGCCCGCAGGACATGGGGAGGCACCACGTTCAGGAGTCAGGCAGCTGCTACAGGGCAGAAGACTGCACCTTCTTCAGGGGCCACGACTAGTCAGGGAGCTATAGCCGTCGCTGGGAGCGACAGAGACAGGAGACAGGAGCCTCGAGCTGGGGACAGGTGCGGAGGATGACAGATGCTGAAATACAGGAGAAGCGGGTGAAGAGATTGTGCTTTCGATGTGATGAGAAATTCACCCCAGGACACCGATGCGCGGATCGAACTCTCCAGATACTGATAGCTGGCGATGAGGAGTGAGAGGACGAGGTTGTCATCCTAGAGGCAGGGGAGGATGAGGAGGAGTTAGAGCACCAACACTTAGACTTGGCGGATGTGTTCCTCAATTCCGTGGTAGGGTTCACACCGAACCATACCATGCAATTGATGGGGCATGTGGGCAGTCAGGAGGTGATAGTGTTGGTTGACAGTGGGGCCACCCACAACTTCATTTCTAGCAAGTTGGTGGGGGCACAGGGACTGCAGATTAGTGGCACGGGACGGTATGGGGTGATGCTAGGCACAGGACAGGTGACACACAACACAGGCGTCTACCGCGGGGTGATTGTGGCCATTCAGGGAGTGCAGATTGTCACAGACTTTCTTTCCTTGGAGTTAGGGAGTACAAATGTCATCCTGGGGATGAAGTGGCTGCAGACCCTCGGAAAGACTAGAACAAATTGGAAGATGCTAAGGATGGAGTACCAGGATGAGGGGAGGACAGTGGTATTGCAGGGGGATCCCATCCTTTGCCTTTTTGGTATCTTATAAGGCCATGTCCAGGACGATCCACACGGCAGGACGAGGGTTCTTGGTGGAGCTACAGACTGTGACCGCATCAGTGCAGAGCGAGGACCAGACACAGGAGATGGTACCGGAGGTTGAGCAGCTGTTGGCTCGGTATGAGGAGGTTTTTCAGACACCTCAGGGCCTGCCACCACACAGAGATCATGAGCACGCCATCTTCTTGAGGGAGGGCGTGTCCCCCATCAATGTGCGGCCCTACAGGTACCCCCAGGTACAGAAGGATGAGATAGAGAGACTGGTGGAGGACATGCTACAGGCAGGAGTGATACAGCCGAGCACTAGCCCCTTCTCTAGTCCGGTTTTATTGGTGAAAAAGAAGAATGGCAGTTGAAGATTCTGCGTGGATTACAGGGCCCTAAATAAGGAGACAGTTGCCGATAAATTCCCCATCCCCGTGATTGATGAGTTGCTGGATGAGCTCCACGGGGCAGCTTGCTTCTCCAAGATTGATCTGAAGTCAGGGTACCATCAGATACGGATGAGGGCGGCCGACGTGCCCAAGACTGCTTTCAGAACTCATGAGTGGCACTATGAGTTCCTGGTCATGCCCTTTTGCCTGACGAATGCTCCTGCGACATTACAGGCCTTGATGAACAAGGTTTTCCGACCCTACCTCCGGAGGTTTGTGCTGGTATTTTTTGACGACATCCTGGTCTACAGTCGCAGCATGGAGGAGCATGTGGGGCATTTGCGAGCAGTGCTGCATGAGTTGCAAGAGCAGCAGCTGTGTGCTAACAAGAAGTGTATGTTTGGGCAGCGGCGGGTGGAGTACTTGGGACACGTGGTGTCTGCAGAGGGGTGACGGTGGATATGGCCAAGATTGCAGCCATGTTCGACTGGCCGAGACCTACCACCTTACGGGGGCTTCGGGGCTTCTTGGGCCTGACAGGGTACTACAGGAAGTTTGTCTAGGGATACAGTACGATTGCTTGGCCACTTACCGAGCAGCTCAAGGACAGCTTCCACTGGGGCGAGGAGGCGACCAAGGCGTTCGAGGCCTTGAAGCAGGCAATGACGACGGTGCCTGTTTTAGCACTTCCGGATTTCAGCAGACCTTTTGTGATAGACACCGATGCATCTGGATATGGGTTAGGCGCCGTGTTGATGCAGGACCAGAGGCCGATTGCTTTCTTCAGCCAGACTCTATCAACACGAGCGAGGCTGAAGTTAGTATATGAGCGGAAGTTGATGGCGATTATCCTGTCCATTCAGAAGTGGAGGCCCTACTTATTGGGAAGGAAGTTCATAGTGAGGACCGACCAGCGGAGTCTGAAATATCTGTTGGAGCAGCGCATGGTTACCGAGGAGCACCAGAAGTGGCTCTCCAAGTTGGCCCATTTCACATTCGAGATACAATACCGACCGGGCCTGGAGAACAAGGCGGTAAACGCCTTATCACGTCGCGAGGAGCATGCAGAGGTGGCGGCCATTTCAGCTCCGGTCCTTTTGGACTGGGAGTCGTTGAGCAGAGAGATAGAGGCGGATGAGGACCTGACGAGGATACGGGAGGCACTGCAGCAGTGCTCTCCGCTAACTTCCAGGGATACAGCATGGACGGACAGAGGCTTCTATACCACAGCAGACTGGTGATTCCTAGGGACTCCGTCCACATTCCGATGATTTTCCAGGAGTTCAACGGCAGTGCCATCGGCGGGCACTCCGGGATACAACAGACTTACAGGAGGATGGCGAGGGAGCTATACTGGCCCGGAATGAAGAAGGACATTGCCCAGCGGATAGCAGAGTGACGTGTGCCAGCGTCACAAATACTTGGCAATGGCTCCAGCTGGACTCTTGCAGCCGTTGGCCTTACCAGAGAGAGTCTGGGAGGATATCAGCATGGATTTTATTGAGGGGTTGCCGCGATCAGAGCCGCGATCAGAGGGTTACAGTTCTATACTAGTGGTGGTCGATCGGCTTAGCAAATATGCCCATTTCATACCCCTCAGGCACCCGTACACTGCAGTTACGGTGGCAACAGTTTTTATGAAGGAGGTGGTTCACTTGCACGGTTTTTCCGCCTCCATAGTGTCAGACCGTGACAAGGTGTTCATTAGCAGTTTCTGGCAGGAGTTATTCAAGGTGCAGGGGACCAAGCTGCGGAGGAGCACTGCCTATCACCCACAGATGGATGGTCAGACAGAGGTGGTGAATATGAGTGTGGAAACCTACCTGAGGTGTTTTGCGTCAGATGCGCCGAAGCAGTGGGCCAGATGGCTGACATGGGCAGAATATTGGTACAACACCTCATACCACTCGGCAGCACAGAGCACTCCTTTTCGGATCCTATACGGTCGGGACCCGTCCCAGTTGATACACTATAGCCGAGGGGCCACACCGGTGTCACAGGTAGAGGAGCATTTGACTGAGAGGGACAAATATCTGGAGGAGTTGAAGAAACACCTGTTGAGAGCCCAGCAGATTATGAAGACCAAGCCTGATGCACACAGGAGAGATGAGCAGTTTGTGGTGGGAGACCGGCTTTACCTGAAGCTCAGACCTTACAGACAGAGGACCTTGGCCCGTCGAAGCAATGAGAAGCTAGCAGCCCGCTACTATGGACCCTTCGAAGTGACAGATCGGGAAGGTGGCCTATCGTCTGCAGTTGCCGGCCACCTCCACTATTCACCCCGTGTTTCACGTATCGTAGTTGAGAAGGGCCATTGTGGATCACACACTATCACCCACCTTGCCACCCACTTTGACTGAGGACATGGAGGTGCTTCTGGAGCCTCAGGAGCTGACAGGGATCCGTCAGGCTACAGACGGGACACAGTAGGTGCGTATTCGATGGCAAGGCCTACCAGACTACGATGCTACATGGGAGTCTGCCACAGTGATCCGCAACCAATTTCCGGAATTCCACCTTGAGGACAAGGTGGCACTTTTGGGGGGAGTAATGATGCAGCTCGGCTAGAGGAGGGTGCGGCCCACGCGGTTAGGGAGGAGAATCCGGTTCGGGTCTATCAACGGAGGAGGCGACTTGGGTCCACCACGGACCCGGTCCCAAACTTGTAATTCCGCAAGAGAATGGGAGGGTTAAAGGGTAATTAGGCATTTGCTAATCCATCCCCTAATAAGGGGCCGCCGCCCCTAGCTACGGATTCATCGAAGAATTGAGAAAGGTATTTTTATTTCTTTAGAACCCTAGTTTAATCCTATTGCTAATTAGTTGCTCGTTTCCTTAAATCTCTTTTTCTAGGAGGTAATTAGTATTCTTTAGATCAGTTCTTCGTCAATTAAACCCTAGATTAGGAAGCCCAAAGCCATAAAAATCCCACCTTTGATCCCCACAAAAAACCCTAATCGTATCAGGTTCTAAGTGAGTTGCAATCTCATCCCCCTTTCTTCTCCTCAATCACATGCCCTAATATTATTTCAAAGGGTACCTTTTGGTCTTTTTGATTTTAAATCATCGTATTCTAATAGCAACTAACATTCATGGGGTTTTCAAACAAGACTTGGGGCCTGTATAGGAACATCATGTATGTCTTTAGACTTTAAAGCCAAACACATATAACGTAAAAAAGTAATGTCAAATCAAAAGGATAGCCAGGAGAATTTCTATCAAGATTTTATGTTCTTAGCATTCAGAAGTTTCCTATTCAAAGAAGCACAAACATTGATATGTCAACAAGGACATGACATGACACAACACAGCCACACACATCCTAAAATAATACAAATCAGACACCATGATACTGCTAGAAGTCCTCACTGGCTTTCATGTCAAATTTCATTCCCAGTGAAAATGATCATGGGAGAAACATATATTTATTGAGGATTCTGGATTCCCCTCCCCATAAATTCTAGAATATTTTTTTAAAAGAAGTATTATTCTTACCAGGATAACCGTTCTTTCTTGTAAATTGGAGATTTGAGGATGTGCAACAGATGGGGCACTGAGCGTAAATGTTCAGAGTCTCCATCTTTCAATTAAGATCCAGTTCAAGTTGACCTGATTTGATCTTATTTCAACTATACCCAAACATGACTCGAATAGGCTAAGAGCTTGTGTTTAGGCCAATGTCCAACAATAAACGAAAAATTTAAAATGCAGACAAGCTAGAATGCCTGTAAAGCAGCGGCATGCTCTCAGTTAATTGAAGAACTGAAATTTTGACGACCAAAAGATTTCAAGCTATATTATCAATTAAATTGTATTGTATTGTGCCGACCTGTCTCTTTTGAATGCTGTCACTTTCCATATACAAGCAGACTCTTGAAAATGGAACTCAAAATGATGTGACCCTATGATGCGGTAGTATACCGCAGACGGCACGCGGGCACGGGTCGGGCCACGGATCCTGGCGTGGGAGCAACCAATTGAGCGACTTAGTCTCTTTGCTTTATGCACTATCCTTTATGCTTTTAAGTTGTAGTGTGCTTAGTCTTTTGTTAAAAGAGTACTTAAAGGGAATAACCCTAATTATGTTAGCTATCGAAGAATTGAGATAAATCGTCATTGTGACGGCTAGGGCTTGGGGGAATAGATTTGATCACATATTTCAAGTTGGGGAGCGATCTACTCCAAAAAAATCAATTATCTCATTGTTCTTATCAATTCCATTGTCCACACTATAATTCTTTTCTTTCTTTCCACTAAAAATCTGAACTTGGTGTTACGCTTAACCCTAATCGTATCACCCTACTGATTCTACGATATAAATTATATAATTTCTATTCAACCATAAAGACTAGCTAGCGAGTGCATGTTCCCCCCAATAATCATGTTACAGCTTGCAATAAATTTTAGGGTGTGAGATACAACCAAAAAATTAGTAGCCACAAGCAATAAAACCCATGAAAGTCAAATGGTTAAAAAATTACATTTCAAAAGCACCTAGGTGAAGGGCACATAACAAGACCATAAGCTGAGGGTAAAGACAGGATAAGGATGATCATGGCTCTCTCTCTCTCTCTCTCTCTCTCTCTCTCTCTCTCTCTCTCTCTCTCTCTCTCTCTCTCTCTCTCTCTCTACAAAGGATAAACTCCAGTCATACAAAAGGGAATCTTGGAATGAGACAGTGGTGGAAATGCAGAAAAATCCAAATGTCACCTTAGCCAGACTAAATAAGGTTGGAAGATATAAGAATGCCAACAAGAAAATAAGGAAGAAAGAATAATACAGCAAGGAAGAGGCAAACAAGAAAGAAATAATTTAAAGTGATTGACTGTTGCCATTAGCAAACTCTCACTTATCCAACTTCCCACGACTATACCACTGTGCAAGCCAGGGAATCCGCTGATTCATGGTGCCTTCGAGCCGGCCACCATCTCTTCAAAGAATCTGAAACACACAATCTTTGTCTTAACCAGAAAACAAGCTACATATCCATCTCTACTCTTTATTCTTTAATTTTTATTGCTGAAGTTCCTGATATTTTAAGGATTGCTTTCGCATATGATTTGCCCACTTGACTTCACCTCCTATAACAAGGACAACTTCATGGCACTGTATGCTCATTTGGTTACAGTAGAGGTGTATACAAGCATTTTATTGATATCTTTTTGTTAACCAACTTGGGTTTCCATTATAAAATTATATAAACTTTTGGCATAGCAAATTAAAAAGTGAATTCCCTATAGCAAACTTGCTTTCCTTTTCTTAAGGATCAAGTGCTTCATCCACATTTCTCATTCCCAAAAATCTGTTAAACGATTGCTCATAACTATTCGATTGATTTCTTTCCTCAAACTTGATGATTTCTCATTACAAGACTTACTTATTTTATTTTTCAAACATCATATGTCATTTATTGGAAAGGTTATCTCACATACTTTTCTTATTACAACTGAGCAAAAAATGAGGGCGATATCTTAAGACTACATAAAGATTCATTCACTCTTTGGATCATTAGTTAGTCAGTTTGGAACAAAATTTGAGAACTTAGTTTTAGATTCGGTTTTGGTCGTTAGCAAAATTTTATGTTTCGGAGCGTTTTGGTCGTTTCGGAAATTCCGTTTTAAGTTTTAGTATCATACTTATATGCATTTTTATCTATGTATTTCTATAACAATACATTTATAATATTATTTTACAATTTTTATAATTTTTATAATTTTTAGAATTTAATTAATTTTTGGGAATTTTAAAATTTTTTATAAATATTTTTAGAATTTTTTATTAGGGACTCCCTTCCCATTTAAAGTTTTTAAATATTTTTAGAATTTTTCAGTGTTATAAAAAGTGGTTTCATTATGCGAGCGGTTTAGGAGCGTATAGCGCAAAAGCGGATTATGCAGCCGATTATGCAGACTAAGCGGCTTATGCGAAAATGAATATTTTGGTAAAAAAATAAGCAATAAGGTTATGTGTTTAAGTATGTGTATATTAAATTAAAAAAATATTAAAAGATATGAACAAGGAAAAAAGTCAAAAAACCATATCAACTTTTAAAAATATTATTAAGTCATACTAAAACAATAGCACCATCAAGACGATCAATACATAAAATAACTAAAGTCTAACATCTAAAATAATCTACACACAAAACATAAATATTTAGTTTTACGCCCAAATCAAAAGCATGTCAAACGCAGAGACTTTGAAATTAGGAAAAGTGATTTTTATACTTAAAGGGTTGTGTTTCTTAACGGGTTGTGATTTTTTAGTAGTCGATTATGTGCCCGTATATGCGAATATGCTGGCGCATAACATTTAAGCGGCTGATTATGCGGCCGACCGCATAATTCGGCCGCATATCTAATTATTCATGCGACCAAATGCCTCCTCCTTATATGCGAGCACATATAACTTGTTTTAGAACACTGGAATTTTTTATTTGGGAATCACTTTCAATTTTTTCTCAACCCAACCCAACCCAACCCAAACCCAAACCAATAATTGAAGCAAACAAATTAAAATAGAATTATATCGTAAACCCCAAGCAAACCAAATTAAAACACATCGATTTGTCCTCTGGCCCTCTTGCTCATCCGATTGTGACCTCAAACTCTTTAGCGATCGAAAAAAGCAGCCTATCAAAAGCGAAGCGGGAGCAGATATGGTCGCTCACTCCAGGCAAGTTCCTCTCACTCTTTAATTTTTAATGATTCCTTAATCCTAGTTGTCAGTTCACGATAACTCTTTTGCATATTCCTCTTCCTCATCCTCTTCCTCTTCGTATTCTTCTTTTTTTATGTTACCATTGATGTTGCTGCAGATGTTACTGACGTTGCTCCTTCCTAACCTCTTCTGTTGAGATCAAGCTCAAGTCCAGGTAAGTTTTTTCTTCTTCCCCATGTTTCTACTACTTCTTTCTATTTTAGCTTCTTCTTCTTCTTCTTCTTCTCTTTTTCAAAGTGTAGCTGGGTTTGTTTCACCCAAAACTGTCCAATTTTGGCCAGTTTCAATCGAAACTAGCTGAAACCAAGAACGTGGTACAGTTTAGGATCGGTCCCCTTCAAGACCAATCCAAAACGACCGAAACCAATGTGTTTTTATCCCTGGTTTGGACCATGAGTGGTTTGGACCATGACTACATATTCAACATCACCATGACCTCACTATCTTCATAAGGCAACCATCCCTCACATAGTGAACTTTGACAATTAATGTTTCCCACTCAATCAGAGAAATTTAATATTCTAAAATTAAAACATGCCTTGGACAGATCTTCAAGTTTCAATCATGGCTGCATTTAGGAAGTTCAAGTATAAGATCAATATATCGCAAGTCATGATAATAACTGCTAGATATGAATGAGGCCAGAGATTGATTTACCCCCCTCTCCCTCTGCCTAACTAGGAGGTGTTCAGCAGAAGCGGCTGAAAGAAAATTATAGTGACCAAGCACACATCAGACTCATATACACTGAAAATGCATACGAAGTAGCCAATCCATTGAAGAAGTATAAGAACAATTCTATAAATTATTTCATTGATAGGCACATTCGATACAGAAGGTTAACTATAGCTCACAGACACAGACCAATAAGCCTGGCAGGGATTATTACAATAGACTCTGTTCAATCATCAAAGGAATATAACCACTGAAACTTAGATGCCATAAACCTATTTATATAGTTCACTTCTATATCTATCAGTCAAGCATTTGTGCATTTAATCAGCCATTCACATCTATCTGGTTAAGAACCATAATACGGGCTTGAATAAACTATTACCCCTTTTGTTTCTTAGTTGGCATCAAGCAAACACAAAATTTCAAATTCTTCCGCGAGTAATAACTGGAAGGGAGTATTTGGCATTGGAACCTGAAGAATTTGGCTTCCAATCTCAAATTCATTTACAATTGTAAAGTCTCGGTTGGAAAAGGAATGAGAAGTTCTACTTTCCCAAAAAAATAACTGGAATGGAGAGAAATGCAGCATAGCACAAACATCCCTACTATGAAGCCGCATGTCAGACGCATATTCCTATGCATTTTGTGGAATTTTCTACATCTTAGCGTGTCTGGTCCTCATTGGCATGGTGAAATTCATGCAACATAGGCTATATGTCTAGACTATATTAACTACGGCAATCCCACAAACACCCCATGTAGTCTTGACATTGTGTAACTAAAAAACGTCCAACTATGGTATTAAACACTAAACTATGTTACTATGTTATTAGCACAAATATCTCCTAAGCTAACAGAAAAGTCAATATCCGTTAAAAATATTTCTTTCTTCCCAATCCCCCCCCCCCCCCCCCCCCCCCCCCGCCTTCTTTGTTTTGTTGTTGCTGCTGCCCCCCCCCCCCCCCCCCCCCCCCCCCCAAAACACAAAAAAACCCCAAATCTACCCCCCCTCCAAACTAGTGTTTCGACTGCTTGCAGAAAGTTGCAGGAGCAGCAACAGATTTCTTTTGTTGCCATGTTTGCATGCTGCTTGCTACTTTCTGTAGCGACATTAGGACAAGGGGGGTATTTGTCCTTAAATTGGAAAGATGACTGAGATGGGGAGCTGTGAGGAAGGCTGAGGCAGCACCAATAGATGATGGTAGCTTTAATTTATGAGCACCATTTGGATTTGGAAAGAAGGAAAAAATATTAAAAGAATTTGAAGAAGACAGTAGGCCACTGGAATTGGGTGATGATGAGGAAAGAGATGGGGAGATAAAATTGAATCATTTCAAGCTTCGATGCAAGCTAGCTGGAACAAAATCTTCAGACTGAGAATTAGCATATTGCTTTTCAAACTCCTCTTCTTTACAATCGCAAATGCAGATACTTGTGAAGATGATTGCCAGCAAGACTTCAACTGCCAAGGTCAATGACTCTGACACCACCAGCAACATAAAGAAGAAGATCCACCACGGGGAGTGCTTGATGTTTGACGGCAAGCAATTGGACGAACAAGGACCACACACTCACAGACTACAACATCCATGACAACTCAGAACTAAATGATGCCCTTCGAACCATGAAAATCTAGTTGCGCATTCAGGCTGCAAAATCACTATCGATGCGATGGTTTCAATCACAGTATGTGGCATCAAGACGATGATTGAAGATTCAGAGGGAGTTCTGTTGCTAATCCAGTAGCTAATCTTTGATGGAACTAAGTTGAATAATTCACACACATAGTCAATCTATGGCATTAAAAAGCACAATATTTTGGTGTGGCAAGTAGGGATGATGAGGGGGTCATACATCAAAGAGAATGAGATGTGGCAGATGAAACTCATCGGAGAAGCCAAATGAATCAAAGAAGTAGCTCCGACTCCATTTCCCATTGAGGAGGAATCAGTGGGTGAAGTGGAAGAAACCTACTCAAATATGTGTCACATGAAAATTCTGAACTAATTATTATAATTACATGATATATTTTTAGTTTAGCATATATATTTTGTCAACCAAAAATCTTTCTTCAAGATTAGATACCTTAGGGTTTAATACAATCAATAATGCATTCAGCCACAATTGAAGAGAAATTCAGTTTGAAATCTCTTTTATTGCCAGAAAGGAGAAAGTTCAGCATAATGATCAGATGATAAAGTATGAAATGCAGCTCCCAATTAGTAAAAAAATGGGTTTAATAATTGAGAAAATAACTGATACATCCCATATACTTTCTACCAGTAGCTCATATAATATTATAATGCGGTATCTGATAAAATGCTATATGTTGTAGCGGGCGCATAATCGGCAACTAAAAAATCCCAACCCATTAAGAAACACGACCTGTTAAACATAAAAATCAGTTTTTTAATTTTAAACTACTTATGTTTGACATGCTTTTGATTTGGACGTAAAACTAAATAGTTATGTTGTGTGTAGATTGCTTTAGACGCTAGATTTTAGTTATTTTATGTACTGATCGTCATAATGGCGCTAATGTTTAGTATGAATTAATCCATATTTTTAAAAGCTAATATGATTTTTTCCTTATTCCTATAATTCTTATCTTTTTTAATTTAATATACACGGACACATAAACTTATTGCTTATTTATATACTAAATTATTCATTTTCGCGTAAACCGCGTAAACCGCATAATCCGCCGCATAATCCGCTTATGCACTATACGCTCATAGACCGCACGCATAATGAAACCGCCTTTTATAACACTGCTACCAGTAGCTCATATAATATTATAATGTGGTACCTGATAAAATGCTATATGTTGTAGCATTTCATGTTTGTCCAACCACTTTCAAACGGTTCATGATTCCTCATCGAATATAAAAGGGCCAATCGACAAGTGTAAACTGAGCGATATCAATGATCTTACTGTTTAAGCAACCAGTTAAAAACTTTTGTCTTTTGTTTCTAAATGAGTTCAAGGATAAGATCAAACTGACTTTCACCATGCAGTAGATGCTGCTTGCAGCAAGCTGCTGCAACATCAAATAGAACAACACAAACAGAGCTCTAGTTGTTCTCCTGCTGCTTGCTGCAACTTTCTGCAAGCAGTAGAAACACTAGAGGGATGGGGTGGAGTGGGGGTGGGGGAAAGGAGTATCAGCCTCAATAAGGGAGGAGGAAGAAGAAAATGACAAAAAAGGAAGGAAAATATAGTTGTCTATGATGGCTCCTCCCGTTAACTCGGGGTTTTTCTTTTTTCTTTTTTTTCTTTCTTTCTTTTTTTTTTGTTTTTTTTGTTTTTTGTTTTTTTCGGAGGGGGGGGGGGGGTTAATTAGTGATAAGAGTGTCAACAATGCAATATGTATTTGTGCAATTTACCCTATTAACTATTTTGAGATATATTGCTATTTCTTTTTCAACTGTTCATAATCAATGAGAAGTTGTATGGTTCCCATATTTTGTGGGGAGCTGGGTGTACAAACACAAATTGACTTTACTAAATGTCCACGGCACAATGAAGATATGCATCTTTCACATTAAAGCACACGGTCAGGTGATGAAATTAAGCAAGCACAAGTGGTCAAACAAGTTTTTGTAACCAAATTAACTGTCCAATTTTTAGAAGTTTTTGTCGTTAGTGTAGTTATATATATGCAAAAACCAGAAGTGATTTTTCTAGTTCTAGCTCTAATGATGATGATTGTAGAGAATACACAAACTAATAAGAATGTCTTTGATAATGCAAATTTTGCAGATCATAACTACTTTATGAATTTCCATGAAATCAAAATGAGAGGAAAACACCTGGGAAGTTAGCTCATCCAGTGCGGGATAAGCAGCAGTTTCCAGTTCGGTTGTTCGAGCATCAAGAAAGCTACAAATTGCTTCCAAAGCAACTTCCAGTGCTCTAAACTCAAACGGAGATTCTACAAGACATGATATAGAGTAGTCAACAATATAATATTGATCAGTTTAGATATGGAGGCAGCGACTAAATCAAAAACTGAGTGGTGAAGCAAACTTGCAAGCTTTCTCTATTTTAAACTACGATCAAAACTATTTTGCATAATCATATCACATTAGAATAAAATTAGAATAAAAGAATAAAAGAATACAAAAACCACAAACCAAGCCACACATAATACTAAAAATACATTAGTGTATATGCCAAGTTAATAATGTCAAACTGTCCGCAGAATTATAACATCAAGACCATAATTTTGAAGCCAAGCCTTATCAAGCATGCTTCAAGTTTACACATGCGTCGCCAAGTTTGAAGCGCTTCAAGTACTTCGGGATTGTAAACGAAACAAAGCACACACAACTCACCATCTTCTTCGGCACCGTCTACATCGTGCTGCCCACCCGAATTCTCCTTCCCTTCACCATCTTCTTGTTTGACAGTATTTGAACGTGGTAATCGCCTGCGAAGCTCCTCCACAATCGGAATTACATTGTCATCGTAAGGATCTCTAAGCAGCACCTGCTCGATGGAAAATGAAAATTGAAAAAAAAAACTCTTATAACGTCCTCAAATTGAGGTGTGGTTAACATTTGACATCAGAAGTTGAAAACCAGTTGGTTCTTTTTTTCTTAATTGAAAAAAAAATCAACTTAAAGGACACAGCATACCTCTTTGGCAGTAATTATAGCTTTAATGTGCTACATAAAAGAGAGAAAAAAGGAACGTAAATCAGCACAAAAAATCAATATAATCAGCCGCAAAAGAAAATTCCCAAAAATTCAAACTAGAATAATAAAAAATACCTCGAGATTGAGAACGATTGCCCCCTCGCGCCCCAAGATGGTGGAAGGATACGAGAGAAGGGGATCGAGAATCCTCAAATCGCGGGCGTGGATCTGGACTCTGTGCATGATCTCATACTTGTCAGCATCCAAGGTGGTCTCCTCCCCATTGGAATCCAAAAGAATCCAACTCCTCGACACCGCCGTCTTCTTCTTGATCGCGTTCTGCGCTTCGGCGACCGCCACCAACCCGTCGCTCGTCATATCTCCACCAATCTGAAGCTCGCACATCCAAAACCCCAAGATCCAAGCTCCGTAACCTACGAATTACATCAGAAATTTGGAGGAAGAGAGAGTGGATTATTCGTTGGGAAATTCAGCGGCGGCTAAGGTTTCTGAAATTGATGAGAGGCGGCGGCGAGCTCGACTAGGGCTTTCGAATCCAAGGGAAGAGAGAGAGAGAGAGACGGCTTCGATTCGAAGAGAGGGGCGCTGCGACTTTGACGGGAGGAGATGCGATCCGTTGCTGAAGGAGGGCCTTGGGTTCCCTTCGGTCGATTTTAGAGGGTAGCAGGCAGCCCAACCAGAATCAAAGGGGATGGATGTAGGTGGGAAGTATCGGGCTGGATGGGAGACTGAAATAAGATTTGTTTTAAACCGAAAGAGTATGGGCTTTTGGGCCCATTCAAAATTAGGAAACAATTAAAGAAAGGGTTTTTCTCATATTAGTCCCTTAAATTATGTGTATTTTGATATTAGTCCCTTAAATCTTTGTAATTTGAATTTAGTCCCTTAAATGTTTAATATTAACCGAAATAGTCCCTTTTGTTAACCTAAATAGTCCCTTAAATGTTTAAAGTTTAACCTAAATAGTCCCTTTAAAGGACTAAATTCAAATTACAAAGATTTAAGGGACTAATATCAAAATACACATAATTTAAGGGACTAATATGAGAAAAACCCTTAAAGAAATGAAGGGACCAAATCTGGGCTTGCAGTTTAAGAGTGTATAGGTAATTTAAGAAGGGAAATAGTGTTTTAGTTGGTGGCCTGGGCGTGGGCCTCATTTGGAAATGAAAGAAAACAAAAATGGTTCGGTGCTGGGCCTCTCTTGTTTCGCTTGATTCCAAAGGTGGGCTGAGCCTTTAAAAAGAAAGTAAAATGGAAGCGAAAAAATTAAGAAAAATATGTTAGAAGATGATTAACCATGGCAAATAGCAATGGTACTATATTTATAAAACTCTCATGTTAAGTTGGGAGTCCAAGGGCCTCCCCACTAACTTAGTGGGGAGTAATGAAGAGTGATGAGGGGAGGGAGGCCAAAGGCCTCCCTCAACTCACAACACTCCCCCTCATCTCTCCATTACCTTGGGTTAAGCATATGAATACTTCAAGATTCAGTATGCCAATGGGGTGGATACTTCTGGATACAGAGCCACTGTGGTTGCCTCGTTAAAACCTTAGCTGTGGAAAACCCAGTGGGAAAAACCAGCAGCTTAAGGAAAAAGAGTACAACTATCGAGGGACTCCCCCCTGATCTGTACAAGCTTCAGGCTTGCAGATCTCCTATGTATCTATACAATCATCTCCTATTCGTCTATACATCCATCATGTTCTGAAAGAAAATACAATTATCACTCATCTGTACAAGCTTCACTCATCTAGCGGCTATTGGAAGGCAGAGTCGCTCTGGAGTGTAATGCTCTTCGAAGTGGGTAGATGACTCCACTAAAGTATTCTTTGAATCAGTCTTCAGTGTGTCTGCAAGGTACTGCTAGACCTGGCTGGGCGTTTTCAATACTTGCTTCGTGGATGATGAGCTTCTCAGAAGATGTAGACATTGGATGATGATGTGTATATATTTAGGAGGTGGCCGGCCTATTGTGTTTCAGTCATCGCGATGATATTTAAACCTGCATATGCAATATATATTCTTTGACCCTTGGAAGTTGCGCAGAAGCAGCCTATCCTTGGTCTAGTGTTGCTCTCCAGGACAACACTGTATCTGGTTAACAACTTTACTGGAGACGTTCTATCAAAGATACGTGCAGTTGGCCAGATAATACACTAGAGCTAGGCTCTTCGGGATCTAGGATGTCCTCCCCCTCTTTCAGCTACTGGAAGGTGTCATAAATAAGCATCCGTTTTTAATAGGTTGCAAAATGACATCATTCTTCGTAAACTCCAGGTGTATGAAGAATATGAAAGGGTTCCACCACGAAGGTGTTTAATATGTAAGCCGAGACATCTTCGGCATGATTAATAATAGTTCATCTTCACGATGAATAATGTCATCTTCAGGATGATGGTTCATCTCCAGGATGATAGTTCATCTTCAGGATGATTAATGTCATCTCCAGGATGATGGTTCATTTCCAGGATGATGGTTCATCTCCAGGATGATAGTTCATCTCCATGATGATTAATGTCATCTTCAGGATGATGGTTCATCTCCAGGATGATAGTTCATCTTCAGGATGATTAATGTCATCTTCAGGATGATGGTTCATCTTCAGGATGATAGTTCATCTTCAGGATGATTAATGTCATCTTCAGGATGATAGTTCATCTTCAGGATGATTAATGTCATCATCAGGATGATCGTTATACCTAGGTTTTTCATTTCCAAGGTATGCTTTAAAGCTATCTGAAAACTCAATGGTCTCTGCTGGAGATCCTATTAGCTTTAAGTCGACCATATGTAAGGCAAATATAACGAATCCTGTCAACGATCTTTCGAAAAAGATACAAGGGCAGAATATTGCTTAAGATCAACTAATGATCTTTGTAGCCTTTATGGAGAAGACGTTTCTACGTTTCTCTTTCATCTCTGGAGGTAGAGTATACCCTTCTGGAAGTTTTATATAGATCTCTATATCTATATTGTCGTATATATATGCAGTCACAACGTCCATGAGCTGCATGTATTGGCTTTTGCAGAGAAGTGTAGGCTTAGTAGGAAAATGATCACATTTCCTTCATTTCAATTTCTTTATGAAATTCGAATTATATTCCACAGGTTTTTACACATTCAGGTGTATGGACTACTGGTCCAAAGACTTTGCTTTTCAAGAGTGAGTCCAGCTCTACTCTTATTGCATCATCCCAATTTGGCCATTCTATGCGTTTACGCTATAGAAAAGTGGGTAGATGTCATCGTCGTATTCAGCGACGTGAACGGCAATAGCGAAAGCAAAACCGTCGTCGACGAATGTGCTATATATGTCCAGTACCTCTCCAGTACGTACGTAATATAATGATGTTTCTCCTGTTGTTTCCTCTGCAGGGGAAATTAGGAGGGGAGAGGTTGCTGGTCTGAGCTCAGTATCATGTGGTTGGATCATTTTTATATATCCAGGAATCTTCATATTATGAGGAAATTTTTATTTTGAACCTGGCCGGTGTCCTCTTTTCAAATGAGGAACAGCCAATTCTGCTGCCGGTGGATTGCATCCATCTTTGGGAATGTCAATCCTAGCTGGCGTGTTGGCAGCAGGGACGTGTGAACGAACAATCTTCTGGTTGTCCGTAATTTTATCCGTCAATTGATGTACTTTAGTCTGAATGTGAAGGATCTTCTGGATCTCAACGTCAAACAGAAAAAGTATGCGGATCATAACGAGATGAGGACGTATGTGTCCCCTGATATGGTCTCAGAAGCTTCAGGCTTCTTTAGACTGCGTGCCTATTACAATGAGACTTTACTCATCAAATTCACATTTATCAAGACTTGGTGGTAAACCATAAGAAAGCGGCATCAGCAATAAGATATGGCCACAAGCGGGCCATATCGTGATAAGCGATGCGGAGTGCAGCTTGTTGGTCACTAAATATCAACAGGCAACTGGAATCTAACAATGGACGTGAAATCCATTGGAGTCTCTTTACCAGAGACTCTGATAACCCATTCTGAGTATGAACATGCTACAGGATGTTCAATTTCAATGCCAGTTGCTTGACAGAAGTCTTGAATGATATGAGTGGTGAATTCACCCTTATTATTAGCTTTGAGAAAGCTATGTTGCGAGTGAATATGAAGGTACACAGAAAACCATCTAGTAGATGCATATATCAGTACAGTAATGAAGTACCGAAAATGGTCCATTTGCGGGGTGAATAGGCCCGCAAAAGGTCACCATGTATTCTCTCAATGAAGCCAGGAGACTCTAAACCCACTTTCAGGAGGGAAGGTCTCTCTCTAAGTTTTCCCTTATGACAAAGGGGGACAAGGAAACTCAACCTTTTGAAGAATCTTCAGGTTCTCCAATGGATTCATTTGATGATGCGTCCATCATCGCTGATCCAGGATGACCAAGTCCATTTTTGCCAGAGTTAAAAACTATGGCAATGAAAGGCACTTCTGGTGCTTAGTCAAGTTGGCTTTCTATAGGATGAATATCTGTAATTATAGGGGCCCGACGGGGGTCCAATGAAATCGTAAGTAGATGGTCTTCTGGACATTTTCTTGACGAGTTACATATTGATATTCAATAAATATTATCCACAATTTTCAAGTTATTTTCTATAAAAGAAATATCCTTCAAAAGTGGAGATTTCCTATATGTTTATAAGGAGAATTTGCATCTTATAGTCTCGTTGTATGTGGGAGCAATATCAATGCTACACCAGTGCAACGAGGCACTGTCCACAATATTCCATACTTCATCTATAATTAAAACGAAATTTTATTTAAGTCAATGAAAAAGACGAACTAAAGCAAATTAAAGATGAAGTAACATTGAATTTTAAATGCATAGATAAAAGATGAAGCTTAATCGAGCAGGTCGTCGTTCTCGAAGTCTATTGCAGTGAACATCGTTGGTGGCTGAATAGCCGCCAAGTTTGCTTCAGGCAGAGACTTCTGGCTCGCCTGATATAGTTCCTGGAGGTGGCAAGGAGTGCGGCAGATTCTGGACCAATGGCCAGTCATGCCGCATCTATGGCATTTATCCTCCCAGTTCTTCGTAGGAAGTGACACTTGGTCAACGTTCTTTTGCTTCCATATGAAATTTCTTTTTCCCTTATTTTTTTTGTTTGTCTGGGGAGCTGCACCTCTTGGTTGCTTCATTATAGCTTTCCCTTTAGTGTTTTTAGCCTTCCTCTTGTTTTTCCACTTCTGGGGAGAAACGTGGTGGGCTTCAGGGATAGGGGCAGTGCCAGCTGGAAGTAAGTTATGAGTTGCAAGCAGTAAGTCTAGATTCTGCTCTGCCCTAAGTAGGCATGAGATCAGATCGGAAAATTTCGTGAAATTGCGTTCACGATACTGCTGCATGAGGATTGCATCTTTCTCGTGAAACGAGGTAAATGTCTTTTCCAACATGCGCTGTTCTGTCACTTCTTCACCGCACAACTTCAGGCGTGAGGTGATGTTATGAAGTGCAGAATTGTACTCAGCGACAGACTTATAGCCATGAAGTCTGAGGTTTTCTTACTCATAACTGGCACGCGGTAATATAACATCAATTTGATGTTTATACCGAGCTTCCAGCGCTGTCCACAGGTCCTTTGGATCCTCAACCATTAAGTATTCGGCCTTTAAGGTCCGAGCGATATGTTTCCTAATGTAGATTATGGCTTTCGCCTTATCTACATCGGATATAGTGGTTGTAGGGCTGCTGCTAGTTGTAGCAGAAGCTTCGGCCGCTGCTGGGGCCGAGGAAGGAGCCAAAATGGACCCAAGGAGGGCCACCGAACGCAAGTGGAACTTCAGGTCCACTCGCCAACTCAGGTAATTTGTCCCTGCAGAGTCAAGTACTACGAAATCGACGCTTGCCAATTTTGCCATTTATCTATGCAATTTAAAATGAGCATGAATTAATTAAAATTCAAAATTCATGCATAAAGAAATAAACAAGTAAAAATGTGGGGATCGGCCAGATACCCAAAAAATAAACAGTCCAAAGTTCGTTTACGGTCCATAAAAAGGAAAGAAAAATACAACTTCGGAAACCCAAAGTGGGTCCCTATATCTTCGTCTTCATATGATGTTGCACCAAGCTTGGGCTTTAAATACAAATTTCCTCACTTACAAATTCTCTCAAAAGAAAATAAAAGTGCAAGGAAAGTAAATAGGTATACAATGGCCGATCCCGAAAAACACATTTTTACTGATTTAAACATCCACGCAGTTCTAAATATGCTACAGGCATAAAAATAAACAACCACGCATATAACTCAAGCAAAACATATGGTAAAGGAAACTAGAAAATATAATTATCTCGTAGACCACGTGGAAACGTCATACACCGTTAGGTTAGTTGACTAACGGCAGAGCGGTCTCAGGATCTTGAAGATAGTTATATTTTGAAAAATAGAATCCTAGTATTCCATAAATAATTAATAATGCAAGAGTGATATAATTTTAACAATATGACAAACTGGGCGACAGGCCCATAATAAGAAATTAAAATAAATTAATACATTTATTGGGGCTGCTGGCCCTATTAGTAAAATATTAATCATTTTAATAAGCAATTTTATTAATTTGGCTTCTGACCCAAATAAGCCAAATTAAATTATTTTAAATATTTGGGCTTCAGGCCCAGTTGCAAAAAACTAATTAACATATAAAATTTGCAAGTGGATTAACTAGGCTTCTGGCCCAATTTGGAAAACCAAAAAGATAATTAATCAGAATGGGGCTGCAGGCCCATATAACATATTATCATTGTTATAAACTGGGCTAGGCCCAATAAACAGGCAATCCAATATATTAAGTTTAGTTGAACATAAGCCCTTAAATCAAATTTACTAGGGGATATGAAAAGTCCCATATACCCAAATACCAAACAGAACCCTCTTTTAAGGCTGCGCAGTAAACAGCCTCCCGCAGCAAGAGTCCCCCATGCTGTCGGCGCTCGGATCTCAATTCTTTTAAGGCCGTCGAAAGAATTGTTAAATCCCAGGCGCTCGGATCTCAGGCGATCGGAAGACTCCCCTTCGGGGGGAGATGCAAAAACCCCCTGCCGCTGGGGTGGGAAAAACGAAGGAGGCCCCCCTTTGGGCGGTGGGGAGGCGCGGATCAGTCCGAGAACCCCCTCGCCGTCGGAATCCCGTCAGATCAGTCCGGATCTCTGGCGCAGATCCACTCATAATCCCCCTCCCTCGCCGTCGGAATCCTGCCGGAGGATGACAACCGAAGACCCCCCCTTCGAGGGGGGGCGAAGAACAGACCCCCTTCGGGGGGGACGTCGCGGGAAAAATCCCCCCGCCGCCGTCGGCGGGGGGGGGGGGGGGAGGAGATCCGAAGACCCCCCCTTTGGGGGGGGTTGCTGGCAAACCCCCCCTCCCCCGCCGTCGGCCGGGGGGGCGGAGGTCGGAAGACCCCCCCTTCGGGGGGGTCTCGGGTAAAACCCCCCGCCGTCAGCGGGGGGGGGGGGGGGGGGGGTGGTCGTCAGGCACGCCGTCGGGGGAGGCGAACGACGGATCGCCGGGGGGGTTGCGGGACAGGGCCCCCCCTTCGGGGGGGAGACGAACTGCTGGGCTCGGGGGTTTTTTTTTATTTTTTTTGTTTAATTTTTGAAGATTGTTATAATCTACCAGCTTTATACAAGCCTTAACGAAAGTTGTGTAAAATCATAGATAATAATATGTTGTATGTATCTACGGGATCGAAAATGAAATTACCTCTAGATCAAAGATATAGGGAAGATCGAGATAATAAAAATCCGTAGATAGTTCCGCTCCCCATACGCTCCAAAGAAAAATCCACACAAAGCTTCGCCGCAACAAAAGATTCCTTCGCGCGTAGTGATTGAATTTTTGAGGGGAGACAGAATGAAAAGCTCAAAGATTTTATAGCAAACGTGCTGATAACGTGTTAGAAGAGGATTAACCATGGCAAATAGCCATGGTACTATATTTATAAAACTCTCATGTTAAGTTGGGAGTCCAAGGGCCTCCCCACTAACTTAGTGGGGAGTAATGGAGAGTGATGAGGGGAGGGAGGCCAAAGGCCTCCCTCAACTCACAACAAAATATATGAAAAACAAATACTAAAAATATGGGTCCTTACAATAACACTGTCACATGAAGAAGTTAGAAATGTATTCGAAGCTACTGGTGAAGGAAAAGCTATCAGCTCGGGAAAAACTTTTTAGAACGATTGGAGGCTGAGTTATTTTCAAAATAGTGTTGTCGTAGTTATAAAATTAGTTGATGTTGTATGTTCCTGCCTATTGTAAATTATGTATGTTATTTAAATGAATATATCATGGTTTTAAAAATATCTGTTGCAAACTATCCTTAAAATCTTAGCCGTTGCAAACTAGCCGTTGTCATATGGAGTCCTAGATATAACCTCCAACACAACACTTTACTACATACAAAAATTGACTGTAAGAAACATATTTCAATGTCTTCGAATACTTCTTCTTCTTCATCTACCGAGTTAGATGAAGTTAATGTTGCAGCAATAGCCGCCATAAGCAATTTTATGCTTAATGAGTTCATAAGCAATCCAAGCATTTCTCCACATATGGTCGACCCTATATGTCGTAGAGCAACCATAGATAGAGGTCGAGTGGAGGGTCATAATTTTTTTTACAGAGACTACTTCTCCGACCTACCAATTTACAACAATTGTCAATTTCGGGTATATTTCGAATGAGGAGGCATGTATGTCTTCGCATAATAGATGCCATTAGTAGTTAATTCTAATACTTCTAGCAACATATTGATCCTTGGGGTTGTATCGGTCTTTCACTGTTACAAAAATGTACTGCAGCTATGTCGATGTTGGCATATGGAGTAACGCTTATGCAGTTGACGATTATGTGCGAATAGACAAAACCTTTGCTCAAGAATGTCTTGATAATTTTGTCATTGGTGTTGTTTCGGTTTTTAGAGAAGAGTATATGAGAAGGCCAAACATCGCTGATACTCATCGGCTTTTAAGTGTAGGAGAAGCGTTGCTTCCTAGGAATGTTGGGGAGTAGCGATTGCATGCATTGGGAATTGAAAATTTGTCCATCGGCATATAAACGACAATACTCACAGGGACATCGTGGATTGCCTACAATCATACTTGAAGCAGTCACATCGTATGATACATGGATATGTCATGCATTTTTCGATGTTCCAGTTACTTGTAATGATATAAATGTATTGGACCGTTCACCATTATTTTATGATGTTTATGAAGATCGAGCTCCTCCTGTTCACTTTACGGTTTACGGTAATCAATGTAACAATGGATATTATTTGGTCGATGGTATCTATCAACTGTATGCTATGTTTGTCCAATCTATTCGTCTAACCATAGTTCGTAAAGTCTCAATTGTTTTCCGCTACACAAGAGGCTGCAATAAAGGACGTGGAACATGTATTCGTCATTTTACAGTCAAAATTCGCATTTATTAAAGGTCCAGCTCGAACGTACCAAGTAAACCTACGTGGAAACATAATGTGTGCTTGTATCATTTTGCACAATATGATTGTGGAGGATGAAGGACATATGTACGCTACACAATATGAGTTGCCACAATAGGATCAACTTGAGAATGACAGTACAAACTAGCAATATTCTTCCGGGACAACCACAGACTTGGTGAGATATATTCAGAATAGAGGTCAAACTCGTGACAAGCAACAACACACTCCCAATTAAAAAATAGCTTGATGGAGGATATCTGGTCATTGTAAGGCAATCTAAGTTAATTTGTATTTCAATCTATACATGGCAATGTAATGTTATATTTAAAAATTTTAGGCATGTTTTCACTTTTATGCGTTTCGTATTACAATTTGAACAACACTTATTTATGTTTAAGGCAATCTATGCCATATGGTTCCAATTTTAAAAATATCAAAATTGACATTTTATCATAATCAGGTGTCCGATTCACAAGAATCAGACGTCTGATTAATGAACGTCCAATGTCTGATTTCCTGGAGGAAGAAAAAACTCCAGGCATATCAGACGTCTAGTGCGGAAGCACCAAGGGTTTGATATGTCAGGAAACACACTTGTCTGGTGCACCAATGGTAGATTAGACGCCTAGTAGGTATCGTCCAGGCATCTAATCTACTTCAGATTTGAAAAAAAATTTACGACTGGATTATCAATGTCGTGACACCATATGTCTGGTAATTCAGTCGTTGAAGGCTGAAGTGGCAATCATTTAGCTCATGTTAAGCCTTCTATTGGGCGAGCATAATGGCTGAATTCAGCCCTTGTTGAGGCGGAATGGTTTGGCCCTTCATTGGGAGTGCTTTAAAAGACTCGATGTACCAAACTGAAAGGTTCTGATTCCTTCATCATTAATTACTTTTATTTCTGAGCTCAGGCTAACCCGGTTTAACTTGGAAGACGAACCCACACACATCTCCTCAACGATCTTGTTGTTCATGTTAGGCATGTGTCTTAAGTCGATGCTTCTGACCTATCCAACTGCCAACTTCTATTTCACGATATCATAGCTTCTCATCTCTCGACCTATCCAGGACCTGTCCAACCACCCTTGGAATTCGCCACGTGGCTGCATCACGACCTGCTATAAACTCCAGCATATGAGTGTGATTACGATCCTTATTTTTGAAGCCAGATTGGGTGGAACAATGGAACAGCTCTCATCTCACATTCCAAGCAATGAAATTCGACAGCCAGAATTTAACACTCAATGGAGCATAACGACATGTTAAATTTTAATCAAAGCCATGCTCAATCAGAATACACAACTGTAGCAAAGAAAACCCACAAGATCAACCCCAAAGCCCCACCGTAAGCTTCCTAGGAATGAAACGCAGTTTGGCTTCCCAAATCCCAAGGTTCAGAGAAATAATTAAACAAAAAGAGCTTACATCTCATAATCGATCAATTTTATTGAAACAATTATATAAGCATGCAATGTCATTTGAAAAACATTGCATGCCCAATAAAATATCAGGCACGCAAAATTGAAACTTGCATTTCCCACACAACAAGGAAATAAATAACTCTCTTGAACTTGATTTTGTGTGTGTGTGTGTGTGTGTGTATGTAACTGATCTTTTTAGAACAATATCACATCATTTCACTGTAAACGTTTAAGAATACAAAGTCGAGATTAGCCTGAATCATGTACTGAAATTCACAGCTGGATGAATAATAAAATGGTTGAATTGGAAGGATCTGATATAATCACATCACCAATGCCGAGAATGGAGATTTAACGCCTGTAAGGGGACTTCCTCGTAAGCCAGCATCTAGGGAGCAATGCCTCCTTCAGATTACTCAAAAATGAAACTTTCTGACACAATATTCTGGAAGAGAACAATGAAACTATGATGGAGGCACCAAAGTTGTCAGAATTTGCAGCATAGTCCGCGTACTCCATAACATGAGGCAGAAAGTTCTAACTGCGCTGGAGATTTCTTCATTTCTGTTTGAAACACTACAATGATTTCCCTCCCCCCCCATTTCTTCATTTCTGATTTCTTCATTTCTGTTTGAAACACTACAATACTCTAGGTATCAGGCCCCGACAAGACCTTTGAAGCGAGCGTATGCCACGATCAAAATAAAAAGCAAGGCACACACTAATCCTGAGATCCCAACCACATGCATAGCAATCAGACAGATATGATTATAAAACTATGAAATCAGTTGCATGTGATGGTCTGTATGCAGGAACTTACCCATTTAAATAGGTATCCATGGTTATCGTTCCACGAGTATGGAATATTCATGCCAAAAACCCCAGCAACTAATGAATAGAGAGAGAGAGACATGCAGTACCAGAGCTTAGGAATAGCTCTAACTGCCTATGTACATGAGAAAGAACAATAAGAATAGAGATAATGGGAATCCATTGTGTTCATAGCAAACCAAACAAAGTTACAGAAAATTTTGATAAGTGACGAGTCGCGAGACTCACCTGAATCAACTGATTTTGATGGTTATCCAGCTGCAAGAATGCCATACATAAATAACTTAGAATACCAGTAGAAAACACATACGTAACTATATCAGATTCCAGTAAAGAGACTTTTTCGAGCAAAAATACCCACCTGAATGTTAATGTAATCCTCTGTATCGTCTATGTATTCACGCAGCTGGAGAAAAAAATACAACATTTTCAGGAATTAAGCCAAAGCTTAAACACATCTAATCTATAACTTGGTATCCAAACACCACTGTATGAAGAACAAAAACAGTGTGCAGGGAAAGATACCTCTAACAGGTACATAAGAAAATAGTATCAATACTTACCATACAATAGATATACTTCAAATTGAAGGCAGCAAATAATGATGACAATTTGTGAATAGAATCGAATTCACAATGATAAGCAATAGTCGAATGGATCTAATTCATGAAGATATTTATGTGTAATGTCAATCAAGATTTGACAGGCGACAGCCCATTTTCTCAGAAATAATTAAAATTACACACTTTCCACCAATACAGGAAAGAATAATTCATCAGCTCCTCCAGGAAAGTAGATGGCCAAAAAACATAGCTCACCATAGCTCAATAAAATGTGTCCATATTGAAAGGGTTATTCTCGAACAGATATGTCCTAAGGAAATTCATTCTGCAGACAATATAAGAAGCTTTCCTGTAATGACCCGAAAATTCTATAAGATTATCGGGAATTTTCTACAATTTTCGTCTAAAATTTTTCGAATTAATTTCCTAATTTTTTTTTTCATTTCTATTTCCTTGCTTTTCTTTCTTCTTTCTTCTTCTTTTTCTTCCTTCTTCTTTCTTCTTTATTAATCTTTCCCCACTTAAAAGCCCACCGCACTGCCATCTATTATTATTTCTCTCCCTCCCCTCTTTATTTCTTTCATTTCCCAATTTAAACAAAAAGCCCAAGGCCCAACAACAACCCCCTCACTTTACTTATCTTCTTCTTTCCCATCTTTCTCTTTTCTTACATTTTTCTTTGCGGCCCGAGCCCAGTCCATCGTCCCTTCTATAATCCCCCCAATCCCAACTCCACATCCCAATATCATTGTTTTATTTTCCCCAGCTATAACTAATCGACCGTCCCAACTCCCAAAGGAAATCAAATCCACCGAACCTGTAACGACTGATTTTTCATGTATTTGGATTATCTATATTATATATATGTTTTGGTGGATTTCTCTTTATGTGTGATTTTCCATCTCCGTAACTTTCGTTTTCGTTCGTTTCGTTGTGATTTTCTAGCTTCATCCTTAGATCGTTGAGTTTGGAGTAAGTCATTCGTGACGAGCTTCATATCGCTCATATCTTAGAGATAGGTTGATCTTAGAAGCCGTAGGAATCTTCCTGGAGCTTCGCGCTTCGATTCGAGATTTTTCGTGCACATTAGTTGGTTCAAGAAGGAGAACCAACCGACTAGATTGAGATCTAGTCGGTCGGCAACCCTTCATGGACCGACTAGTGGGCTTGATTTATTATTCAGAGGTTACTGTTTATCGTTAGTCGGTCTAAGAACATTTTTCGACCGACTACGTTGCAAACTAGTCGGTCAGCCATTGTTCTTTAACCGACTAGTTCCTTGACCATTTTGATGCCGAGTTACTGTTTACTCTTAGTCGGTCTAAGAATGTTCGTCGACCGACTAGTTGTGAAACTAGTCGGTCAGAAATTGTTCTTTGACCGACTAAATCTAAGTTCATTTTCCCTTCAGAAGTTACTGTTTGGTGTTAGTCGGTCACAGTTGGTCGACCGACCGACTAGTTCTCGATTTAGTCGGTCAGCAGCTCTTCTTTGACCGACTAATCGACCCCGTAACCCAAGGTTCGGCCCAGCCGCCGCAATGTTTTCTATTTAAACCCCCGATCATTTCTTCTTCTTTCTTTCACTTCTCTTGGCCATTTTCTTTCCCCTTGATCTCTGATCTTCCCCAACCTTCCTCTAGCTCTTCTCCTTCTGTCACGCCCCGCTTCCCTAAAATGGAGGAGAGACGTGAAAAGGTCCGCACGAGAGTGGAGCTGTGAAGCCCCAAACCCGATAAGCGTCAATAAAACATAAGCAGGTCCCTGTAACCACAACGGAACAACAATAATAACACAAGGAGAGACTGAAATAAAATCTCATATCTCACAAATTGTCCAACATGAAAATAAGTTCAACATCCAGAAAAGCCACCAGGCTAAAAGAAAGAGTCTAAAGGCCCAGAACAAGGCCAACAAAAGCAACAATACCACCAAGTATAGGTGCTACGCACCGACAACAAAATAGCAGTCTAAACAAAAGGGGAAAACACAACGGAGACACTAGGACTGGTCCCCAGTGTCCACGTACTCCCCGTCAAACACAAGCTCGGGCTCGGCGTCAGCAAACACCTCGTCCTCAACAAGGTACTCAGGCTCAGGATCTAACATGTGTCACCCAAAAGAGTAAAGGGGCACATGTCAGCAAGTCTAAAAGACTTGGGCAAGGAAACTGAAAGTAAGGCAACTAGCAACCAAGCAGTTTTAGTATGCATGACATGGCAGTTATAACATGAGTGCACAATTAAGACATGGTGAACAGTAAGTACAAGAGAACAAGTATCGGGACAAGACAAGAGTAGCCAAGCTACTAACATTCTCAATCAATTTACTATTCACGTTTCACTGTTGTTTGTAGATGTTTACGCCCTTCAGCTGAATGGTATAACATTCACGCTGATCGGCACTAAACACTACCCCACCCCAGAGTTTACGCCTTACAACTGCAGTTGCTGATCAGGCAGACCCCCAGTTGAATGACCGCTTAACTCTTACCCCATCCCACACGTAAACAAGCCAGGGTCCCTGTACATGAGCCCAGCAAGTGAGCCAGGGTTGTCCCGCACGGGAGCTTGTTTTCCTAGTTCACAATTCGATATCGAGCGTTGGGGTTAGCAACTCATTATGCTCGCTTCTGGTCACGAGCCAGGAAACACAAGTATTGTAGCGATGCTACGCAATCACGGGATCACTTGAAGAATGCAATGACTTGACAATTAATTTGCGTACCGTTAATGGAATTTAAACATGACATGGTAATTGTGCAATATGCTAAATGTCGGAACTAGCCTCGTTGTCAAGCTAGTTCCCCAATTTGCGCCTAGGCGAGTATCATTTCGTCGCCTAGCCTCTTTTACGCCTACAACAAGCAAATGGCCTAAAACATGGCCTAAACCCTAAGTGGCAAGTTTCACTTGCCTAGCACCGGGGATAACGATCACGAGGGTTCGTCTCGCGGATGCTAATCTACGGGGGAATCGCTGTTATGGGGAAACAATCATCAAAACAACATTCATTTCATTAGGGTTTCATAAAAAATACAAATAGGTTATGAAAACATCAAGAGATCGATTTCTTACCGTGAGGAGGCGGAAGAAACACTCCGGAGAACCTAGGGACCAGATCTGGAAACGAATGGAGAAGTTTGGAGAACTAGGGTTTTGGGGGGATTTTGGGGATTTGATGAGATTTTGGGGAAGATGAGGGGTAGAATGTGTTGAGGGATGGTTTTGGATGATGGATCTTGGGCTTGGAATGAAGGAATAAGGGTTTGGGGAAGAAGGGGGCTCAATGGGGGAGAAACTAGGGTTTTGGGTCGAGTGGAGGAAGAAGAAAACGTTTGGGAGGGGTTTAAATAGGATGGGCTGGCGGCTGCCCAGAAATTAGGGTTTTAACACAGATTAGTCGGTCAAAGAGCAACCACTGACCGACTAGTTTGGCAACTAGTCGGTCGGTCGACCAACGCAGACCGACTAAGTGTAAACAGTAACTTCTGAACGAAAATAGAATTTAGATTTAGTCGGTCGATGAACAACTACTGACCGACTAGTTTAACATCTAGTCGGTCGATGAACGTTCTTAGACCGACTAAAAAAGAACAGTACTGATACCAAAAATTAGTTGAATGTGTTAGTCGGTTAAAGAAGCATTGCCGACCGACTAGTTTGCAACCTAGTCGGTCAACCAACGTTCTTAGACCGACTAACGATAAACAGTAACTCCTGAGAAATTTAGAAAGCCAACTAGTCGGTCCAAGAAGGATTGCCGACCGACTGGATCGTCATCTAGTCGGTCGGTGCCCCTTCTTACACCGGCTAATAAGCACCAAAAGTTCCGATACGGAGCGCGGAGCCCCGGGATCGATTCCTAAGACTCCTAGGCTTGATCTAATAGTAAGATACGACTGTTATGAAGCCCGTCACGAATGACTTGCTCCGAAATCGACGATCCTAAGGAAGAAACGAGAAAACACGACGAAACGATCGAAAATGAAAGTTACGGAGACGAAAACCACACAAAAGGAGAAAATCCATCAAAACATATATTATATTATAATAAATCCAGATACATGAAAACCAGTCGTTACATCCTCCCCAACTTAAGAAAAATTCCGTCCTCGGAATTTCCAAACACTCACGTGTCCGGAAACAAAAGTGGGAAACGCTCTCGCATCTCATCCTCATTCTCCCAAGTAGACTCTCCAGGTGAGCCGTGTCGCCACATCACCCGCACAAGATTGACAATCTTATTCCGAAGCGATTTCTGACGTCTGTCCAGAATCTGCACTGGATGCTGGTCATACGTCAAATCTGGGCGAACGGTAATCTCCGAAAAATCCACAGCATGAGATGGATCGCCAATGTATCGACGAAGCTGCGACACATGGAAAACATTGTGAACTCCTTCCAAAGATGGCGGCAAGGCCAAGCGATAAGCTACCTCGCCAACTCTCTCCAGAATGTCAAACGGTCCAATGTATCGCGGGCTCAACTTCCCACGCTTCCCAAAACGAATCACACCACGATTCGGGGAAATCTTCAAGAACACATGGTCTCCAGGCTGAAACTCCAAAGGAAGCCGTTTAGCATCCGCCCAATGCTTAAAACGGTCTTGAGCAATCCTCAACCTCTCCCGAATGTTCCTGACAATATCCACGGCCTCCACGATCATCTCAGGTCCCAACAGCTCCCGATCACCAACGTCATCCCAACTTAATGGCGATCGACATTTCCTCCCATAAAGAGCGGCGAAAGGCGCCATGCCAATACTCGCCTGGAAGCTGTTGTTGTAAGAAAACTCTACCAGATGTAGATGGTCCTCCCACGAACCCTTGAAATCCAACATGCACGCCCTCAACATGTCTTCCAAGATCTGAATTGTCCTCTCGGACTGGCCATCCGTCTGCGGATGGTACGCCGTGCTGAAACTCAGACGCGTACCCAAACTCTTCTGCAAACTCTGCCAGAACTGAGATGTGAACCTCGTGTCTCTGTCCGACACGATACTCACGGGGACTCCGTGAAGTCGCACGACTTCCTGCACGATTCACGTTACATCACTATCCCAACTAGGAAAAGGAAATAAAAACGGAGGGTAAAAGAATTTTACCTCCATATATCTCCTTGCTAGCGCCTCAGTGGACTGTCCCACTCGGAACGGAATAAAGTGCGCAGATTTGGTCAATCGATCCACGATCACCCAAATCGCGTCATTCTGCTTCGGACTCCGAGGTAGTCCAGTCACGAAATCCATAGTGATGTGTTGCCATTTCCACTCCGAAATCGGAAGCGGTTGTAGCAACCCGGCCGTACGCTGATGCCCCGCCTTCACTTGCTGGAAAACCAAGCACTTGGCTACACTCCGAGCCACACTCCTCTTCATACCATGCCACCAATAATTCAGACGAAGATCCTGGTACATCTTGGTGCCACCAGGATGCACAGAATACGACGAACTATGTGCCTCCACCATCAACTCCTCTCTAATATCCCCAGCTGGCACACACAACCTGGCTCCAAACCTCAGCGAGCCTTCCTCATGAATCAAAAAGTCAGTCCGCAGACCGGCTTCCACCTGCTCCCGAATCTTCACCAGCTTCGGATCCTCAGCCTGGCCAGCCTTAATCCGATCCACGATCGTCGACTGTACCTGCATGTACATCAACGATGAAGCCTGCCCAGGAAGGACAATCTCAACACCAGACTCGCAGAAATCCTGCTGCAATCTCCACTGCGAGGTCAAAATCATCACCGCGGGAAGCCTACTCAGCGCATCAGGGACCACATTCACCTTGCCAGGGTGAAACTGCAAATCAATCTCATAATCCGCCATAAGCTCCAACCATCGACGCTGTCGCATGTTGAGCTCCTTCTGAGTAAAAATATACTTCAAGCTTTTGTGATCGGTGAAAATCTTCACTTTCTCACTCAGCAGGAAGTGCCTCCAAATCTTAAGAGCGAACACAACGGCAGCCAACTCCAAATCATGCGTCGGGTAATTCTTCTCATGAACCTTAAGCTGACGAGACGCATACGCCACAACATGTCCGTGCTGATGCAACACACAACCGAGACCCTTGCCAGAAGCATCGCAAAAGATCTCAAATCCACCGCTGCGATCAGGCACAACAAGAATAGGGGCAGTCGTCAACCGCTCCTTCAGAATACCAAAAGCATTCACACAATCACCCGACCAAACAAAAGGTACATCCTTCCGCGTCAACCTGGTCATCGGCTCAGCAATACGGGAAAAGTCCTTAATGAATCGCCGATAGTAACCAGCAAGTCCAAGGAAACTCCGAATCTCGGACGCAGACGACGGAACAGGCCACTCCCTGATGGCCCTAATCTTCTCGGGATCCACTGTAATACCATCTCCAGTCACCACATGCCCGAGAAAAGCAACTCTATCCAGCCAAAACTTGCACTTCGAAAACTTAGCATACAAACGATGCTTCCTCAAGATTTCCAACACCGTCCTCAAGTGCAAGGCATGCTCTTCCTCCGACTTCGAATAGATCAGAATGTCGTCAATAAAGATAACGACAAACTTATCCAAAAAGTCGTAGAAAATCAGGTTCATCAGATTCATGAAAACTGCGGGCGCGTTAGTTACGCTGAAAGGCATAACCACAAACTCATAGTGTCCATACTTCGTCCTGAACGCTGTCTTCGGAACATCTCCCTTCTTCACCTTCAACTGATGGTAACCACTCCTCAAATCCAATTTAGAAAACACCCTTAAACCTCCAAGCTGATCAAAAATGTCATCGATGCGAGGCAACGTGTATTTATTCTTAATGGTCACCGCATTCAACTCCCGATAGTCCACGCACATGCGACGTGAACCATCCTTCTTCTTCACCAGCAACACCGGTGCTCCCCACGGAGACACACTAGGATTGATATAACCCTTCTGCATGAGCTCATCCAACTGCTTCCGCAATTCCTCCAACTCAGCGGGTGCCATACGATACGGCGCCTTTGAAATCGGCTGCGCACCTGGAATAAGATCGATAGAAAATTCTAGAGCTCGATCAGGTGGCAAACCAGACATCTCCTCGGGGAAGACGTCGCCAAAATCACGCACTACAGCTGGCCACTCCAACTCCATCTGCATAGCCACAACCTCCACCGGCCTGGCCCGAAATCTGACAGGACCAAGCGAACTGCTACCACGACTGAACTCAAATACTGGATGTCCGAGAATCTCGAACACCACCTTCTTCCTCCTGCAGTCAATCGTAGCATAGAAGCTCGCAAGCCAGTCCATCCCAAGAACTGCATCATAGTTGATGATGTCGTGGACAATGAAATCAGCGAAAAGCTCATGTCCACAGACCACCATCGAGCAAGAATTGCAACCACGATGCACCGAGACCACGCCATTCCCTGTAACGATATTCCAACTCTTGGAAAGAGGGGACGTCGACAAGGAATGCCTCTCCACGAAGCTCCGAGAAATAATGCACATCGATGCACCAGAGTCAAAGAGGACTCGTGCAGGAAATGTGCAAACCAAAACCACACCTAACAAGCAATTAACAATCAAACCCTAGTCTAGCAAACAATCATGTTCAAGCAAACAACACAATGTAATCAATCAAAACCAACTAGGAAAGTAACAGCTGGATTGAGGATTACCTGCGATAACCTCATCCACAGCCTCGCTCTCCATCACGGTCATCAGAAAAGACTGCCTCCTCGGCGGAACAGCCTGCTGAAAAGCCTACCTCTGTGGAACAAGAGCTGCTCCACGACCAGCAGGAACAGACGCTCGCTGCTGCAACGGCTGTGCTGCAACGGGTGCCCTCCGCAGCTGACCTGCATGCCGACAATCCTTCGCGAGATGAGAAGCATCACCACAAACCAGACACTGGCCCAAAAACTTCCTACACTGATCCTTGATGTGGCCAGGCTTGCCGCAGAAATGGCAAGTCTTCAGAATAGGCCCTCCTGGCCTCTTAAACTGAGCTGGCTGATTAGGCTTGAAACCAGGCCTAACCACCGCCCTGGCATGCTCCATAGGCCTCTTCCCCGCACCAGAAACATGCCCTCTCCTCTGACTCAGGTTCAGCTCCTGCCTCCTGGCAGCGACCAAAACCTTCTGATAAGAGTCCAGATCGGAGGAAGACACAAAACTCTGGAGCTCCAAAGCAAGTCCCTGCAGGAACCTCTGAGCCCTCTCATCAGCATCCTGCACCATCTTCGGTGCGAACCGACTCAGCCTAGTGAACTCTTGGTGGTACTGGTCCACCGTCAAGCTCCCTTGCTTCAGATCAATGAAGCGCTGCAGCATCTCCTTCTTCGCAGCCTTCGGAAAGAATTCCTCATCAAACCTGGACTTAAAGGTAGCCCAAGCTATCGGCTCCACCAACATCTTCTCTTCCGCATCCCACCAGTTCCGAGCATTATCCTTGAGTTGCCTCTTCGCCAAATCAACCCATCCAGCCGGGGTGATCTTGGCCATCTTCAAGTTATCCTCAATGTTCCGAATCCACTCATCGGCAGCCAGAGGACCCTCAGACCCATCAAAATATGCGGGACCCAGCTCCCAAAATTGCTTCGCTCCCGACTCAGAGCGAGGGGCATCCGGAAGAGCCCGGGCAGCTCGAGCAAGTGGAGCATTCTGGACTTGCAGGAGCACGCCCTGCTGCACTTGCATCATCTGGAGCATCATCCGCATCATCTCACCGTTGGTGGGTTCCCGCTCAGGCTCCTCATCATGAGGGAGCGCACCACTACCCCCACCACGGGTGAATCGCCTTCCTGCCATCTAATGACACAGAAAACGAAGCAGATTAGACTCATAGCTTATGACTCGGACGTCGAACTTAGTTTATTAGACATTCTAATATTATTATCGCTATTCCGATAATCGCAGTTACAGAAGGACCTGCATGGGCCACCAACAAAACCTGTCACGCCCCGCTTCCCTAAAATGGAGGCGAGACATGAAAAGGTCCGCACGAGAGTGGAGCTGTGAAGCCCCAAACCCGATAAGCGTCAATAAAACATAAGCAGGTCCCTGTAACCACAACGGAACAACAATAATAACACAAGGAGAGACTGAAATAAAATCTCATACCTCACAAAATGTCCAACATGAAAATAAGTTCAACATCCAGAAAAGCCACCAGGCTAAAAGAAAGAGTCTAAAGGCCCAGAACAAGGCCAACAAAAGCAACAATACCACCAAGTATAGGTGCTACGCACCGACAACAAAGCAGCAGTCTAAACAAAAGGAAAACACAACGAAGACACTAGGACTGGTCCCCAGTGTCCACGTACTCCCCGTCAAACACAAGCTCGGGCTCGACGTCAGCAAACACCTCGTCCTCAACAAGGTACTCAGGCTCAGGATCTAACATGTGTCACCCAAAAGAGTAAAGGGACACATGTCAGCAAGTCTAAAAGACTTGGGCAAGGAAACTGAAAGTAAGACAACTAGCAACCTAGCAGTTTTAGTATGCATGACATGGCAGTTATAACATGAGTGCACAATTAAGACATGGTGAACAGTAAGTACAAGAGAACAAGTATCGGGACAAGACAAGAGTAGCCAAGCTACTAACATTCTCAATCAATTCACTATTCACGTTTCACGGTTGTTTGTAGATGTTTACGCCCTTCAGCTGAATGGTATAACATTCACGCTGATCGGCACTAAACACTACCCCACCCCAGAGTTTACGCCTTACAACTGCAGTTGCTGATCAGGCAGACCCCCAGTTGAATGACCGCTTAACTCTTACCACATCCCACACGTAAACAAGCCAGGGTCCCTGTACATGAGCCCAGCAAGTGAGCCAGGGTTGCCCCGCACGGGAGCTTGTTTTCCTAGTTCACAATTCGATATCGAGCGTTGGGGTTAGCAACTCATTATGCTCGCTTCTGGTCATGAGCCAGGAAACACAAGTATTGTAGCGATGCTACGCAATCACGGGATCACTTGAAGAATGCAATGACTTGACAATTAATTTGCGTACCGTTAATGGAATTTAAACATGACATGGTAATTGTGCAACATGCTAAATGTCGGAACTAGCCTCGTTGTCAAGCTAGTTCCCCAATTTGCGCCTAGGCGAGTATCATTTCGTCGCCTAGCCTCTTTTACGCCTACAACAAGCAAATGGCCTAAAACATGGCCTAAACCCTAAGTGGCAAGTTTCACTTGCCTAGCACCGGGGATAACGATCACAAGGGTTCGTCTCGCGGATGCTAATCTACGGGGGAATCGCTGTTATGGGGAAACAATCATCAAAACAACATTCATTTCATTAGTGTTTCATAAAAAATACAAATAGGTTATGAAAACATCAAGAGATCGATTTCTTATCGTGAGGAGGCGGAAGAAACACTCCGGAGAACCTAGGGACCAGATCTGGAAATGAATGGAGAAGTTTGGAGAACTAGGGGTTTTGGGGGATTTTGGGGATTTGTTGAGATTTTGGGGAAGATGAGGGGTAGAATGTGTTGGGGGATGGTTTTGGATGATGGATCTTGGGCTTGGAATGAAGGAATAAGGGTTTGGGGAAGAAGGGGGCTCAATGGGGGAGAAACTAGGGTTTTTGGTCGAGTGGAGGAAGAAGAAAACGTTTGGGAGGGGTTTAAATAGGATGGGCTGGCGGCTGCCCAGAAATTAGGGTTTTAACACAGATTAGTCTGTCAAAGAGCAACCACTGACCGACTAGTTTGGTAACTAGTCGGTCGGTCGACCAACGCAGACCGACTAAGTGTAAACAGTAACTTCTGAACGAAAATAGAATTTAGATTTAGTCGGTCGATGAACAACTACTGACCGACTAGTTTGGCATCTAGTCGGTCGGTGAACGTTCTTAGACCGACTAAGAGTGAACAGTATTGATACCAAAAATTAGTTGAATAGTTAGTCGGTTAAAGAAGCATTGCTGACCGACTAGTTTGCAACCTAGTCGGTCAACCAACGTTCTTAGACCGACTAACGATAAACAGTAACTCCTGAGAAATTTAGAAAGCCAACTAGTCGGTCCAAGAAGGATTGCCGACCGACTGGATCGTCATCTAGTCGGTCGGTGCCCCTTCTTACACCGGCTAATAAGCACCAAAAGTTCCAATACGGAGCGCGGAGCCCCGGGATCGATTCCTAAGACTCATAGGCTTGATCTAATAGTAAGATACGACTGTTATGAAGCCCGTCACGAATGACTTACTCCGAAATCGACGATCCTAAGGAAGAAACGAGAAAACACGACGAAACGATCGAAAATTAAAGTTACGGAGACGAAAACCACACATGAGGAGAAAATCCATCAAAACATATATTATATTATAATAGATCCAGATACATGAAAACCAGTCGTTACACCTTCATCCCCGGAGCCCCTCACACCCTCATTAGCGCCGGCCACCTTCCCTTAGGCCGCCGGCCAACCTCAAAACCCCCAAATCCCAATTTCTCCAGATTTTCTCGCAATTTCCAGATCTGAGCCATAGTTCTCCGGATCGTTCTTCCGTTGCCGTGCTTGCTCGGCATCGTTCTTTCGCTACGATATGGTTAGTAAATCGATCCTTTAATATTCTCTTAACCCCCATTGTGACTTTTGTTAAACCCTAATAGAACTGGATTGGATGTTGTTCTGATATTGTTTTGACATGGCAGCGATTCCATCTCCGTAGTTAACATTTTGTGACATGCCTCGTTGATCGTCATCCTTGGTGCCAGGCAAGTGAAACTTGCCACATAGGATTTTAGGCCATACCTTAGGCCATTTGCTTGTTGTAGGCGTAAAAGAGACTAGGCGACGAAATGATACTCGCCTAGGCGCAAATTTCATGATCTAGTTGATAACGAAGCTAGATCCGACTACTTTTAATTATTCGCACTTGTTGTCATCCATGCATCTTATCTGCCATGTTATCCATGTTGGATGTTGCATTCGTAGCATACGCTACATTACTTGTACTACTTGATCCGGCTAGGCACCTGCTTTCAGCGGGCACAACCCTATGCCAAATACACTTCCTGGCTCGTGATCCAGAAGCGAGCATTACGCGTTCGGGGGTAATGCCCTGGCTCAATACACGTGGAGGGATAGGGATAAGCGATCACCTGAGTATACGAGTTGGCCTGATCCGCCACTCTAGCCAGAAGACGTAATCTCTGTGCACGACGTGTTTACTTGACGTGATTTACTTGACTTGTACTTGTCCGTGTTTATACTTGTAAAACTTTTCACCCATGCCATACTTACTACTTGCTACTTGTTACTTGCACCTTACCTTACTTGTTACTTCCATACTAAACTTGCCATGCTATGCATCATACTGTAACTGCTAGGTTATTAGCTCACTTCCTTCCAGTTTCCTTGCCCAAGTCTTTTAGACTTGCTGACATGTGCCCTTTACTCTGTTGGGTGACACATGTTAGATCCTGAGCCTGAGGTTGCTGCTGAGGACGTGGTGTTCGCTGACGATGAGTCAGAGCCCGCGTTCATCGAGGAGTTTGAGGACACGGGAGATCAGTCGTAGAGACTGTTTGTGTTGTTGTTTGGACTGCTCTAGTTGTCGGTGCGTAGCACCTATACTTTGTTCGTGTTGGATTTTGTTGGCCATGTTTTGGGCCTTGACTCTTTCTTTTAGCCTGGTGGCTTTTCTGTGATGTTGAATACTATTGTGGACAAATTCTGAGATTGGTTAACTTTTATCAGTCTCCTTTACCATATTGTTATTATTATCTTTGTTCCGTTTGCACTTACAGGGACCTGCATATATTCAGATTTGACGCTTATCAGGCGTGTAGCTTCACAGCTTCACGTCTGTGCGGACCTTCTCACGTCTCACCTCCATTTTAGGGAAGCGGTGCGTGACAGGTTTGTTGGTGGCCCATGCAGGTCCTCTTCTGTAACTGCGATTACCGGAATAACGATAATAATATTTGATGTCCACAAATGAAAATTCGACATCCGAGCCATAAGCTATGAGTCTAATTGTTTCGTTTTCTGTGTCATTAGATGGCTGGAAGGCGGAATACCCGCGGAGGTGGTGGTGCGCCCCCTCATGATGAGGAGCCTGATCGGGAGCCCACCAATAGGGAGATGATGCGGATGATGCTTCAGATGATGCAGGTGCAGCAGGGCGTGCTCCTGCAAGTCCAGAATGCTCCAGTTGTTCGAGCTGCTCGGGCTATTCCGGAGGCCCCTCATTCTTAGCCAGGAGCGAAGCAGTTTCGAGAGCTAGGTCCTGCATATTTTGATGGTACTAAAGGTCCTCTAGCTGATGACGAGTGGGTCAGGAATATTGAGGACAATTTGAAGATGTCCAAGGTCAACGAGGTTGGCTGGGTTGACTTGGCGAAGAGGCAGCTGAGGGACAATGCCCGGAATTGGTGGGATGCTGAGGAGGAACTGTTGGAGGAGCCGATATCTTGGGCTACCTTCAAGTCCAGATTCGATGAGGAATATTTTCCGAAGGCTGCCCGGAGAGAGATGTTGCAACGCTTCATTGATTTGAAGCAGGGAAGCTTGTCGGTGGATCAGTACCACCAGGAGTTCACCAGGCTGAGTTGGTTCGCACCGAAGATGGTGCAAGATGCTGATGAGAGGGCTCAGAGGTTCCTGCAGGGACTTGCTTTGGAGCTTCAGAGTTTTGTGTCTTCCTCTGATATGGAGTCCTATCAGAAGGTTTTGATAGCGGCGCGGAGGCAGGAGCTGATTGTGAACCAGAGGAGAGGACATGTTGCTGGGGCTGGGAAGAGGCCTATGGAGCAGGCCAGAGCGGTGGTTAGGCCTGGTTTCAAGCCTAATCAGCCGGTGCAGTTCAAGAGGCCAGGAGGGCCTATTCAGAAGAATTGCCATTTCTGCGGCAAGACCGGGCATATCAAGGAGCAGTGTAGGAGATTCCTGGGCCAGTGTATTGTCTGTGGAGATCCTACCCATACTATGAAGGACTGCCCGAAGTCGAAGCAGCATTGGAGAGCACCTGTTGCAGCACAGCCGTTGCAACAGAGAGCGTCTGTTCCTGCTGGACATGGAGCAGCTCTTGTCCCACAGAGGCAGGCCTTTCAGCAGGCTTTTTAGCCGATGCGGCAGGATTTTCTGATGTCTAAGGTGGAGAGCATGGCTGTGGATGAGGTTATCGCAGGTAATCCTCAATCTAGCTGTTCCTTTCTTATTTAATTTTGTTTGTTAGATTATGTTGTTTGCTTGTTCATGTTTGTTGCTAGAATAGGGCTTGATTGTTAGATTGTTTGTAGGTGTGATTCTGGTGTGCATATTTCCTGCACGAGTCCTCTTTGACTCAGGTGCATTGATGTTCATTTTGGTGCGGCGCTTCGTGGAGAAGCATTCCTTGACGACGTCCCCTCTTTCCAAGAGTTGGAATATCGTTACAGGGAATGGCGTGGTCTCGGTGCATCGTGGTTGCAATTCTTGCTCGTTGGTGGTCTGTGGACATGAGCTTTACGCTGATTTCATTGTCCACGACATCATCAACTATGATGCGGTCCTTGGGATGGATTGGCTTGCGAGCTTCTATGCTACGATCGACTGTCTGAGGAAGAAGGTGGTGTTCGAGATTCCCGGACATCCAATATTTGAGTTCAGCCGGGGTAGCAGTTCGCTTGGCCCTGTCAGATTTCGTGCCAGACCGGTGGAGTTTGTGGCTATGCAGATGGAGCTGGAGAGGCCAGCGGTAGTGCGGGACTTCGATGACGTCTTTCCCGAGGAGATGTCTGGGTTGCCACCCGATCGAGCTCTCGAATTTTCGATTGATCTTATTCCGAGAGCGCAGCCGATTTCGAAAGCGCCCTATCGTATGGCACCCCCTGAGTTGGAGGAATTGCGGAAGCAGCTGGATGAGCTTTTGCAGAAGGGTTACATCAATCCTAGTGTGTCTCTGTGGGGAGCACCGGTGCTTCTTGTGAAGAAGAAGGATGGTTCGCGTCGCATGTGCGTGGACTACAGGGAGCTGAATGCGGTGACCATCAAGAATAAATACCAGTTGCCTCGCATCGATGATATTTTTGATCAGATTGGAGGATCGAGAGTGTTTTCGAAGTTGGATCTGCGGAGTGGTTATCATCAGCTGAAGGTGAAGAAGGAAGATGTTCCAAAGACTGCATTTAGGACGAAGTATGGACACTACGAGTTTGTGGTTATGCCCTTCGGTGTAACCAATGCTCCCGCAGTTTTCGTGAATCTGATGAACCTGATTTTCTACGACTTTTTAGACAAGTTTGTCGTTATCTTTATTGACGACATTCTGATCTATTCAAAGTCGGAGGAAGAGCATGCCTCGCACTTGAGGACAGTGTTGGAGTTTTTGAGGAAGCATCATTTGTATGCTAATTTTTCGAAGTGCGAGTTTTGGCTGGACAGAGTTGCTTTTCTCGGGCATGTGGTGTCTGGAGATGGTATTTCAGTGGATCCCGAGAAGATCAAGGCCATCAGAGAGTGGCCTGTTCCGCAGTCAGCATCTGAGATTCGGAGTTTCCTTGGGCTTGCTGGATACTATCGGCGCTTCATTAAGGACTTTTCCCGTATTGCTGAGCCGATGACCAGATTGACGCGGAAGGATGTACCTTTTGTTTGGTTGGGTGATTGTGAGAATGCCTTTGGTGTTCTGAGGGAGAGATTGACGACTGCCCATGTTCTTGTTGTGCCTGATCGTAGTGGAGGATTTAAGATCTTTTGCGATGCTTCTGGTAAGGGTCTCGGTTGTGTGTTGCATCAGCATGGGCATGTTGTGGCGTATGCTTCGCGTCAGCTCAAGACCCATGAGAAGAATTACCCGACGCACGACTTGGAGTTGGCTGCTGTCGTGTTTACACTCAAGATTTGGAGGCACTTCCTGCTGAGTGAGAAAGTGAAGATCTTCACCGATCACAAAAGCTTGAAGTATATTTTTACTCAGAAGGAGCTCAACATGCGACAGCGTCGATGGTTGGAGCTCATAGCGGATTATGAGATCGATCTGCAGTATCACCCTGGCAAGGTGAATGTGGTTCCGGATGCGCTGAGTAGGCTTCCAGCGGTGATGATGTTGACTTCGCAGTGGAGATTGCATCAAGATTTTTGTGAGTCTGGAATTGAGATTGTTCTTCCTGGGGAGGTTTCTCCGTTGATGTGTATGCAGATACAGTCGACGATCATGGATCGGGTCAAGGCTGGCCAGGCTGGAGATCCAAAGCTGGTGAAGATTCGGGAGCAGGTAGAAGCCGGTCTGCGGACTGACTTTTTGATTCATGAGGATGGCTCACTGAGGTATGGAGCTAGGTTATGTGTGCCAGCTGGGGATATTAGAGAGGAGTTGCTGGTTGAGGCACACAGTTCGCCGTATTCTGTACATCCTGGGGGTACCAAGATGTACAAGGATCTTCGTCTGAATTTTTGGTGGCATGGCATGAAGAGGAGTGTGGCTCGGAGTGTAGCCAAGTGTCTGGTTTGCCAACAGGTGAAGGCGGAGCATCAGCGTACGACAGTTTTGCTACAACCGCTTCCGATTCTGAAGTGGAAGTGGTAACACATCACTATGGACTTTGTGACTGGACTGCCTCGGAGTCCGAAGCAGAATGACGCGATTTGGGTGATCGTAGATCGATTGACCAAATCCACGCACTTTATTCCATTCCGAGTAGGACAGTCCACCGAGGCGCTAGCGAGGAGATACATGGAGGTAAATTCTTTTACTCTCCGTTTCTATTTCCTTTTCCTAGATAGATAGTGATGTAACGTGAATCGTGCAGGAGATCGTACGACTTCACGGAGTCCCCGTGAGTATCGTGTCTGACAGAGACACGAGGTTCACATCTCAGTTCTGGCAGAGTTTGCAGAGGAGTTTGGGTACGAGTCTGGGTTTCAGCACGGCGTACCATCCGCAGACAGATGGCCAGTCCGAGAGGACGATTCAGATCTTGGAGGACATACTGAGGGCGTGCATGTTGGATTTCTAGGGTTTGTGGGAGGACCATCTACATCTGGTAGAGTTCTCTTACAACAACAGCGTCCAGGCGAGTATTGGCATGGCGCCTTTTGCCGCGCTGTACGGGAGGAAATGTCGATCGCCATTGAGTTGGGACGACATTGGTGACCGGGAATTATTGGGACCCGAAATGATTGTGGAGGCCGTGGATGTTGTCAGGAACATACGAGAGAGGCTGAGGATTGCTCAGGACCGTTTTAAGCATTGGGCGGATGCTAAACGTCGTCCTTTGGAGTTTCAGCCGGGCGACCATGTGTTCCTGAAGATTTCCCCGAATCATGGTGTGATTCGCTTTGGGAAACGGGGGAAGTTGAGCCCGCGATACATTGGACCGTTTGACATTCTGGAGAGAGTTGGCGAGGTAGCCTACCGCTTAGCCTTGCCGCCATCTTTGGAAGGAGTTCACAATGTTTTCCATGTGTCGCAGCTTCGTCGGTACATCAGCGATCCATCTCATGCTGTGGATTTCTCGGAGATCACCGTTCGCCCAGATTTGACGTATGACCAGCAGCTAGTGCTGATTTTGGACAGGCGTCAGAAGTCACTCTGAAACAAGGTTGTCAATCTTGTGAGGGTGATGTGGCGACACGGCTCGCCAGGAGAGTCTACTTGGGAGAGAGAGGATGAGATGAGAGAGCGCTACCCACTTTTGTTCCCGGACACGTGAGTGTTGGGAAATTCCGAGGACAGAATTTTTCTTAAGTTGGGGAGGATGTAACGACTGGGTTTTCATGTATTTGGATTATCTATATTATATATATGTTTTGGTGGATTTTCTCTTTATGTGTGATTTTCCATCTCCGTAGCTTTCGTTTTCGTTCGTTTCGTTGTGATTTTCTAGCTTCATCCTTAGATCGTTGAGTTTGGAGTAAGTCATTTGTGACGAGCTTCATATCGCTCATATCTTAGAGATAGGTTGATCTTAGAAGCCGTAGGAATCTTCCTGGAGCTTCGCGCTTCGATTCGAGACTTTTCGTGCACATTAGTTGGTTTAAGAAGGCGAACCAACTGACTAGATTGAGATCTAGTCGGTCGGCAACCCTTCATGGACCGACTAGTGGGCTTGATTTATTATTCAGAGGTTACTATTTATCGTTAGTCGGTCTAAGAACATTTTTCGACCGACTAGGTTGCAAACTAGTCGGTCAGCCATTGTTCTTTAACCGACTAGTTCATTGACCATTTTGATGCTGAGTTACTGTTTACTCTTAGTCGGTCTAAGAATGTTCGTCGACCGACTAGTTGTGAAACTAGTCGGTCAGAAATTGTTCTTTGACCGACTAAATCTAAGTTCATTTTCCCTTCAGGAGTTACTGTTTGGTGTTAGTCAGTCACAGTTGGTCGACCGACCGACTAGTTCTCGATTTAGTCGGTCAGCAGCTCTTCTTTGACCGACTAATCGACCCCGTAACCCTAGGTTCGTCCCAGCCACCGCAATGTTTTCTATTTAAACCCCCGATCGTTTCTTCTTCTTTCTTTCACTTCTCTTGGCCATTTTCTTTCCCCTTGATCTCTGATCTTCCCCAACCTTCCTCTAGCTCTTCTCCTTCATCCCCGGAGCCCCTCACACCCTCATTAGCGCCGGCCACCTTCCCTTAGGCCGCCGGCCAACCCCAAAACCCCCAAATCCTAATTTCTCCAGATTTTCTCGCCATTTCCAGATCTGAGCCATAGTTCTCCGGATCGTTCTTCCGTTGTCGTGCTTGCTCGGCATCGTTCTTCTGCTACGATACGGTTAGTAAATCGATCCTTTAATATTCTCTTAACCCCCATTGTGACTTTTGTTAAACCCTAATAGAACTGGATTGGATGTTGTTCTGATATTGTTTTGACATGGCAGCGATTCCATCTCCGTAGTTAACATTTTGTGACATGCCTCGTTGATCGTCATCCTTGGTGCCAGGCAAGTGAAACTTGCCACATAGGATTTTAGGCCATACCTTAGGCCATTTGCTTGTTGTAGGCGTAAAAGAGACTAGGCGACGAAATGATACTCGCCTAGGCGCAAATTTCAGGATCTAGTTGATAACGAAGCTAGATCCGACTACTTTTAATTATTCGCACTTGTTGTCATCCATGCATCTTATCTGCCATGTTATCCATGTTGGATGTTGCATTCGTAGCATACGCTACATTACTTGTACTACTTGATCCGGCTAGGCACCTGCTTTCAGCGGGCACAACCCTATGCCAAATACACTTCCTGGCTCGTGATCCAGAAGCGAGCATTACGCATTCGGGGGTAATGCCCTGGCTTGATACACGTGGAGGGATAGGGATAAGCGATCACCTGAGTATACGAGTTGGCCTGATCCGCCACTCTAGCCAGAAGACGTAATCTCTGTGCACGACGTGTTTACTTGACGTGATTTACTTGACTTGTACTTGTCCGTGTTTATACTTGTAAAACTTTTCACCCATGCCATACTTACTACTTGCTACTTGTTACTTGAACCTTACCTTACTTGTTACTTCCATACTAAACTTGCCATGCTATGCATCATACTGTAACTGCTAGGTTGTTAGCTCACTTCCTTCCAGTTTCCTTGCCCAAGTCTTTTAGACTTGCTGACATGTGCCCTTTACTCTGTTGGGTGACACATGTTAGATCCTGAGCCTGAGGTTGCTGCTGAGGACGTGGTGTTCGCTGACGATGAGTCAGAGCATGCGTTCATCGAGGAGTTTGAGGACACGTGAGATCAGTCGTAGAGACTGTTTGTGTTGTTGTTTGGACTGCTCTAGTTGTCGGTGCGTAGCACCTATACTTTGTTCGTGTTGGATTTTGTTGGCCATGTTTTGGGCCTAGACTCTTTCTTTTAGCGTGGTGGCTTTTCTGTGATGTTGAATACTATTGTGGACAAATTCTGAGATTGGTTAACTTTTATCAGCCTCCTTTACCATATTGTTATTATTATCTTTGTTCCATTTGCACTTACAGGGACCTGCATATATTCAGATTTGACGCTTATCAGGCGTGTAGCTTCACAGCTCCACGTCTGTACGGACCTTCTCACGTCTCGCCTCCATTTTAGGGAAGCGGGGCGTGACAGAACCAGTCCCACACTTCCACTTTCTTTCCTTCCCTTTACCTTTTTTTACAATTTCATTTTTGTAAGAGAAGCCCACGGCAACCCACACCAAAAACCTCCCGTCCTTTTTTCCATCACTTTAAAACAAACTCATGGCCCATTAGCCCCTTTATCTCCCCACTTCTTCAATTAACCAAGCCCTCAGCCCTCAGCCCTCAGCCCTCATGTTCTTTCCTCTTCTTTGATAAACGAAACCTAACCTTAGCCTCCTTCGAAACCAAACCGTCGCAAGCGCTTCCTTCCGTTACGTGGGGAATCAGACACGATCCCGCACAAGACGCATCCCATGAATCTCCAACTGCTCTCTTCTCTTCCATATAACTCTTCCCTTCATATTTTCATGGTTGTTACCCTTGCAGATATTTTATTTTTCCTCTCAAACTTCAGATTTTCGGCTTCCTTGAATTTCAGTGTTTTCATTCTTGATCTCGGGCTTGATTCTTTCTAAAAAATTTCCGATCTAGTAGCCACATCCACTAATCTGGCGAGGCGGCGAGTTTGGTTGAGTTTTTTTAGGAATTTTCGGTGTTCTGTCGTCTCGTCGATGAACGATAGATCATATCTTCTCCAAAGCTTTTCGGTTATTTTTCTTGTTTAATTTTATAAAAATTTTGTGTTTGACCAATGGAACATGCATACTTGCATATTGCTGTGATTTTTGGGTTTTATGGAGATAATTATTCATAGATTTTTTGAGGGATTATTCCCTTTGAGAATTCTTAAGGACACTTGCGGCGACCCTTGCCGCTGCTCAATGTTTCTATTAGATAGATTGTAATTTGGTGCATAGGTGAAAGTCGCGGTCATTTGTTTGGTGTGGTAACTTGCACTGCTGGGTTTGTTTTTGTCGCAATTTTTCCTGATGTTAGGTTGTGTCATAAATTCTCTGCTGAACACCGTTTGCTGTCACCTTTCTTAGGCGAGTACTTGCGTCATCGTTACTTAGTTGATGATCCATTGTTTCACCTTTAGTTTGCCAATGAATCGCCGATCGGCTGTTAATTCTGTTACTTTACCTATGTTTTCTCTGTTGGGCTTTTGCCTCTCTGCTTACCTTTGTGGGCTTGGGACTGTTGGGTTTTTGCTCGGCTGAGAAATTGGGGGATTTTGTTACGCTGGGCTTTTTGGGCTTTTTGCCTTGTTCCGTGGGCTTTTGTAGTCATGCTTGAGTTGTTGGGCTAGGAAAATTGTTATCTGCGAATAGTTTACAGTACATAGAAATTACTTGTGGCAACTAATTCATCTCTTGGCTGGTAAACTGCAAATTATTAAAGGTGTCAAATTATGAATTATTATCTTTGATTATTATTTATGTTGGTTTGTCATCACCAAAAGGGGGAGAATGTTGAATATTGGACTCCCCGGATTTGGTTTTGGATGATGAGCAAACATAAATAATTCATGAACTAACAATTTGTGAGCGCAGTATTGGAGATCGTCGCCAATTTCACGTGAACATTCAAAGCGACATCTCAACACTTTCCAAAGCTCATATTCATGCCTAAAGCTTCGTTGAAGCTCTTGCGACGCTTTGGAAAATATGAAGATTCAATCGAAGCTATCGAAGACCGTTTATTAAGGTTTTATTTATAGTCTTTTAGCTTCGATATATAGAATGTTAAGCCTTGAGTATATCTTACGTCTATATCTTCATTACGCTCATTTCGTAGCTCTAGGATCCTTGCACAAGTTCATTCTAACTTCCTCGAAGCGTCGCGCTTCGATTCGGACTTTGTTGTGCATGTTAGTTTGTACAAGAACAAGTACTGACCGACTAGATGGTGATCTAGTCGGTCGGCAACTGTTCTTGGACCGACTAGTTTGATTCCTTAATTTCTTGGACTTTACTGTTTACAGTTAGTCGGTCTACGTTGACTCATCGACCGACTAGTTTGTGAACTAGTCGGTCAGTGATGCTTCTTTGACCGACTAGTTGAGACTTACTGTTCACTCTAAAATTCTCTTAAGCTACTGTTTACCGTTAGTCGGTCTAAGAACGTTTGATGACCGACTAGTTGACAATCTAGTCGGTCAACTTTTGTTCTTGGACCGACTAAGTCAACTTGCCTTCAGACTAAGTTGTTTTGCCTCTTAGTCGGTCTACGTTCATTGGATGACCGACTAGTTGTGAAACTAGTCGGTCAGACAGTGTTCTTGGACCGACTAGATTTCTAGGTCTGAAATTCTATCTCTTCTCAGATCTGCTCTTAGTCGGTCCATGCTTTGTGACTGACCGACTAGTTGATGAACTAGTCGGTCAGTGAGTGTTCTTTGACCGACTAATTCTCACAGATTTCTTTCCGTTGGAGATTGACCTCACTTGTTTTTATGGGACCCTATAAATACGAACCTAGGTCATTTCTATCTTAGATAGAGCTGCAATTAAGAGATTCATTGAGTTCTAAAGAGATAGCTATTCTCCCTCAAATCTAAAGCTCTCTTCCTCACAAGAAACCCATTCTCTCTCATTTCTAGATCTAGAGAGAAGCTTGTTCTTGGTGAGCTCTTCAAGCTATTGCTTGATCCAAGTCTCCAACTCTTCCCTAGGCACCCATTGCTGCTCATTTCCTTGGTGCTAGGGCTTGGTGACTTCATCTTCCTCAAATCCTTCATTCCACCTATTGGGTAAGAAAAACTCAAGGTATAGGATTTTGTGGTAAGAGTATTTATTTCATCTAAACTCTTTTATATTGCTTATTGGCTCTCTCGGTTGTGAGAGAAGTTTGTGATCCCGGGTTGTGGGATTCACTTTGCCATTGCATGTATGATTTGATCTTGTGAAGGTTTTTCACAAGATATTCATAGTGGAAATCTTGAGTTAGGGTTTCTAACTCAAGTATCCGGAAGGGATCCGGGTGGTTGGGACGTAGGATCACCGGGAACAAGTCGGGGAGACTTGGGTGGATCCGAACCCATTAACATCGTTTGTTAGCATTGTTAATTTCATTGTTGTCATTCAATTTAAGCTTCCGCAAATTGATTTGGTAGTTGTGTGCAATTTAATTTGGAATAATACGCCTTATTATTTTAAAGTACTATTCACCCCCCCTCTAGTACTTGTGCAGTAGCTGGTAGGGCATTACATTTGGTATCAGAGCCAGATACTCAGCTATGTCTGCCAACGACAACAAGACCGTGCCTCCACCTTCCAACTACGACACCTTCAGGAACCGTGAAGGAGCGTCATCGGTGATGGAAGGACATTCCTCTACAAGGCCTCCATTCTTCAACGGTACCAACTACGGGTACTGGAAATGTCGGATGGAAACCTTCCTCCGAAGTGCATCTTTATGGAGGACTACAATGAAGGAGTACATCGAGCCCGAAGAAGAAGATTTTGAGAAATGGACTACCGCGGAGGTCGCCGCGGAGGTAAGCAATGCCAAGGCAATGAACGCCTTGCAATGCGCATTGGAGCCCGAGGACTTCAATAAGATATGCACATGTAAGAGTGCATATCAAATTTGGAACTCTCTCCTCATACTACATGAAGGGACGAGTCGGGTAAGAGACTCTAAACTCGTTGTCGTAACCAAAGATTACGAAATGTTTCATATGCAACAGGGCGAGAAGATGAAAGAATATTACGCTCGCTTCGTTGACATAATAAACGAGTTAGAGGCCCTCGGCAAGATCTACACTCAAAAGGAGAAGTGCTTAAAGCTTATTGAAGGACTTCCCTCTTCTTGGGAAAAACGCACCTTCGCCATCGAGGAAGGTAATGACATGAACAAATATACCGTAGTTCAACTAATGGGTACTTTGATGTCATACGAGGTACGCAAAGATAGCAAGGTGAAGCTACAAGAAAAGATGAAGTCATATTTGAACCTAGATGCGCCTAAGAAAAAGGCGATTGCATTCAAGGCGGCTTCATCCACATCTTCCGATGATGAAGACTCGGAAAACGAGTTGGACTTGGAGTCCATGGCACTCATGGCCAAGAAGTTCAACCGTTTCTTCCGGAAAGGTAACTTCAAGACCAAAGGTAAATTTGGTTCTTCTAACGCCTCTTCCTCTCCTTTGTGTTTCAAGTGCAATAAGCCAGGACACATGAAAGCGGAGTTTCCTCTCAACAAACAAAAGGAGAAGTGGAAGGTGCCAAAATTCGATAAGTCCAAGAAATACAAAAAGGGGTACAAGAAAGGACTTGTCGGAGCAACATTCACCGACTCCGAGGATTCCTCAAGCGGAGAGTCGGATGATGAGAAAGTGGAGCAAGCACATATGTGCTTCATGGCAAGAGAGGAGAACGATCAAGGATCCTCCTCTTCCGATGATAGTAATGACGAAAGCGATGAGGTAACGATGGATGATCTTAGAAATGCTAACTCTCAACTTTGGTCAAAATACACTAAGTTAGTAAATAGATATACTAAGGTAAAAGATGACCTAGCTAGCATTCAAACATCGCCTAAGAATATCATCACCAACAACGACACCGTTGTTGAAGAGTTAAGAAATGAGATTGTGAATCTCAAATCTAAACTTGAACATGTTAGCATTGAGGATGCGGAAGAACATGAGATAGCGGATTTAACTTCTCAAAACTCGACTTTGAGTATTGAGAACGAGAATCTTAAATCTCGTGTTTATGTGCTCACATCGCAAATATCCGCTTTGGATACTTCTTTGCGTTCTCTCAAAGAGAAATATGAGGACACATTGGGCCGAATCAACAAATTCAACAAGGGTAAGGGCCATTTGGATAATATCCTAAAAGATTTACTTCCGGCCAAACACCACATTGGCTTGGGGTATATGATGGGAAATTCATCCAAGTCGGTCACTACTTTTGTTAGGCCAACTTCCGAAGCCTCAACGAGTGGGAGCAAACACTCTATTGGTAGTTCATCTACCAATGGTGCTTCCACCTCGTCCACACCCTCTTTCGGAAAGAAACCCACTTTGGGTGGACCTCCAAAGAAGGGGCATGCCTACATGTACACTAATAACATGCCACGTAGGAACACACGTCCTACTCCACCGGCTCACACATATGATGATTTTTATGCAACACATTCTCGGGCACGTGCACACCAAGTGAGACACCCTCACGCACGTGTTCCCACACATGCATATGTACACCCACCTCATCATATGAATAATTCTCGTCGTGCACCATTCCATCATGTCCCGTATGCCTATCCACAACATGCATCACGTAGAAATCAACGTCGTATGCATGCACCCAATAGGATGATGGCTCCCAAAATTTTCACTATTTGGAGCCCAAAGGACACAAGCATGGACGAAAAACAAATGTACATGAATGCTTATTTTTCGGATGTTGTGCATAGTAATAATTATGCGGGGAAGTCTAAGTCCACTTGGACTTGGCTTCCAAAGGTCTAATCCCTTGGACCCAATGACCTTGGGTACCATGATATGAAAGTGTCTATCTTTAGGTACTCAAGGAAAAGAAAAAGAAAAGGAGCATCAAATTTAAATTTAGCTCCAAAGGGAATTGGATACTCGATAGTGGGTGCTCCAAACACATGACGGGTGACGCTCGTTTGCTCTCCGGAGTGGTTCCCATTGCGAATGGAAACCGCGTCGTATTTGGAGGCAACGAGAGCGGAACCATCATAGGTGTTGGTAAAGTCGGTAACCCTTCTAAACCATTAATTAGTGATGTTTATCTTGTTAGTGGTTTAAATCATAATCTTATTTCAATAAGTCAACTTTGTGACAAAGGTTACAAAGTTAGCTTTGCGAAAGGATTGTGTCATATTTTAAGAAAGGATAATGAAAAATTATTATTTTCCGGAACTCGTCGTAAAGACATTTATATTTTGGATCTTCCTAAGTCATATGAACAATGTCTCGTTGCCAACACAAGTGAACAACACTTATGGCATCGACGCTTTGGACATGTGAACTTTGGAACACTATATAAGCTTTCAAAATTGAATTCTATTAAAGGTTTTCCGAAGCTTGTTTTTGAAAAGAAAAGTTTTTGTGATTGTTGTCAACGCGGCAAGCTTCCTAAATCTTCATTTAAACCTAAGAAAAGCATCTCTACTAAAAGGCCACTAGAGCTATTACATCTAGATTTATTTGGGCCAACTAGAGTAGCTTCCTTAGGAAATGCAAGATATGGACTTGTCATCGTAGATGACTATTCAAGATTTACTTGGGTATTTTCATTGTGTAATAAAAATGAAGCTTTTGAAAACTTCACAATTTTTGTTAAGAAAGTACAAAATCTCTTAGGAACCACCATTGTCACTATTCGTAGTGATCATGGAGGTGAATTTGAGAATGAGTCTTTTGAGACATTTTGTGATGAAGTTGGTATTACTCACACCTTCTCTTTCCCTCGTGCACCTCCTCAAAATGGTGTAGTTGAGAGAAAGAATAGGACGCTAGTGGAGTGTGCTCGCACTATGCTTGATGATAGCCAACTTGGCCATCAATTTTGGGCGGAAGCGGTACACACCGCTTGCTATGTGTTTAATAGAATACTTTTGAGGCCCGGCACTAAACAAACTTGTTATGAATTGTTGTTTGGTAGGTTGCCTCAAGTTAAACATTTTCGTGTTTTTAGTTCGAAATGTTTTATTAAGAACACATATGGTAGTTTGGACAAATTCGATCCGAGATCCGATGAGGGGATTTTTGTTGGATATTCTACGCGTAGCAAAGCCTACCGGATATTCAACAAACGAACCTCAACGATCAAGGAATCGCTTCATGTCTCATTTAATGAAGGATTTGTTCCAACTAGAATTTCAAACGATAATGATTCTATGGATGTTTTATGTGATTCGTTTGATAATTCTAAGTCTAATGATTCTATTGATTCTATTGAGACTAACCCAACTAATGAAGTTGTTGAGAATGTTCCAAGTGATCAAGGTATTCCCAAACGGCTTCATTCGGTTCGTGACCATCCCCATGAGCAAGTCATTGGCAATATCAATGATAGTGTCAAGACGAGATCCCAAGTTCATCACTTCGCAAATTGTGCCTTTGCCTCATCGATAGAGCCAAAGAATATTAATGAAGCATGCGAAGATAGCGCTTGGATCTTAGCCATGGAGGAGGAGCTCATTCAATTCGAGAGGAATGAAGTTTGGGAGCTTGTTCTATTGCCATCGAAGAACCACACCGTCATAGGGACAAAGTGGATCTTCAAGAACAAAACCGACGAAAACCAAGTCGTCGTCCGGAATAAAGCTCGGTTAGTAGCTCAAGGCTATCGTCAAGAGGAAGGTATCGATTTCGAAGAATCTTTCGCTCCGGTAGCTAGATTAGAATCAATTAGATTACTTTTGTCTTTTGCATGCCATAAGAATTTTAAATTATTTCAAATGGATGTTAAAAGTGCATTTTTAAACGGAGATGTCGTTGAGGAAGTTTACGTTTCTCAACCTCCGGGCTTCGTAAATGAAAAATTTCCAAATCACGTTTTTAAACTAAAGAAAGCTCTTTATGGTTTGAGACAAGCTCCTCGAGCTTGGTATGATCGCCTAAAGAATTTTCTTTTGGATTTGAATTTTAAAATGGGCGAAGCCGATTCAACACTTTTTATTAAGCATGCGAATAATGATATTTTATTAGTTCAAATTTATGTTGATGATATCATTTTCGGTGCTACTAACTTCGCTCTTTGCGAAGAGTTTTCTAATGTGATGAAGGAACAATTTGAGATGAGCCACATGGGCGAACTCAAATATTTCTTAGGTCTCCAAATTCGCCAAATGAACGATGCAATCTTCATCCACCAAACGAAGTACACGGTGGAGTTGCTAAAGCGATTTGGAATGGAGAATGCCTCCGGGAAAAAGACTCCAATGAGCACGACTATGCATCTTGACAAGGATACGGGCGGTAAGGATGTAGACATTCGCCTATATCGAGGTATGATAGGTAGTTTGCTTTATCTTACCGCAAGTAGGCCCGATATTATGTTTGCCGTATGTATATGTGCTCGTTATCAGTCTCAACCTAAGGAGTCTCACTTAGTAGCGGTAAAGCGTATTTTTCGCTATCTAAGTTACACATTAGATTTTGGATTACTTTATCCGAGATCTAGCACATATGAGTTAGTCTCATATAGTGACGCTGATTATGCGGGATGCAAATCCGACAGGAAAAGTACTAGTGGCACTTGCCATTTTCTAGGAAATTCTCTTGTCTCTTGGTTTTCCAAGAAGCAAAATTCGGTATCACTTTCAACCACCGAGGCGGAATATATTGCCGCCGGTGCCGCTTGTGCCCAGGTTCTTTGGATGAGACACACATTGAAGGATTTTGGTATTCATTGTGATACTAGCCCTATCATGGTGGATAACCAAAGTGCTATTTGTCTTTCAAAGAATCCGGTGCACCATTCCCGATCGAAACACATAGATGTCCGACACCATTTCTTAGATGATCATGTTGCTAAAAAGGACATCATTTTAGTGTACGTTGAAACCCAAAAGCAAATCGCCGATATTTTCACGAAACCCCTAAAGGAGGACTCCTTTGTGCGGTTGCGTCGAGAATTGGGGATTATGGGTGAATCCGAGATATAGGATTCATATTTAAATTCAATCATCTTGCATGCTAATATATTTCACGATATTTCATTCATGCTAGATTAATTGAATTTTTGGGAATTTTATGTGATTTATTTGAATTTATGATCGAATTCGTATTTCAATGTCGTATTTAAGATTTCGACGTTTTATGGGGTAATTTAGATGACTAATGAGTGAGTTAGGATGTTTCATCCAAGTGGTTTGTGAAGAGAAATCAAATTTCTACTTTTGGACTCTTCTAGTCGGTTTCAGTTCTCTTGTCAACCGACTAGATGCTCATCTAGTCGATCAGCAAATGAACTCAGACCGACTAGATCAAGCAAATATCCATCTCCTATCATTTTCTTTCGTTAGTCGGTCTTAGTACACTTTCCGACCGACTAGATTGAAAACTAGTCGGTCAGTAAGTATACTGCGACCGACTAAATCTAGCCCTAAAAATCACTCTGTGCCTCTGTTTCGACTTAGTTGGTTCAAGCTCATTGACCGACCGACTAGATCGTAATCTAGTCGGTCAGTGCCTGAACTGTGACCGACTAAGTGTGTTAGGGCAGTTACGTCTTTTCGTATCCCGACCGACTTATACTCATCCTTCATCCGACTAATCTCTCCATTAGTCGGTCTTCCCTTTTGCTCCAGCCCGAAAACCTCAAACCCCCTCTCGAGCCCTTTCAACTTCCGTCGTCTCCGGCCATTTCTCCGGCCATCGCCGCCGTCCGCCGCCGTCGACTCAGCCTCCTAGGTATCTCCCTCCCTCTCCTAGGTCGATTTCTTGCCCTAGGGTTCGATTTCTCCTCCTAGGTATTCTAGGGTTTCGGATTCTAGTTTTTAACCTAGGGTTTGTGCTTTTCGATTTCATTTGGTATTCTAGGGTTTGTGCTAGCTTCTAGGGTTTGTGCTAGGATATTTGATTTTCTTCGATTGATTGTGCTCGTAGTGCTATGGCTAAGACTCGCATTCCGATCGCCTCTTCCGGGGCCTCTCCTATGACCGTAGAACAACCTTCGGACCCTAGGAATCCCCCGAAGCCTAAGCGTCGTGCCAAGTCTACCCAAGCCTCTCCTTCGTCGCCTCCTCTTAAGAAGCCTAGGACTGCCATAGTTAAACCCCGTAAATCCAAGACCAAAAAGCCTATTCTTCACACTCCGGCTACTCCTCCCGATTCCGATACTGATTTTATCCCAGAGGATGAGCCTACTAGGGAACCTACCCCACCTCCGAAGACCCGTAAGGCCAAGGGTAAAGCTCCTATGCCAGTTGGCGGTGTAGACATATCGTTGTGCCGCGATGACCCTCAGTGTCTCGCCGCGTACAACCGTATAGAACACTGTCCACTGTTGTTGGAGCATTACGTTCAGTTCTCTGATTTTCTCGGCCTTGCTGATCTTCTGTCTTATAGTGGCCTTCTAGACTATCTCCGATACGACCCCAAGGCCAATCCCAAACCGTATCCTCGCCTCGTGAAATTGTTCTATGCCAATCGCATTCGAGGCCAGTACGACGCCAGTCACTCCATTGAGATGACTGTCTTGGGAACTCCTATAGTTCTCACGGCAGAAATCTTGGGGGAGATCCTTGATTGTGCGTCGTGTGGTCTCCTCCCTTCGGACATTTCCGTTGACGACATTTCTTCCTTGGATCAGTCTATTCTTTCTGAGATTTTCCAGGTTATCCCCTCCGCATTCATTGGTGTTCCATCGAAATCTTTTAAGCCGAATGCGTGGGTTCTTAACCTGATTTTGAAGTCGTGTCTCCTCCCTAAGTATGGATCCTCTTCACTCCCCTCTCAGCCGTTTTTGAAGCTCATATACGCTCTTTTCTTGGGGTGCGAGATAAATTGGGCTCGCGTGATACTCGATAAGATGGATTCTTTCGAGTGTATACGCAAGACCAATAAGTCTGCGCACATTCCATACCCCTGCTTGTTGACCCTCGTATTTCGTCATTTTCGAGTTCCCCTCCCTCCTGACGATGAGCGTCCTTTGGGTACGCCTCTGAACGCGACGGCCGTGAAGAAATCTCTAGCGGCTCTTCGTCACGTGCAGAGGTCTACCGCATCTGCTTCCCAGTCTACTCCGTCAGCTGCTGCTGCCTCGTCTTCCCCTGCTACTTTGGACGATGTCGTACGCCTACTTCGTTAGCACAACTCCCGTTTGGCTCGTACTGAGGAGGTAGTCTGCAGTATGGCTCGTATGATGGGGATTGAGCTTCCTCCTTCGGTGTCTGAGGCCGAGGAGATGGACGATGAGGAGCTTGACGAGCTTGCTACTTCTTTTGCCCGTGGCGATGAGGCCACTGCTGCTGCTGTTGCTGGTACTACCACTTCTGCTCCTGGAGTTGGCACCACTTCCGGTGTTCCAGAGCCTTCTGCTTCAGCACTTCAGTCTTCTGAGCCTGCTGTAGACCCTGTTACTGAGCCTGCTGATATTCCTGCTGACACATCTGCTGTCGAGACCCATGCTGCTGTAGAGCATGTTCCTGAGATCTCGACTCCTGCCCCGACGATTCCATCTGTTGAGACACCTCTACTCCCTGCAGATCCTGAGTCCACTCCGTCGACTGGACCCACGGACGCTGCAGATCCAGCCTCCTCCTCGTGATCGTTGTTCCGAGGACTCTCCATATACGCTTTGGATGATATATCTTAGCGAGAGTATTTTGGGTTAGGATTGAGTATGAGGGTTATGATGTTTTGATGTATTTTGGATGTTGTCGATGTTGTAGTATTTATTTTGATGAGGATGATGATGATGATGTATTTCTTTTTGTGATATGTAGCGCTTGATATGATGTATCTCATATATTCGATGTGATATTTTTTGGATATACTCACATTGTCTCTACATATATATATGTTCATCGTCATTCACTTTGTCATTTATTCGTCGTGCATTTTTTATATATATATTCGTTGAATGCATTTGAATTGTGAATTCGTCGCTCGACGATTAAAAACTTGGTTAAATAGATTATATTTCTATATTAATATAGAATTGTTTTCCATGCACAAATTTAACCAAGAAATATTGAATATTGGAGAATATGTTTCATTATTCAATAAATGAAAAAAAATACCAAATATTATTTTTGATGATTTTGATTATCGTTGATTTTTTTTATAATGGAAAATTTGGCACACCTTGTTTTGATTTCCACAATTTTTCCCTTGGTGTCAAGTTGGTCCATTGCCTTTGTCTACGACTCCCGATGTTGGATTTTACATTTCCTAATTGTTGTCGTTGTATGCCCCCCATTTTTGGGATAATGCCAAAGGGGGAGAGATAATGATAATAAAATAGCGCAAATGAAAATTTAACTCAATTTCCAAGAATCTAGTTTGATATGTTAGATTCAGGGGGAGTTAAGATACATATAAGGATTTTCAAAATCCGATATTTCAAAAATCAATTCATTTTATTTATCTTACTCGTCTGCTTGATGCAATTCATTTATATTCATTTTGGAATTAACGTGTCATCAATGCAGGGGGAGTAAGTATTTTACATTTGAATTATTATCTTTGATTATTATTTATGTTGGTTTGTCATCACCAAAAAGGGGGAGAATGTTGAATATTGGACTCCCCGGATTTGGTTTTGGATGATGAGCAAACATAAATAATTCATGAACTAACAATTTGTGAGCGCAGTATTGGAGATCGTCGCCAATTTCACGTGAACATTCAAAGCGACATCTCAACACTTTCCAAAGCTCATATTCATGCCTAAAGCTTCGTTGAAGCTCTTGCGACGCTTTGGAAAATATGAAGATTCAATCGAAGCTATCGAAGACCGTTTATTAAGGTTTTATTTATAGTCTTTTAGCTTCGATATATAGAATGTTAAGCCTTGAGTATATCTTACGTCTATATCTTCATTACGCTCATTTCGTAGCTCTAGGATCCTTGCACAAGTTCATTCTAACTTCCTCGAAGCGTCGCGCTTCGATTCGGACTTTGTTGTACATGTTAGTTGGTACAAGAACAAGTACTGACCGACTAGATGGTGATCTAGTCGGTCGGCAACTGTTCTTGGACCGACTAGTTTGATTCCTTAATTTCTTGGACTTTACTGTTTACAGTTAGTCGGTCTACGTTGACTCATCGACCGACTAGTTTGTGAACTAGTCGGTCAGTGATGCTTCTTTGACCGACTAGTTGAGACTTACTGTTCACTCTAAAATTCTCCTAAGCTACTGTTTACCGTTAGTCGGTCTAAGAACGTTTGATGACCGACTAGTTGACAATCTAGTCGGTCAACTTTTGTTCTTGGACCGACTAAGTCAACTTGCCTTCAGACTAAGTTGTTTTGCCTCTTAGTCGGTCTACGTTCATTGGATGACCGACTAGTTGTGAAACTAGTCGGTCAGACAGTGTTCTTGGACCGACTAGATTTCTAGGTCTGAAATTCTATCTCTTCTCAGATCTGCTCTTAGTCGGTCCATGCTTTGTGACTGACCGACTAGTTGATGAACTAGTCGGTCAGTGAGTGTTCTTTGACCGACTAATTCTCACAGATTTCTTTCCGTTGGAGATTGACCTCACTTGTTTTTATGGGACCCTATAAATACGAACCTAGGTCATTTCTATCTTAGATAGAGCTGCAATTAAGAGATTCATTGAGTTCTAAAGAGATAGCTATTCTCCCTCAAATCTAAAGCTCTCTTCCTCACAAGAAACCCATTCTCTCTCATTTCTAGATCTAGAGAGAAGCTTGTTCTTGGTGAGCTCTTCAAGCTATTGCTTGATCCAAGTCTCCAACTCTTCCCTAGGCACCCATTGCTGCTCATTTCCTTGGTGCTAGGGCTTGGTGACTTCATCTTCCTCAAATCCTTCATTCCACCTATTGGGTAAGAAAAACTCAAGGTATAGGATTTTGTGGTAAGAGTATTTATTTCATCTAAACTCTTTTATATTGCTTATTGGCTCTCTCGGTTGTGAGAGAAGTTTGTGATCCCGGGTTGTGGGATTCACTTTTCCATTGCATGTATGATTTGATCTTGTGAAGGTTTTTCACAAGATATTCATAGTGGAAATCTTGAGTTAGGGTTTCTAACTCAAGTATCCGGAAGGGATCCGGGTGGTTGGGACGTAGGATCACCGGGAACAAGTCGGGGAGACTTGGGTGGATCCGAACCCATTAACATCGTTTGTTAGCATTGTTAATTTCATTGTTGTCATTCAATTTAAGCTTCCGCAAATTGATTTGGTAGTTGTGTGCAATTTAATTTGGAATAATACGCCTTATTATTTTAAAGTACTATTCACCCCCCCTCTAGTACTTGTGCAGTAGCTGGTAGGGCATTACACATGCTGTGTCAGAAGGATGGAATCGGTTGGCGGACTTCAGCGGTTATCAAAGGTGGATTACTTCAGATCTCATGTTATCTCTTTTAGGTATTCTGATATATTCTGTTGAAGATACATTTGGAAGCTGCAATCTCTTGGTTTTATTGTTGTATCGGTTAGAGAGATTCTTGCCCGCAATATTTTATTGATCGGATCCTTGGAGATATGTGGAACTACTTGCCTGAAGTAGTTCCAGAAATTGTGGGCTGCCGATCTGCACGAGATCTGTCGAGCGAACTACCTTAACTACTCCGTGATTGAGGGGAAGCGGGGTAGATAGAGGTGCGTGCGGTTTTGCGGCAAAGGGACGGCTTTTGCAAAAGACGATTGAAGAACTCCGGGAGGAGGCCGACGGCTACGCGCATAGGATCAAGGGAGTTGATCTAGTCGGTTGTGCAAGGGGAGCTTGCGGACAAGGGGAGCTTGCCGAGAATACTCCATGGGTTGGTAGAGACCACCCATCACGGTTTGTATTGAGGGGGAGGTTGTTCCTCCTAATAGAATCGCGATAATTAGTGATTGTACTCATTGATTATTTTAGGGGAGTATTCTGATTTTCTGGGCGGGGCCCCGCAGATGTAGGTGTGCGCACCGAACTGCGTTACCAAGTCTTAAGTGTCTCTGATTGGTTCTTGTTTTTAATCTTTGTGTTTATTTGATTGTTCCTACGTACTGAAAATTACAATTGGTATCAAAGCCAGGTTACCTGTATAACTTTGTTATCAAAGAAGGTGTGATCTTGGATTTCAGTACTTGAATCATGGCTACACGAGAAGGTGCCTCTGTTGTTCGTCCTCCCTTGCTCACTGGTACAAACTACACTTACTGGAAGTCTCGGATGCGTGTATTCATTAAGTCCATTGATGAGAAGGTCTGGATTGCTGTCAGTGAAGGATGGATACCGCCAACCAAAATTGACGAAGATGACAAAGAACACCTCAAGTCGGCAAGAGACTGGAGTCGGATTGAAGAACATGCGGCCTTGTGTAATTCTAAAGCGATTAATGCTATTTTTTCCGCTATCGACGAAGAGCAATTCAAGTTAATCTCTACGTATGAGTATGCAAAGGAAGCGTGGGATATACTGCAGAATATTCATGAAGGAACCAGTACGGTAAAAGCATCTAAACTTCAAATGCTTGCATCTCAATTTGAAAATCTCAGGATGAATGATGATGAGATTGTAGCTGAGTTCAATGGGAGACTGCGCGATATATCTAATCAGGCATTTCAATTGGGGAAGAAGTACTCTCAAAAGAAGTTGGTTGAAAAAACTTTGAGATCCCTACCCGATAAGTTTGCTGCGAAGATTGCGGCCATTGAAGAGGTGAGGAACACATCCACCATGAGATTAGATAAACTCATGGGATCTCTTCAGACCTATGAAATGAATCTGAAGCCGAACCACATGGATAAAGGGGTGGCTCTAAAGGTTGAAGTCAATAAAACATCTAAGCCTGAAAAAGACTCGGATATTGATGACGACATTGATCTGCTGACTAAGAATTTCAACAGAATGATGAGGAAGATAAGTAACAAGGGACAGAATTACAGATCTGCCAACAAGGAATCAAGACCGTATCTTCCTACTGCTGGAAAGGCAATCAGTCATCCCGCACAGAAGTATGAGCAAAAGAGTAAGGGTAAAGGAATACAGTGCAGGGAGTGCGAAGGTTTCGGTCACATACAGGCCGAATGTGCTAATACCCTCAAGAAGAAAAAGGGGAAATCATTAGCTAGTACCTGGAGAGATGAAGATTCAGAAGGAAGTTCTGGAAATGTAGACATCACCAGCAACTATGTGGCTTTTACGGCTATTCTTGATGATCAATCTGATGGGTACACCCCAAGCTGTGTTGGACTTAATGTTGCAACAGCTGGTACAACATTAGAGAACAAAACTGCAAATGTCAGAAAGAATGTTACAACATTATGTACAACATCATGTACAACATCTACAACCGAATCAGATTCTGAAGCTGACAGCGATGAGGAAGTTAGTGACAATGATATCCGTACAGCATATCAGATGATGTTTGAGAAATGGATGCAAATCTGCAATATCAATAAAGTCCTGAAGGATGAGAATGATAGACTGAAGAAAGAGAAGGAGGAGGTCAAAATCGAATGTCTGAAAGCTGAGGGAAACTGTAGAGAATTGGAAAGAAACTTCAGAAATGTTTTTCTCAGGGAAGAGAAAGCTGAATGCACATTGGAGAAGTGGAATTCTGGAAAAGCAAAGCTGGATGATATCTTAAACATGGGTAAGATTTCTGGAGATCGCACTGGAGTGGGATTCAATAGAGGAGCTTTTTATAATGTGTCTGCTGAAAGAAGAAGTCAAGTTACCAAAGAACTTGGAAGAATGGGTCAACACAATGGCCATGATCAAAAGAAGAGGCAGATTAGAGGTATAAAAGGTGGTCGTTCTGTGTGCAGTTACTACAAGTTCAAAGGCCATACTGAGAGAAACTGCTTCAGCCGCATGCGACATTGGTCAGAAGGAAGAAATGTTAGACACCCTGATATGAAGATGAAGAAGCAATGGGTCAGAAAGTCTGAATTATACAGCAAGAACACTACAGCGTCAGAGAAAACACTTCATGTTGTGACTAATGTTGTAACATTAGATACAACACAGAACAATGTTGCTACAGATGTTATAACAGCAGACTCGACATCTCCCCTCGATAATCACTATAAGCAATCTGTGCCAAAGTCTCATGAATCTTCCTCCAGAATTATCAGAGTGCTATCTCACCGCTCTGCTCATTGCTCTTCCTCCGTCGGTGCCATTGGATCTTCGCATGTACCCTCTGACAACACCGTCGATGTTTTCAATTCTCCAACTACTTTCCGGCCCCTCAGAGCTCATATTCTACCATGGACATCATTCCATTCGTCACCTTACTGTCAGATGTGAGGTACAGTGTTCTCCTCTTATTCCGCTGGCTGTGTCTCGGTTGAGTTTTTCTGAATTTTCTTTTGAGATGTGAGGCTAGCTGAATAGTAGTAGAGTTCAATGAGGACATACTTTTCCTGAATTTTGGATGTCTCTTCTGAGGTCATCACCACTCGGGTTGTTCTAGTAAGGGGAGAATGTGGTTTGGATTATTGTGGCTCAAAGGGGGAGAATATGTGCTTGGTTGGTGCTTGCTTTGGGTTGTGCCACATAATGCCAAAGGGAGAGATTGTTAGGGTTGAATTTCTGCTGATATTTGTTGGCATTAGTGGCACTACATCTGGAGGTTTCAGGTTGCGGAATCAGATGTCTTTTTGAGCAGTTTGAGCAAAATGTTGAACATTATGTTGCAACATTATGTTCAACATTCGGGATCTGGAATAATTGTTCGTATACAGAAACGCTGCTTTGGTCTACAAATCTGTCGTGGTGATCTCAGATCTGATTTGTAGCCTAGAATATCGTAGGTTCCTGATTTGATTGATTCCAGATATTGGTGAGATTTTTATACTCCTTCTTACCCGAATTAGTTCCTTAATTGATGGAGGTTTGTTGAGAATATTTGGGAATCTGGTTAGTTCCTAAATTGATGTGAGGAAATATTTACTGAGATTTATTAGTTTTATTTATCATAAATATATCCTTATTCTATGGGCAAAATATCTACATGAGATTTGTTTTAATTATTTTACCCGAATTAGATTCGGTGGTTCCTTGAATATGAGATTTCTTACCCGAAGTGATCCTAGAAATATTGGCGGATATTCTGCATTAAAGAGAAAGTTATTTACCCATAAATAGTGGTTACAAAATCTGAATGGGTTCATATCTGAATGGTTGTGCGGTTGAAGATATATGCGGTTGAAGATTCTATATATGAATGTTTTCAGATCTTGCATTATTGTTTAGATCTTCTCCAGATATTCGGTTGAATGCAGGTATGCATAAGATTTACCGACGAAGGTGAATTAAAGTATCAATCCACAACCGAGGTATGAAAGATCCTATTTATTGGCCGTGTTGTATATTATGTTGAACGTTATTATACAACATTATGTACAACATGCTGTCAGAAGGCTGGAATCGGTTGGCGGACTTCAGCGGTTATCAAAGGTGGATTACTTCAGATCTCATGTTATCTATTTTAGGTATTCTGGTATATTCTGTTGAAGATACATTTGGAAGCTGCAATCTCTTGGTTTTATTGTTGTATCGGTTAGAGAGATTCTTGCCCGCAATATTTTATTGATCGGATCCTTGGAGATATGTGGAACTACTTGCCTGAAGTAGTTCCAGAAATTGTGGGCTACCGATCTGCACGAGATTTGTCGAGCGAACTACCTTAACTACTCCGTGATTGAGGGGGAGCGGGGTAGATAGAGGTGCGTGCGGTTTTGCGGCAAAGGGACGGCTTTTGCAAAAGACGATTGAAGAACTCCAGGAGGAGGCCGACGGCTACGTGCGTAGGATCAAGGGAGTTGATCTAGTCGGTTGTGCAAGGGGAGCTTGCGGGCAAGGGGAGCTTGCTGAGAATACTCCATGGGTTGGTAGAGACCACCCATCACGGTTTGTATTGAGTGAGAGGTTGTTCCTCCTAATAGAATCGCGATAATTAGTGATTGTACTCATTGATTATTTTAGTGGAGTATTCTGATTTTCTGGGCAGGGCCCCGCAGATGTAGGTGTGCGCACCGAACTGTGTTACCAAGTCTTGAGTGTCTCTGATTGGTTCTTGTTTTTAATCTTTGTGTTTATTTGATTATTCCTACGGACTGAAAATTACATGTTAAATAGTTAAATTAATTAACGATTAATTAACAATTAGTGTTAGTTAACTAAGAATTATGCCCTAATGGGAGAGGGAGGCGGGGAGGCGGGGGAGGCAGAGGAGGAGGGGGAGGAGGTGGTGGGAGGGGGAGGGGGAGGCGGTGGGGAGGGGGAGGCGGTGGGGAGGGGACGGCGGTTAGGAGGGGAGGGGATGGCGGGGGAGGGGGCGGCTCCTCCCCATTCTCCACCCCCACATCACCACCACCGCTCTCCCTCTCATCCCCCTCCTACCATCGCCGATCTCGCCCCTCCCCCTCCTCCACGACGTCGATCTCTCCCTCCTACCCGCCGCCGATCTCCCCCTCATCCTCACCCCCTCCTCTTTGCCACCGATCTCCCACATTCCCCTCCTCCACGCTGCCGATCTCCCCCCTTATTCCCCTCATCACCCTCATCCCTCTCCTCATTGTCGCCGATCTCCCCATCATCCCCCTCCCCCTCCTCGCCGCCGATCCCCCCTCTCCCCCTTCATCCTCCTCATCCCCTCTCCGCGCCACCGCCCTTCCTCCCCCTCATCACTGTCGCTGCCGCCGCGAACAGGGACAAGTTACATGTCATCACTAACGGAGTTTTTAAACAGAAACTTAGAGTGGGTGACTAATTTGGTTATAGTTAATGATTTGAAAGATTAAACTCAAAATACGAAGAATTAAGGGACAAATATCAAAATATGCCAGATTTAAGGAATGAATATGTGAAAAACCCAAAAATGAATTAAAAGGTTTCCACAAAGAGTGACTTACCCCTACACTATGTCACAAAATCGGTCTACAAACGTCAAAATATATGGAAAAATCTAAAATTCATTAAAAATTAAGAAAAACTTACATTTTTGATCGAATTATCTCTAATTTCCATCAATTTTCTAAAGAATCAAAACCTTAAATCCCAATTTCACTGCTCAAACAAAGTGTTTTTCGTCGGGTCGATGAGAGATGGAAGGGTGAGGGCCAGCGACATTTACGAAATAATATAAAGAAAATGGATTGGATCGATTCAAATCTGTTTAAATTTTTTTTAAAAAATCAATAATGAATAGGATCGACCCATATAGGCCGATATCGGGCTAATATATTGGCCATATTAGTCGATAAATTGGCATATCTGGTTCATTTTAACAAAGCATCATTTATATCGGCATCGGACCTGATTATGTCAGATACCGATATATCGGACGCATCGGGCGATATTTAAATCTACACAACTAACACAAAACTAGAAATTAAACTATTGTACATCTGACACATGACTCACGGGGTTTGTGAAACTTATAATAGAGAGAGTGCAGGAGCGATTGGAACCATGTTTTTGGTCCATATTTGGGAGGAACCTTTTTCCTGTTTCTTGTCCTAAGAATCTTCTTGTCCTAAGAATCCTGGGTCCATTTCTGTTTCTTGTTTTGGACTTGACATGGGATAGCTCCTACTGATCTAAGATGGTCTTTGGAAACCATATCATGTTACTTACTATTTCAGTAGATTACTTTACCAGCTTTTGTATAGATTGTAAATAGCATATTACTTTTTCTGTTAGTTGTTTACTGTTGCATGCCTATTATAATTTATTTAGTACCTAACTAAATACTTGATTTATATATAATCTACTTTTCTAAATATTGTTATAATTTTTGTTGTCTCCGCCAGGTGTTGAACAGTAAACATGAGTACGAGTGGTCTGGGTTTCCAGTGCAGGACGTTTGAGTTCAGATTGAGTGAGGATAGTGCTATGTAGTTATCATTTATTTCATTTTATTTCTTTTTAGTAGAGAAAGATTGTAATTTTCGTTACTTGCATTAGTATTGTATTCCTCGACTTGAAGGAAAATTAAATAAAATGAGTATTTAATTTTGGTATGATGCCTGCTTTGTCTCTATATTGTTTTCACAGTTACTTGCAGGACTGCTTTACTTGAATTTGTAACAGCACCCAGAGAGCGGGGCGTTACATTTCTATGTGTAAACAGGCTTTTGTTAAGTTGGTTAGTCATGGTGTTTTTGTGGGTGTGCGCATCTGTGCACACATGCATGTGTTGCAAGCAGTATATATCTAAGTACGAATCGGGTACCTCCATGCCGAACCGATGTTCACAAATCATCCGCACGATATTAATCAATCCAATGGGTAGTTACTGGTTAATCCACCCAGAAATCCACTTTTGTGGATATAAATTATGGCATCAGGAAAAAAAACTGCTGACAGCTATTTCATTAAGTCAATGACCAATCGACAGAATTAAGTGTCTGACAGAATAATAGTTGAAAATGCTTAAGTAATTTCAGTAAGCTCCCTTTGGAATAAACATAGCTAAAATCCGTTATGATGTATTCAGTGACAGTTAATAAATTTAATTTTTCTTACATAAGGCAAGAAGCCCTTATTTGGGTTTGCGGACGCAGTCAGCCTTATAGTCTGAGATGCTCATGCATTGAATTGCAGAAACAAATGCCATGCCCACAAGTACAACGAGACAACCAAAGTAGAAAAAGGTTAAAAGAACAAGATATCTAACTCTTTTGGGTTGATTCCATCATCCAAAGAGCTGAAAGCAATCTGGGAAGATGAAGAAGAAGAGGGAGGTGCAGTTGGGTTTAGCAACAATGAGAATTTTGAGATGTAGAGTGACAATAATTTTTTTAAAAATATGATAAGAAAAGAATTCACCCAGAAGAACTTAGCTTTCGTTGAGGCTAAGATGGAGTAGCTATGAATCATTGAACAATTTTGTTGTGAAACCGTGTTGAGTCAGACATGATATTTCATGCCATGCAAGTGCTGCTTTGTCTGTCCTTTTTAGAACTTTCTACATGCTGGTACAGTGTTATGCCCATGTCATAATTATCTTGTTGCCTCTTAGAGAACTGATTAAGAAGGTTTGGTCACATCACACCAATTAGCACGAGTGAGAGGATAGCACCTAATGAAGCAATGAGGATGTAGGCGGTTAAAAGGGAGTTGTTGCTTACACGAGAAGATTGCCCTTATCTAGATTAATTGAAGAAAAGGATTCACACATCCTTCAAAATTCCAGGGTTACATGCGGTTTAGATGTTATTGTTGCCTTCATTGTTTATGTTAAAAATTTTAGGAGTTTATCGTCATTGCTAGTTGATATTGCTGTTTGCAAAAGGATATTTTGTTATTTTAATCAAGAATTAAGGTTTCAGTGGAAACCTTAAGGTTTCGGCCGTTTCAGATCGGTCTCGGAGGAGACCGATCCGAAACCCTCCGTCTTTTCCCGGTATCGGCCGATACCGGCCAATTTCGGGCTACACGAAAAAGAAGAAGAAGAAGAAGAAGAAGAAGAAGAAGGGAAAAGCCAAAAAAAGAAGAATAAAAGGAAGAGGAAGAGGAAGAGGAATAGAAAGAATAGAGAGGGAGGACTTACCTCATCGCTCTCCCGCTGCCTATCTCCAGTCCACCGCTGGTCTCAGATCATCCAAAAAAAAGAAATCAAAGTGGGAGAATAAGCGGAAGAAGAGAGATAAGGAGCTTACTTGGCCCGCCATCCCCCCGTCGCCCTCCAGCCTGCCCGCCGTCCTCCCCCGCCCTTCGGAAACATTGGTGGGGGGAGAGAGAGACGCTGTAATTGCCAATGAAGGGGGAGGGGTGATAGATATTTTGAGATGGCAAACTTGTAATAAGTGGTAAGTGCACAGAGTAAAACGGTGATGCACAAAGCAACTCTCCCCTTGTTTTTTGTAATAGCAAACTTGTACATAAGTTGTATGTGTGCAGAGTAAAACGGTGGTGCGTAAAGCAACTCTCCACTTTAAGTATACATCACTAGGTTTCCAGTATTTAAAATATAATATACAAATTTATAATTACATATTAGTAATACAAATTTAACAAGTATTTGATAGTATATGATTAATAATTTAGTTCCTTTAAGTATTTGTAGTATTTGATAGGTTTTAAGTATTTAAACTATCGATACGGACGAACCGAAACTCACTTCCAAAACCGCCGAAACAGGCGATACCGATATTGAAACCCAAATTTTCGGAAGACCGAGACCGAGACCTCAAACCTTGTTTTTAATTGTTACAAAATAACAAAATAACATAGATGATACATGAGAAATGCTGGCATTCATTGACTGGAACTTATTACTCGTGGACCCAGAGGATTGTATGAAATATATGTATATACTAGTTATAACTTGCGACCTATGGTCACGAGGCATTCAAAATATTCCCCTAAAAAGTTTAATCCATTCAAAATCTATCCCCTCTAAAAAATGTGCAGTCTCATTCAAAATAATCCCCCCCAAAAAAAAATTTAATGACATTCAAACTAAAATTTAGTACACCGAGAGATTCTCCTCAAAAATTTTAGTTTCCCCTAAAATTTATTTCACACCAGATTTAGTTTAGACCAAAATTTAAAATTTTAGTTGCCTCAAAATTTAGTTCATCCTTAAATTTTAAATTAAAATTTAGATCCTCCCAGAGAATTTACTTCCCACCAAAAGTTGTAGCTCCTCCAAAATTTAGTTCTTTTCAGATTTAGTTCCATCAAAATTTAAAATTTTAGTTTCACTAAAATTTAGTTCACTCTAGATTTAGTTCCTCTCATAATTTTAGGGTTTCCACTCAAAATTTTCACAAACTCTCATCCTAACCATTGATTCCTTAAGATTAATCTTAACGTCTTTTCTACCCACACTTTGTCCTAGTCAACAAACACATTCAAAAATCCCTGATTTGTATTATATATATATATATATATATATATATATATATATATATATATATATTCTATAAAACATGCGGTTGTGACTAGGACAAAAGGTGACGAGGACAAACATCCCATCGTCGGTTTTTTTGGTTTTTTGGCAGAAATAACCCCCTACAAATCCCTAATTGCACTTTTGACCCCCCCCCACAATCCCCACACACCCTCTCCCTTTTCCGATTTCTCCCCTTGGCTTCCTATCGGATCTTTTTTGTTCCTCCGTCTTTATTTTTGCCGTACACGTGTGCACGAGGTTTTTCCAAGTATATATATATGGAGATGATATGGTGTGCAAGTGAGCAAAATCCCTTAAAGTGAACAAACAAATCCTGGCCGTCAGATCCGACGGCCAGGATTTGTTTGCTCACTTTAAGGATTTTGCTCACTTGCTCACCATATCATCTCCATATATATATGTGTATGTATGTATTTGAAGTGTATGTTTTGTTCTGTTTGTTATGCTTTATTTTTAATAAAGATACTAATTTACGAGTAAATTAGTATCTTTATTAAAAATATATATTTGAAGTGTATGTTTTGTTCTGTTTGGTATGCTTTGTTCTGTTTGTTATGCTTTATTTTTAATAAAGACACTAATTTACTCGTCAAATAGTAAATAAAGATACTAATTTACGAGTAAATTAGTATCTTTATTAAAAATAAAGCATAACAAACAGAACAAAACATACACTTCAAATATATATATATACTCGTCAAATATATATATACTAGGCATTACCCGTGCCCATAGGGCATGGTTTATTTAATGGCTGAGTCCCCCCCAACACACACACACACACATTTCAAGTTCCCCCAAATTTCAAGTTTTCCCCCAAAATTTCAAGTTTCCCTCCAAATTTAAGTTTTCCCCCAAAATTTAAGTCCCCCCCAATTGTCATTGCCACATAGGACAAACTTGCCACATAGGACAAAGCTTTGTCCTAGTAGGATAAGATTTAAAATCTTCATCCTTTATAGAATAGAGAGAGAGAGAGAGAGAGAGAGAGAGAGAGAGAGAGAGAGAGAGAGAGAGAGAGATATATATATATATATATATATATACTATAAAATAGGGATGTTATCAAGAGAAATTGGACAAGAGAATTTGGATAAGAGTATATACATACATATATACATATACATACATACATATACATACATACATACATATACATACATACATATACATACATCTATTCTATAAAATAGGGATGTTATCAAGAGAAATTGGACAAGAGAAATTGGACAAGAGAAATTGGACAAGAGTATATACATCTATTCTATAAAATAGGGATGTTCTCAAGAGAAATTGGATCAGATAAATTGGACAAGAGAATTTGGATAAGAGAATTTGGACAAGAGTATATACATACATATATACATATACATACGTACATATACATACGTACATATACATACATACAAATACATACTTCTATTCTATAAAATAGGGATGTTATCAAGAGAAACTGGATAAGAGAAATTGGACAAGAGAATTTGGATAAGAGAATTTGGACAAGAGTATATACATACATATATAAACATGCATACATACATATATATACATACATATACATACATACATATGCATACATCTATTCAATAAAATATGGATGTTATCAAGAGATATTGGATAAGAGAAAGTGGACAAGAGAAATTGGATAAGAGAATTTGGACAAGAGAGTATACATCTATTCTATAAAATAGTGATGTTATCAAGAGAAATTGGATAAGAGAAATTGGATAAGAGAAATTGGATAAGAGAATTTGGACAAGAGCATATAAATCTATTCTATAAAATAGGGATGTTATCAAGAGAAATTGGATAAGAGAATTTAGACAAGAGTATATACATCTATTCTATAAAATAGGGATGTTATCAAAAGAAATTGGATAAGAGAAATTGGACAAGAGAATTTGGATAAGAGAATTTGGACAAGAGTATATCTATATATTAAAACACAAATGTTTTTAAATTCTAGGGCTGACTCGGACAAGCTGATGTCATGATGATGTATAAAGAGATTGATAGAAGAATGGCTAGGATTTAATTTTGGTAAAAGAAGGGTTGGAATGAGTGTTTGAAAAAACCGCCACTTTTTTCCTTTTATTTTCAAACCTCCCACAATCACTGCATTTGCGTAGAATACCACATATTTCCCCTTTTTGCTAAAAAAACCCTCTCTTTTCACTTTTTACCCACACACCATACACACACACACACTTATGCACTTCCACCTTTCGCGCCGAGGGCGCCCGCTAAATTTTTTAATTTATTGTTCCAACTCGAGGGCGCCCTCGCCGAATTTATTGTTCTACGCCGAATTTATTGTTCAGCACAAATTTGACTGTGTAAATAATGTTTGGGAACAAAGATTTCGCGGTTGAAAATCTTAAATGAACCGTGCCCGCGGGCACATGTTATGACTAGTATATATATATATGGAAAAAGAGAATCTAAGGTGTCTCCTTAGATGAAAATCTAAGGAGGCGCCCCCATTTCCCCACATCTCCTACAATTTTTTTGGAAATTTTTTTTCATGGGGTCGTTGTTCACATCATGGATGATCAACATACCAAATTTCAAGGGATTCCAATACTTTTTGAGCCACCATCTATCCCTTACAACTTCAACGGTATGAAAATGTGCTTAAAACCAAACGAAGTTGCAAGGGGTAGATGGAGGCTCAAAAAGTATTGGAATCCCTTAAAATTTGGTATGTTGATCATCCATATGGTGAACATTAAACCCATGAAAAAAAATTTCAAAAAAAATGTGTGAGATGGGGGGAAATGGGGGCGCCTCCTTAGATTAAATGTAAGGAGGCACCTTAGGATCCCTTTACCATATATATATATATATATATATATATATATATATATATATATATATATATATATATATATATATGGGTAAAATGCGCCTGAGGTCGTGCTCAGATTGGATTCCTGCGCTCGACCCCTCCTGACCGTCCGATCCGATCCCACGGCTGTTGTTAAAAGCGGAACATGAGGAACTTTTGGTGCAATTACCAACGGGCCCTTACGCGCCCGGAACGTTTGGGGCAATTACCATCCCGCCCTTATAGCCCCTATGAAAGCAACTTTTTAGAACTATTGGTGCAATTACCATCCCGCCCTTTATATCCTTTTCAAAGAAATAGTTTGCACTATACGGCACCGTTGTGCGCGTCGACCCAGAACGGAGTATATTACTCCCCGCGAACAACGCGCTACAGCCTATGCGTCGTGCGCGGCGTGGGATTAAAACACACAAGTGTTGAGAAGTTACCAACCGTGCGCACGACGGGCAAAATTACCCCCGTCGTGCGCGAGGGGGAAAACGCAATCTGTAAAGAAATTTCCATCCGCGCGCACGACGGGCAAACTTACCCCGTCGTGCGCGAGGGTTAAAACGCCTAGTGTGGAGCAATTTACGTCCGAGCGCACGACAGGCAAAATTACCCCCGTCGTGCGCGTCTCCGCGGGGCTTAAAACGCACAAGTGTCGGGCAATTTCCTTCCGCACGCACGACGGGCAAAATAACCCCCTCGTGCGCGTCGTGTGCGGGCAAACGCACAAGTGTGGAGCAATTTACCGCCGTGCGCACGACGGGCCAAATTACCCCCGTCGTGCGCGTAGGTTAAAACGCCTAGTGTGGAGCAATTTACGTCCGAGCGCACGACAGGCAAAATTACCGCCGTCGTGCGTGTCGTCCGCGGGGCTTAAAACGCACAAGTGTCGCGCAATTTCCATCCGCACGCACGACGGGCAAAATAACCCCCGTCGTGCGCGTCGTGTGCGGGCAAACGCACAAGTGTGGAGCAATTTACCGCCGTGCGCACGACGGGCCAAATTACCCCCGTCGTGCGCGAGGGGGAAAACGCAATCTGTAAAGCAATTTCCATCCGCGGCGCGCACGACGGGCAAACTTACCCCGTCGTGCAAGAGGGTTAAAACGCCTAGTGTGGAGCAATTTACGTCCGAGCGCACGACAGGCAAAATTACCCCCGTCGTGCGCGTCGTCCGCGGGGCTTAAAACGCCCAAGTGTCGAGCAATTTCCATCCGCACGCACGATTGGCAAAATAACCCCCGTTGTGCGCGTCGTGTGCGGGCAAACGCACAAGTGTGGAGCAATTTACCGCAGTGCGCACGACGGGCCAAATTACCCCCGTCGTGCGCGTGGGTTAAAACGCCTAGTGTGGAGCAATTTACGTCCGAGCGCACGACAGGCAAAATTACCGCCGTCGTGCGCGTCGTCCGCGGGGCTTAAAACGCACAAGTGTCGAGCAATTTCCATCCGCACGCACGACGGGCAAAATAACCCCCGTCGTGCGCGTCGTGTGCGGGCAAACGTACAAGTGTGGAGCAATTTACCGCCGTGCGCACGACGGGCCAAATTACCCCCGTCGTGCGCGAGGGGGAAAACGCAATCTGTAAAGCAATTTCCATCCGCGCGCACGACGGGCAAACTTACCCCATCGTGCGCGAGGGTTAAAACGCCTAGTGTGGAGCAATTTACGTCCGAGCGCACGACAGGCAAAATTACCCCCGTCGTGCGCGTCGTCCGCGAGGCTTAAAACACACAAGTGTCGAGCAATTTCCATCCGCACGCACGATTGGCAAAATAACCCCCGTCGTGCGCGTCGTGTGCGGGCAAACGCACAAGTGTGGAGCAATTTACCGCAGTGCGCACGACGGGCCAAATTACCACCGTCGTGCGCGTGGGTTAAAACGCCTAGTGTGGAGCAATTTACGTCCGAGCGCACGACAGGCAAAATTACCGCCGTCGTGCGCGTCGTCCGCGGGGCTTAAAACGCACAAGTGTCGGGCAATTTCCTTCCGCACGCACGACGGGCAAAATAACCCCCTCGTGCGCGTCGTGTGCGGGCAAACGCACAAGTGTGGAGCAATTTACCGCCGTGCGCACGACGGGCCAAATTACCCCCGTCGTGCGCGAGGGGGAAAACGCAATCTGTAAAGCAATTTCCATCCGCGCGCACGACGGGCAAACTTACCCCGTCGTGCGCGTGGGTTAAAACGCCTAGTGTGGAGCAATTTACGTCCGAGCGCACGACATGCAAAATTACCCCCGTCGTGCGCGTCGTCCGCGGGGCTTAAAACGCACAAGTGTCGAGCAATTTCCATCCGCACGCACGACGGGCAAAATAACCCCCGTCGTGCGCGTCGTGTGCGGGCAAACGCACAAGTGTGGAGCAATTTACCGCAGTGCGCACGACGGGCCAAATTACCCCCGTCGTGCGCGTGGGTTAAAACGCCTAGTGTGGAGCAATTTACGTCCGAGCGCACGACAGGCAAAATTACCGCCGTCGTGCGCGTCGTCCGCGGGGCTTAAAACGCACAAGTGTCGGGCAATTTCCTTCCGCACGCACGACGGGCAAAATAACCCCCTCGTGCGCGTCGTGTGCGGGCAAACGCACAAGTGTGGAGCAATTTACCGCCGTGCGCACGACGGGCCAAATTACCCCCGTCGTGCGCGAGGGGGAAAACGCAATCTGTAAAGCAATTTCCATCCGCGCGCACGACGGGCAAACTTACCCCGTCGTGCGCGTGGGTTAAAACGCCTAGTGTGGAGCAATGTACGTCCGAGCGCACGACAGGCAAAATTACCGCCGTCGTGCGCGTCGTCCGCGGGGCTTAAAACGCACAAGTGTCGGGCAATTTCCTTCCGCACGCACGACGGGCAAAATAACCCCCTCGTGCGCGTCGTGTGCGGGCAAACGCACAAGTGTGGAGCAATTTACCGCCGTGCGCACGACGGGCCAAATTACCCCCGTCGTGCGCGTGGGTTAAAACGCCTAGTGTGGAGCAATTTACGTCCGAGCGCATGACAGGCAAAATTACCGCCGTCGTGCGCGTCGTCCGCGGGGCTTAAAACGCACAAGTGTCGGGCAATTTCCTTCCGCACGCACGACGGGCAAAATAACCCCCTCGTGCGCGTCGTGTGCGGGTAAACGCACAAGTGTGGAGCAATTTACCGCCGTGCGCACGACGGGCCAAATTACCCCCGTCATGCGCGAGGGGGAAAACGCAATCTGTAAAGCAATTTCCATCCGCGCGCACGACGGGCAAACTTACCCCGTCGTGCGCGTGGGTTAAAACACCTAGTGTGGAGCAATTTACGTCCGAGCGCACGATAGGCAAAATTACCCCCGTCGTGCGCGTCGTCCGCGGGGCTTAAAACGCACAAGTGTCGAGCAATTTCCATCCGCACGCACGACGGGCAAAATAACCCCCGTCGTGCGCGTCGTGTGCGGGCAAACGCACAAGTGTGGCGTGCGCACGACGGGCCAAATTACCCCCGTCGTGCGCGAGGGGGAAAACACAATCTGTAAAGCAATTTCCATCCGCGCGCACGACGGGCAAACTTACCCCCGTCGTGTGCGTGGGTTAAAACGCCTAGTGTAGAGCAATTTCCATCCGAGCGCACGACGGCAAAATTACCCCCGTCGTGCGCGTCGTCTGCGGGGCTTAAAACGCACAAGTGTCGAGCAATTTCCATCCGCACGCACGACGGGCAAAATAACCCCCGTCGTGCGCGTCGTGTGCGGGCAAACGCACAAGTGTGGAGCAATTTACCGCCGTGCGCACGACGGGCCAAATTACCCCCGTCGTTCGCGAGGGGGAAAACGCAATCTGTAAAGCAATTTCCATCCGCACGCACGACGGGCAAACTTACCCCCGTCGTGCGCGTGGGTTAAAACACCTAGTGTAGAGCAATTTCCATCCGAGCGCACGACGGCAAAATTACCCCCGTCGTGCGCGTCGTCCGCGGGGCTTAAAACGCACAAGTGTCGAGCAATTTCCATCCGCACGCACGACGGGCAAAATAACCCCCGTCGTGCGTGTCGTGTGCGGGCAAACGCACAAGTGTGGAGCAATTTACCGCCGTGCACACGACGGGCCAAATTACCCCCGTCGTGCGCGAGGGGGAAAACGCAATCTGTAAAGCAATTTCCATCCGCGCGCACGACGGGCAAACTTACCCCCGTCGTGCGCGTGGGTTAAAACGCCTAGTGTAGAGCAATTTCCATGCGAGCGCAAGGCGGACAAAATTAACCCCGTCGTCCGCGGGGGTTAAAACGCACAAGTGTGTAGCAATTTCCATCCGCGCGCACGACGGGCAAAATAACCCCCGTCGTGCGCGTCGTGTGCGGGCAAACGCACAAGTGAGGGGCAATTTACAGCCGTGCGCACGACGGGCCAAATTACCCCCGTCGTGCGCGATTGGGAAAACGCAATCTGTAAAGCAATTTCCATCCGCGCGCACGCCGGGCAAACTTACCCCCGTCGTGCGCGTGGGTTAAAATGCACAAGTGTGCAGCAATTTCCATCCGCGCGCACGACGGGCAAAATAACACCCGTCGTGCGCGTCGTCCGCGGGGGTTAAAACGCACAAGTGTCGGGCAATTTCCATCCGCGTGCATGACGGGCAAAATTACCCCCGTCGTGCGCGTCGTGTGCCGGCAAACGCACAAGTGGATATTAATATACAGCCGTGCGCACGACGGGCCAAATTACCCCCGTCGTGCGCGAGGAGGAAAACGCAATATGTTAAGCAATTTCCATCCGCGCGCACGACGGGCAAACTTACCCCCGTCGTGCGCGTGGGTTAAAACGCCTAGTGTGAAGAAATTCACATCCGCGCGCACGACGGGCAAAATTACCCCCGTCGTGCGCGTCCTGTGCGGGCAAACGCACACGTGTGGAGCAATTTACAGCCGTGCGCACGACGGGCCAAATTACCCCGTCGTGCGCGATGGGGAAAATGCAATCTGTAAAGCAATTTCCTTCCGCACGCACGACGGGCAAACTTACCCCCGTCGTGCGCGTGGGTTAAAACGCCTAGTGTGGAGCAATTTCCATCCGAGCGCACGACGGGCAAAATTACCCCCGTCGTGCGCGTCGTCCGCGGGGCTTAAAACGCACAAGTGTCGGGCAATTTCCTTCCGCACGCACGACGGGCAAAATAACCCCCTCGTGCGCGTCGTGTGCGGGCAAACGCACAAGTGTGGAGCAATTTACCGCCGTGCGCACGACGGGCCAAATTACCCCCGTCGTGCGCGAGGGGGAAAACGCAATCTGTAAAGCAATTTCCATCCGCGCGCACGACGGGCAAACTTACCCCGTCGTGCGCGTGGGTTAAAACGCCTAGTGTGGAGCAATTTACGTCCGAGCGCACGACATGCAAAATTACCCCCGTCGTGCGCGTCGTCCGCGGGGCTTAAAACGCACAAGTGTCGAGCAATTTCCATCCGCACGCACGACGAGCAAAATAACCACCGTCGTGCGCGTCGTGTGCGGGCAAACGCACAAGTGTGGAGCAATTTACCGCCGTGCGCACGACGGGCCAAATTACCCCCGTCGTGCGTGAGGGTTAAAACGCCTAGTGTGGAGCAATTTACGTCCGAGCGCACGACAGGCAAAATTACCCCCGTCGTGCGCGTCGTCCGCGGGGCTTAAACGCACAAGTGTCGAGCAATTTCCATCCGCACGCATGACGGGCAAAATAACCCCCGTCGTGCGCGTCGTGTGCGGGCAAACGCACAAGTGTGGAGCAATTTACCGCCGTGCGCACGACGGGCCAAATTACCCCCGTCGTGCGCGAGGGGGAAAACGCAATCTGTAAAGCAATTTCCATCCGCGCGCACGACGGGCAAACTTACCCCCGTCGTGCGCGTGGGTTAAAATGCACAAGTGTGCGGCAATTTCCATCCGCGCGCACGACGGGCAAAATAACCCCCGTCGTGCGCGTCGTCCGCGGGGGTTAAAACGCACAAGTGTCGAGCAATTTCCATCCGCGTGGACGACTGGCAAAATTACCCCCGTCGTGCGCGTCGTGTGCCGGCAAACGCACAAGTGGATATTAATTTACAGCCGAGCGCACGACGGGCCAAATTACCCCCGTCGTGCGCGAGGAGGAAAACGCAATATGTTAAGCAATTTCCATCCGCGCGCACGACGAGTAAACTTACCCCGTCGTGCGTGTGGGTTAAAACGCCTAGTTTGAAGAAATTCACATCCGCGCGCACGACGGGCAAAATTACCCCCGTCGTGCGCGTCCTGTGCGGGCAAACGCACAAGTGATAGCAATTTACAGCCGTGCGCATGACGGGCAAACTTACCCCCGTCGTGCGCGTGGGTTAAAAGGCACAAGTGTGCGGCAATTTCCATCCGCGCGCACGACGGGCAAAATAACCCCCGTCGTGCGCGTCGTCCGCGGGGGTTAAAACGCACAAGTGTCGAGCAATTTCCATCCGCGTGCACGACGGGCAAAATTACCCCCGTCGTGCGCGTCGTGTGCCGGCAAACGCACAAGTGGATATTAATTTACAGCCGTGCGCACGACGGGCCAAATTACCCCCGTCGTGCGCGAGGAGGAAAACGCAATATGTTAAGCAATTTCCATCCGCGCGCACGACGAGCAAACTTACCCCTGTCGTGCGCGTGGGTTAAAACGCCTAGTGTGAAGAAATTCACATCCGCGCGCACGACGGGCAAAATTACCCCCGTCGTGCGCGTCCTGTGCGGGCAAACGCACAGGTGAGGAGCAATTTACAGCCGTGCGCACGACGGGCAAACTTACCCCCGTCGTGCGCGTGGGTTAAAACGCCTAGTGTGGAGCAATTTCCATCTGAGCGCACGACGGGCAAAATTACCCCCGTCGTGCGCGTCGTGTGCGGGCAAACGCACAAGTGTGGAAATATTTACAGCCGTGCGCACGACGGGCCAAATTACCCCCGTCGTGCGCGAGGGGGAAAACGCAATCTGTAAAGCAATTTCCATCCGCGCGCACGACGGGCAAACTTACCCCCGTCGTGCGCGTGGGTTAAAACGCCTAGTGTAAAGAAATTCACATCCGCGCGCACGACGGGCAAAATAACCCCCGTCGTGCGCGTCGTCCGCGGGGCTTAAAACGCACAAGTGTCGAGTAATTTCCATCCGCACGCACGACGGGCAAAATAACCCCCGTCGTGCGCGTCGTGTGCGGGCAAACGCACAAGTGTGGAGCAATTTGCCTCCGTGCGCACGACGGGCCAAATTACCCCCGTCGTGCGCGAGGGGGAAAACGCAATCTGTAAAGCAATGTCCATCCGCGCGCACGACGGGCAAACTTACCCCAGTCGTGCGCGTAGGTTAAAACGCCTAGTGAGGAGCAATTTCCATCCGAGCGCACGGCGGACAAAATTAACCCCGTCGTCCGCGGGGGTTAAAACGCACAAGTGTGCAGCAATTCACATCCGCGCGCACGACGGGCAAAATAACCCCCGTCGTGCGCGTCGTGTCGGGCAAACGCACAAGTGGGAGCAATTTTCAGCCGTGCGCACGACGGGCCAAATTACCCCCGTCGTGCGCGAGGGGGGAAACGCAATCTGTAAAGCAATTTCCATCCGCGCGCACGACGGACAAAATTAACCCCGTCGTGCGCGGGGGTTAAAACGCACAAGTGTGCAGCATTTTCCATCCGCGCGCACGACGGTCAAAATAACCCCCGTCGTGCGCGTCGTCCGCGGGACTTAAAACGCACAAGTGTCGGGCAATTTCCATCCGCGCGCACGACGGGCAAAATACCCCCGTCGTGCGCGTCGTGTGCGGGCAAACGCACAAGTGAAATATTAATTTACAGCCGTGCGCACGACGGGCCAAATTACCCCCGTCGTGCGCGAGGGGGAAAACGCAATCTGTAAAGCAATTTTCATCCTCGCGCACGACGGGCAAACTTACCCCGTCGTGCGCGTGGGTTAAAACGCCTAGTGTGAAGAAATTCACATCCGCGCGCACGACGGGCAAAATTACCCCCGTCGTGCGCGTCATGTGCGGGCAAACGCACAAGTGAGGAGTAGATTACAGCCGTGCGCACGACGGGCCAAATTACCCCCGTCGTGCGCGAGGGGGAAAACGCAATCTTAAAGCAATTTCCATCCGCGCGCACGACGGGCAAACTTACCCCGTCGTGCGCGTGGGTTAAAACGCCTAGTGTGCAGAAGTTTCCATCCGATCGCACGACGGGCAAAATTAACCCCGTCGTCCGCGGGGATTAAAACGCACAAGTGTGCAGCAATTACCATCCGCGCGCACGACGGGCAAACTTACCCCCGTCGTTCCTCGTGCGCGTCGTCCGCGGGGCTTAAAAAGCACAAGTGACAAGTGTGGTGAAATTTCCATACGAAGGTAGCAATATGGGTAAACATATCTTTTAATTTCTTACAACAAGTGATTATTTTGCACAAAACCTAACATCAATTTTATACAGAATTTTTTTCAATATCAACATTCTTGTTGTCCCTTTTTACTCGGTGACGTGCATTATAAATTGATTTGCATGGAAGGTTGGACTTTCAAAATCTCAGCCGGCCTCAGCGTGCTATTTGCCAAATCTCTCACTGATCCATCTCCATTCCCAGCTACTGCCCTTCATCGGAATGGCCCTCGACATATTTAGCAGATTGATGGTTGTGCCTGCCCACAACGCCTGTTAACCTTCACTCCTCACCGCCAACGCCGACGCCCACCATTACCACGCAATGAGAACAGACATTGACACTTCTTGGTTTTAACTGGCCTGTCGGTCGTTTTTTCCTTTCGGTGTCACCTGTAAACCCCGCTTCTTTCACATGCAAAGTAAACAACTTTGCATGTGAATGAAGCGGGGTTTACAGGTGACACCGAAAGGAAAAAACGACCGACAGGCCAGTTAAAACCAAGAAGTGTCAATGTCTGTTCTCATTGCGTGGTAATGGTGGGCGTCGGCGTTGGCGGTGAGGAGTGAAGGTTAACAGTCGTTGAGGGCAGGCACAACCATCAATCTGGCAATCCTTCTTGGACCGACTAGTTAGCTTTCTAAATTTCTCAGGAGTTACTGTTTATCGTTAGTCGGTCTAAGAACGTTGGTTGACCGACTAGGTTGCAAACTAGTCGGTCAGCAATGCTTCTTGGACCGACTAACTCATCAAATTATTTTTGTATCAGTTACTGTTCACTCTTAGTCGGTCTAAGAACGTTCATCGACCGACTAGATGCCAAACTAGTCGGTCAGTATTTGTTCATGGACCGACTAACTCTAGAATCCAAATTTCACCTGTAGCTACTGTTTACACTTAGTCGGTCTGCGTTGGTCGACCCCGACCGACTAGTTGTCAAACTAGTCGGTCAGTGGTTGTTCTTTGACCGACTAACTAGTGCTGTAAACCCTAGTTTTGCCCTAGCCGCCAGCCTAGCCTATAAATACCCAACCCAAACGTTTTCTTCCCCTCCAACTCGACCCTAAACCCTGAAATCGCCCCCATTGATCCCCCACCTTCCTCCAAGCTCCATTGCTTCATTCCAAGCCCTAAATCCATCATCCAAACCATCCATCTACCCTATCTACCTCTCATCTTCCCCAAAATCTCACCAAAACCCATCAAATCCCCAAATCCCCCAAAACCCTAGTTTCCCCAAACTTCTCCAATCTCTTCTAGATCTGATCCTAGGGTTCCCCGGAGTGTTCCTTCCGTCTCCTCTCGGTAAGAAATCGATCTACCGTTGTTTTTATAACTTATTTATAATTTTGGTGAAACCCTAATTAATTTCATGTGTTTGGTGTTTGTTTCCCCCTAAACAGCGATTTCCTCGTAGATAGCATCCGTGTGACGAGGTTGATCGTCATCCCCGGTTCTAGGCAAATGAAACTTGCCACTTAGGGTTTAGGCCATGTTTTAGGCCATGTGCATGTTGTAGGCGTAAAAGAGGCTAGGCGACGAAATGATACTCGCCTAGGCGCAAATTGGGGAACTAGCTTGACAACGAAGCTATTTCCGACATTTAGCATGTTGCACAACTACCATGTCATATTTACTTTCCATTAACGGTACGCGAATATGTTCATGTCATTGCATCTAGCCTGTCACGTTTAAATTCAATTAACGGTACGCAATTATCTGTTCCTAGCATTGCATTTTGATTGTCGTCGTGATTGTGTAGCACACACTACAATGCTATTATTTTCCTGGCTCGTGTTCCAGAAGCGAGCCCTGTAGTTGGAAACCCCAACGCTCGACACATATGGGTGGGGTAAGAGATAAGCGGACTGAGCCGAGTGGCCTGATCCGCCACTCCGGCCAGCAGGTGAAATCTCTAGTGTTCAAGTGATTAACAGTGATAGAGATAAGCGGCCTGAGCCACGAGCTGGCCAGCAGGTGGACTCTCTATGCACTAAGTGATAAACAGTGATAAATGAATAACAGTGATAGAGATAAGCGGACTGAGCCACGAGCTGGCCAGCAGGTGGACTCTCTATGCACTAAGTGATAAGTGATAAGTGATAAGTGATAAGTGATAAGTGTTAAATGATAAGTGATTAGTGATTTGGTAGCTTTTGCTACATTGTGCATGCTTGCCTCCCTTTTAAACTGTTGTATCATACTTAACTGCCATGTCATGCATACTAAACTGCTAGGTTGCTAGTTGCCTACTTTCAGTTTCCTTGCCCAAGTCTTTTAGACTTGCTGACATGTGCCCCTTTACTCTTTTGGGTGACACATGTTAGATCCTGAGCCCGAGTACCTCGTTGAGGACGAGGTGTTTGCTGACGCCGAGCCTGAGCTTGTGTTTGACGGGGAGTACGTGGACACTGGGGACCAGTCCTAGTGTCTCCGTTGCGTTTTATTTTTGTTAGACAGTTGTTTGTTATTGGTGCGTGGCACCCATACTTTGTTATGTCGTTGCTTTTGTTGGCCTTGTTCTGGGCCTTTAGACTCTTTTCTTTTAGCCTGGTGGCTTTTCTGGATGTTGAACATATTTGTGATGTTGGACAATATTTGTGAGATGTGAATTTTATTTCAGTCTCTCCTTGTGTTATTATTGCTATTCTGTTGTGGTTACAGGGACCTGTTTATGTATTGTGGACGCTTATCGGGTTTGGGGTTTCACAGCTCCACTCTCGTGCGAACCTTTTCACGTCTCGCCTCCATTTTAGGGAAGCGGGTCGTGACAGTGGTAATGGTGGGCGTCGGCGTTGGCGGTGAGGAGTGAAGGTTAACAGTCGTTGAGGGCAGGCACAACCATCAATCTGCTAAATATGTCGAGGGCCATTCCGATGAAGGGCAGCAGGAATCCTATCGGAAGTTTTACATGCAAAGCGACAACATTCTTGAAGGTGCATTTTGGTTGCGAAGTTAGACTGATTTCATTGGAGTCATCTTCTACCGCCATCCCATTCTCTTTACAGGCATCTACATCATGAAGGAAATGGTCCACGACTCCACATTGAAATAGCAGGAGTAACTTTCAATTTTATCTTCCATTTACCATGGTATATTTCTACATCAAGCAGAACGAAGCAATGGTTAGAATTTGTCCGGTTAAACTGAGAAACAAATATATTGTAAGAAAAATATGTAGAATACCGTGGCTATACGAGGAAGATCCGAGAAGAAGAATACTTGGCAGATGTAATTGAAACCGCTGAGGTGCGACCTCGGTGGTAGTTGCCGGTTGCTCCCAAAGGTTAACACAGCAGCCCCTGGCCGCGTCCACACTTGGCCAGAGACTTTGGATTTTGCAAAGTATAGCTACCCAGGAGAACGGGATGAAGCACAGAAGAATTTTTCGAGGAAGCAGTTTTTCCGTGTATTTTCTTGAGGAAAGCAGTGGGATATAAATAGAATTCAAAAAATAGCTGTTATGAATTCAAACGGTCAAATATTAAACGAGTATTAAAATAGGCTTTGAATGCTGCGTATTAAAGCGAGGCTTTAACTGCGTATTTATTGAGAGGTTTTGAATGCTGCAATCAAATTAGCAGTTACCAACATTTTAGAATGAGACGCCATTTATTATAGACGATTTGGACTGCACATGGATGAGGATGAGACTACAGTTGATTTACTGTGAGTAATGGAAAGAACCCGTGAGTCTACAGTTGTTGAGCTCGTGAATATACAGTTTATACAGATGTTGCGGTGTGAGTAATTTTTGAGGGTAATGTCAAACACAAAGCGAAATTTTTGAGGGCGTTCACGGTCAATTTATAGTGAAATTGACCATTCAAATTGATGAGTATAAGTCCGTTATCCTACAGCGATCCCTTCATTGCAAACATCTACGTAGACAATCATATGTATCAGTTTGTAAGCGCATAGGCTAATGAATCAGTTTGTGTCTGTATCAGTATGTACATCAATATAGTTGAATTCGATTGAATATGCCTTCAGCTTGCATAAGTATCAGATTTAATTTTAAAGTTTGCATGTAGTTTCTGAGTCAGATGGAATAAGTATCCGGTTTAATCTACAATGTTTCCAGATTGAACAAGTATAATAAGACTTAAATCTAAAAGCTTGCATGTAGGCTTGATTGGGATTCAGAATAAGTATGATTAAATATATTCCCGTGGTCGTGTTGAGAAAATTTGTCATCGATGAAACATCAGCTTAATGCGCACAACGAGTAAATTCTGCTGGTTGTGCGCGTTAAACAATTGTCCATAAAATACCTTAGATGCTCAAAGCGAACAGCTGGCTCTGGCTGTGCTTGTTGTGCACTTTGCGCAATTAAAGTAACCATTATAAATATCATCAACGCGCACAACGGCCATAAATTAGTTGGTTCTGGGCGTTGAGCAATTATGTAAGCGGCTATTAATTTTTCCAGCTCACGTCCCACCGGCGGTCAAACATTCTTGAGAAATGCACATGTCTGGTATCAATCAGCTGTAGATTTACGAACAGTCTTTTGTATATTCACGAGAACCCCTCAGTTTGTAAGAGCATAGGGCCATAGGCTAATGAATCAGTTTGGATCTGTATCAGTAATTCAGTATGTATATCAATATATTTGAATGGCTGGGTAATTTTCAAAATGTCATCAATTTGAATATGTATGAGATTTAATCTAAAATTTTGCATGCAGTTTATGAAGTCGATTGAATATGCCTTCAGATTGAAAAGGTATCAGATTTATTTTTAAAGTTTGTATGTAGTTTCTGAGTCAGAGTGAATAAGTATCCGGTTTAATCTACAATGTTTTCAGATTGAACAAGTATAATAAGACTTAAATCTAAAAGTTTGGATGTAGGCGTGGTTGGGATTCAGAGTAAGTATGATGAAATTTGGAATTTGATTGATTCACTGCGGTGGCGCGCAGTGGGAGTAAACTTATAGCATCTCACAAATATGATCAAAGAGCAAAACGGTCAAATTTATTCCCGTGGGGGCGTTGAGCAAATTTGTCATTGACGCAACTATAGAGCTTAACGCGCTAAACGGGCATAATTCTGCATGTTGTGCGCTTTGCGCAATTATGTTAGCCATAACAAATTTGAGAACGTGCACTCCGGCTCAAAGTGAACACCTGGCGATACTTGTTTCTGCATACATTGTTAATCTAATACATTGTTTCTGCATGAAAGAAAACTATAAATAATATTATTCTTCAATGTTAATTTTTTTAATTTTTAAGTATTTAGTATTTCTTGTAATGTTGTAAATATTTTAAAATTTGCTCGAAAAATATCCAATAATGGTCTCAGGTAGTATGTATAATTGAGATATTTCCATCGGTTCTAAACTTATTAAATTTGGTCATGTGCCTTGTAAAATACATTTGTAATAAATAGCCGTTACCAAGCTATGACGGTAATAAACGCAACGAAGGGCTGATATCAATTATCCGTTGTGCGCGTCGTGCGCGGTGGTTAAAAGTCATAGTGTGAATCAATATCCATCCGCTGTACACACACGGTCTCACATCTGAGGACTCCACAATCCACATTACACACAAGGGCTTATAGTGGAACCAATTAAACCGCACTCACAACAGAAACAATTTGATTGTTTTTGATGCGCTGGAAAATAAATAATTTTTCGAGTGTTCGACGGAGAGTAATTCAAGGCGCAAAACGGTTCGGTATCCTTGTCCTGTGGGGAGAGTAAATTGCCTCTTTTTCAGCTGACCCTAAAATTCTTAGGATTACGCGTTTTTCTCCGTGGGATTACGTGTTGAGTAAATAAGATGTTCATTCCCGAGATCCTTAGCATTACTGTAGGATAACAGACTTAATACTCATCAATTTGATCGGTTGTTTTACACTATAAATGGACCGTGAAGGCCGTGAAGGCCCTGGAGAAGCGTATGAAATCGGAGGCCTACAGGCTGATGCAGTCGCCTCCCGGATATGCTTCTCTCCCTGGTCTGCGAAGAGAAGAATGGCCCCCCGGGCCTTTGCGCCCTGGTTGGCTGCTCTGGGTCAATTAGGTTGGCGGTGCATGGCTACCGTCTCTCTGAGGCACAAGCACTCCCTTCTGTTCTTTTCGATCTCTTGGCTCGCAGCCAAATTGGGCAACTCTGACTGTGGATGAAGCAGATCATAATTGTCCCTTTCCTCCTGGGGATTTCCAATTTTGGCTGCGAGCCAAGAGATCGAAAAGAACAGGAGGGAGTGATTGTGCCTCAGAGGGCCGGTAGCCATGCACCGCCAACATATGTGACCCAGTGCAGACATCCAGGGCGCAAAGGCCCGGGGGCCATTCTTCTCTTCGCACTTCGCAGACCAGGGAGAGAAGCATATCCTGGAGGCGACTGCATCAGCCTGTAGGCCTCCGATTTCATACGCTTCTCCAGGGCCTTCACGGTCCATTTAGTGTGAAATTGACCATTCAAATTGATGAGTATACTCCGTTATCCTACAGCGAGCCCTAATGCCTGACGCTTACGGTAGAAATGGACGATGGAATTCAACCAGTTATCTTTTCACGTAAAGCTAAATGATTGCTGTTGGAAACTTACGCAATGGTGGTAATAAACGCAACGAAGGGCTATCGTCCATTTATAAACATGCATGCCCGATGAATGCCTTCCATATGTGAGCATTTCGCCTTCCACTCCTCGACTATACACTCCATATCCATCTCCTCTTTATAAACTCCATCCAAACCATTAAATCCTTCATCATTTCACTATACCTCGTCTATGACACACAAACACTCCCTCCTGTTCTTTCCGATCGCGAAGATAAAAAGCTCATTCTATTTGTTATGCAACCATTTGGTGTTGTTCGACGCCTCATGTGAATCGGAGTTTCTCTAGGTGTCTTTGAAACGGCTACATACCCGACTGCAGGTTACACCGACGCATGCTATGACTACACTCATAGCCAGCCGATGATGGCAGAAAATCGGCAACGACGGTAATAAACGGAACGAAGATGGTCGCCCGGTGAACTCGCGGAAGTTGACGGGGAAGCACGCAGATCACACCGACAATCACATGTTTCAGTTTGTAAGAGCATAGGCTAATGAATCAGTTTGGATCTGTATCAGTATGTACATCAATATATTTGAATGGCTGGGTCATTTTCAAATTAACATCAACTAGAATATGTATGAGACTTAATCTACACTTTACCTAAACGCGCACAACGGGCATAATTCTACTAGTTGTGCGCGTTTAAGTATGATGAAATTTGGAATGTGATTGATTCATTGCGCTGGTGCGAGCACTGCGAGGTGGAATTAAAATTATAGCATCTCACAAATATGCTCAAAGCGCAAAACGGTCAAATTTATTCCTGTGGGGGGGTTGAGCAAATTTGTCATCGACGCAACTATAGAGCTTAACGCGCACAACGGTCATAATTCTGCATGTTGTGCGCTTTGCGAAATTATGTTAGCCATAACAAATTTGCTGAATGCGCACACCGGGTCAAAGTGACCATCTGGCGATACTTGTTGTGCGCTTTGAGCAAATTTTTAAACCATTAAAAATTTGCTAACCGCGCACAACGGCCAAAATATAAATTTTGCCAGCTCACTTGCCACTGGTCATACATTCTTGGGAAAATCATATGTCTGGTATCAATCAGCAGTAGATTCAGGAGCAGTATTTTCTTATTCACGAGCACCCTTCTGTAGCTTGACGGGGTCTTCGATGTAGCCACACAGTTAATATGGTACTGCAGCAGTCACATCCTCATTGACCCATCTGCGTTGTGCGCATTGAGCAATTCCCATTTTCCATGCGTTTTGCGCGAGAATCAATTATAATAGTTTTTCTCTTCTGTATTATTTAGCCGGGGTGCGTGTCGAATAAAATGTATTAAAAAATCTTAGTGGAGAGTAGTATTGTCGGGAGTAATTTTCCTATTAGCATCAATGTTGATCAAGGCGAAAAATCGTTGAGTTTCCTTATTATGCGCGGAGAGTAATTAACCAATTTTGATCCAGATGCTAAAATAATTGGGATTACGAGATTTTCGCGTTGGTATTCCGCGGTTTGCGCGTTGAGTAAATAATTGTTGATTCCTGAGATCCATTGCATTACTGTAGGATCAAGGACTTATTATACGCTTCATTTTGATTGCTCCAATTCCCCTATAAAATTGGCGGACAAGGAGCACTCATCTTCTCACAAGTTCATCTACTTTCTTCCATCATCTTCTTCTTTATTTGCCCCCACAACCTTCCTATTGAAACAGTAAGTCCTTCAGCTGTTCGTGCATGCTTGATATAGATATCAGTTATTGCTATCAAGCATGCACGATAGCATTCATTCAGCTGTTCGTCCATTTATAATCAGGGATTCCCGAAAAAGGGTTTCCATATGACCGTCCCCGAAACTGGGCACCCAGGTCAACCGCCCAAGAAGTACTGATCAGGGGGACATAACCAGCACATTGTGTCAAGTATGATACATACTTGACAGCCGGTTACAATGACGCGTGCAATGACGACACTCCTATCATGTTTCACTGTTGCCGACAGTCGGCAACGACGATAATAAACGTAACGACGATGGTCGACCGAGGTAACTAGATGGTTATAGATTGTTATGGACGCCTCCCCCAAGCTTTTAACAGTTCATTTTTTTGCTTTTAGCGATCGAGGATCATCTCATCCTTCTTAAGATCATCGAACTTTGTCCGCTCCTTCGGAATACCCTTCAAGATTGAAGCACGAACAACGTCCTCGGGCCCAGGAAGTATCGAAATTACTGTAACCATTGATCCAGACGTTCTAGAATGCTTCGTTGGATGCGAGCCGTTGCGCCCGCCAATGTTCCAGGTTCAAAAACATGGATTTTTGAACCTGGAACATAGGAGGGCACAAGGGCTCGCATCCAACGAAGCATTCTAGAACGTCTGGATCAATGGTTACAGTAATTTCACCATATTCCCACTCGATTGTTCTTCATTTTCTTATTCAATTTGGATTCGAACCAAGAGATCGAAAACAAAAGGAGGGATTGCTGTTGCCTCAGAGGGACGGTAGCCATGCACCGCCAACCTATGTGACCAAGGGCCGCCATCCAGGCTTAATCATATGTATCAGTTTGTAAGAGCATAGGCTAATGAATCAGTTTGGATCTGTATCAGTCTGTATGTACAGCAATTATTTGAATGGCTGGTTAATTTTCAAAATGTCATCAATTTGAATATGTATGAGATTTAATCTATAATTTTGCAAGCAGTTTGTGAATTCTATTGAATATGCCTTCAGATTGAAAATGTATCAGATTTATTTTTAAAGTTTGTATGTAGTTTCTGAGTCAGAGTGAATAAGTATCCGGTTTAATCTACAATGTTTTCAGATTGAACAAGTATAATAAGACTTAAAGCTAAAAGTTTGGATGTAGGGTTGGTTGGAATTCAGACTAAGTATGATGAAATTTGGAATTTGATTGATTCACTGCGGTGGCGCGCAGTGGGAGTAAACTTATAGCATCTCACAAATATGCTCAAAGCGCAAAACGGGCAAATTTATTCCCGTGGGGGCGTTGAGCAAATTTGTCTTCGACGCAACTTTTGCGTCACGCGCACAACGGGCATAATTCTGCATGTTGTGCGCTTTGCGCCATTATGTTAACCATTAAAAATTTTGCTGAACGCGCACACCGGCTCAAAATGAACACATGGCGTTACTAGTTGTGCGCTGTGAGCAATTTTTTGGTACTGAACGTTGAGCCCTTATGTAACGGCTATAAATTTTTCCACCTTACTTGCCACCGGTCATAAATTCTTGGGAAAATCATATGTGTGGTATCAATCAGCTGTAGATTCAGGAGCAGTATTTTCTTATTCACGAGCACCCTTCTGTAGCTTGACGGGGTCTTCGATGTAGCCACACAGTTAATATGGTACTGCAGCAGTCACATCCTCATTGACCCATCTGCTTTGCACGCATTGAGCAATTCCCGTTTTCCATGCGTTTTGCGCGGTGATCAATTATAATGGTTTCTCTCTTCTGTATTATTTAGCCCGGGGTGCGTGTCGAATAAAATGTATTAAAAATTCTTAGTGGAGAGTAGTATTGTCGGGAGTAAGTTTCCTATTAGCATCAATGTTGATCCAGGCGAAAAATCGTTGAGTTTCATTGTTATGCGCGGAGAGTAATTAACCTATTTTGATCCAGATGCTAAAATAATTGGGATTACGAGATTTTCGCGTTGGTATTCCGCGGTTTGCGCGTTGAGTAAATAATTGTTGATTCCCGAGATCCATTGCATTACTGTAGGATCAAGGACTTATTATACGCTTCATTTTGATTGCTCCAATTCTATATAGCAACTCCACCACAAATCTCTAAAAACCCCCTTTCAAAATGGAATATCTCTAAAAGATGCTATTTTTGAGGATGGGCAACTCCAACCCACCATCTTCAAATCCTATTTTTTCTTTGTTTAAGCTTTACTAATGAAAAATATTTATCGTTATAATGGGTTAATCTAATACATTGTTCCTGGCACTCCTGCTTGAAAGAAAACTATAAATAATATTATTCTTCAAGGTTAATTTTTTTTAATTTTTAAGTATTTAGTATTTCTTGTAATATTTTAAATATTTTAAATTTGCTCGAAAAATATCCAATATTGGTCTCATGTAGTAGGTATAATTGAGATATTTCCATCGGTACTAAAATTATTAACTTTGGTCACGTTATTTGTAAAATACATTTGTAATAAATAGCCGTTACCAATCCATGACGTTAATAAACGCAACAAAGGGCTGATATCAATTAGCCGTCGTGCGCGTCGTACGAGGTGGTTAAAAGTCATAGTGTTAATCAATATCCAACCGCTGTACACACACGGTCTCACATCTGAGGACTCCACATTACACACAAGGGCTTATAGTGGAACCAATTAACTCGCACGCACAACAGAAACAATTTGATTGTTTTTGTTGCGCTAGAAAATAAATAATTTTTCGAGTCTTTGACGGAGAGTAATTCAAGGCGCAAAACGGTTCAGTTTCCTTGTCGTGTGGGGAGAGTAAATTGCCTCTTTTTCAGCTGAGCCTAAAATACTTAGGATTACTCGTTTTTCTCGGTGGGATTACGCGTTTCGTAAATAAGATGTTCATTCCCGAGATCCCTAGCATTACTGTAGGATAAATGGATCGTGAATGCCGTGAATGCCCTGGAGAAACGTATGAAATCGGAGGACTACAGGCTGATGCAGTCGCCTCCCTAATATGCTTCTCTCCCTGGTCTGCGAAGAGAAGAATGGCCCCCCGGGGCCTTTGCGCCATGATTGGCTGCTCTGGGTCAATTAGGTTGGCGGTGCATGGGTACCGTCTCTCTGAGGCACAAGCACTCCCTCCTTTCTTTTCGATCTCTTGGCTCGCATGCAAATTGGCCAATTCTGACTGTGGATAAAGCAGATCATAATTGTCTCATAATGCAGAAGCTGGAAGCCTGGAACCTGTGCGGAAAGACAAAAGGCATGGTTGTCTCAGATTTACAGAAAATCAAATGATGTGAAGAGTCACACATCCATTTCCTCGTCTGAACAGATGATGGTGATGATGCTCAAGTAAAGCGACAGAAATTACAAAACGAGCAGGGAAGTGACTGTAATGACACGCCAATGACGGCATGTCGCGCCTTTGAACTATTTGAATTGGAAAATGTTTTGAACTATTTAAGTCTTTGGATAATTATCGGAGGAAGCCATCTTATGAACACCTTTCCTTGTGTATGCGTGTGCGGAGGCCCATGTCCAGTAGTGCACATATCATATTTGTCTCTTATACTGGTCTCTTACAGGCGGTGAAGATCTTCTCTGGATTAAGCTTTTACTTCACCGATCAGTTCGAGCCTCCTTAAAGGGGCTTCCTCGAAAAGGTGGATCTAGCTGCCGGTCGAACCGGCCGGATGAATGTTGACCAGGTGATGGACGCATCAAATGCCAGTGTGTTCTCCGTAGGATCCGCCTTCATTGTCTACAACGAAGATCCTCCACCTACGTGCGCCTTAGCAGATCTTGAGGAGGTTGTAACGAAGAGATGCGACGAGGTTGGGGCCGCATGCAGGGTTTAGTATTCTCTTACTGGAACACATCGCTGCATGCAGTTCTGCATCTGAGCTTGTAAGTTGTTCAAAGACCAGCGGTGTTTAGTATTTTGATCTGTTGGTGTTGTTCGACGCCTCATATGAATCGGAGTTTCTCTAGGTGTCTTTGAAACGGCTACATACCCGACTGCAGGTTACACCGACGCATGCTATGACTACACTCATAGCCAGCCGATGATGGCAGAAAATCGGCAACGACGGTAATAAACGGAACGAAGATGGTCGCCCGGTGAACTCGCGGAAGTTGACGGGGAAGCACGCAGATCACACCGACAATCACATGTTTCAGTTTGTAAGAGCATAGGCTAATGAATCAGTTTGGATCTGTATCAGTATGTACATCAATATATTTGAATGGCTGGGTCATTTTCAAAATAACATCAACTAGAATATGTATGAGACTTAATCTACACTTTACCTAAACACGTACAACGGGCATAATTCTGCTGGTTGTGCGCGATTAAGTATGATGAAATTTGGAATGTGATTGATTCACGAGGTTAATGGGCCAATGCTGACAGCGCTGGAAATTTTTCCAGCGCTGTCCGCATTTTGGGCAAGATAAAAAAAAATTTTGAAATTTTTTTTTGCAGTAGGTAGATATACGTGTTAGGACGCTCCCCACAAAATTTCAGCTCGATCCGACACCGTTTGAGACTCCGTTCATCGATTTCAAAAACATTACGCAAATCTGTCCACAGTTTTGCGTAACGTTTTTGAAATCGATGAACGGAGGCTCAAACGGTGTCGGATCGAGCTGAAATTTTGTGGGGAGCTTCCTAACACGTATATCTAACTACTGCAAAAAAAATTTCAAAAGAAAATACTTTTAGGTTGCCCAAAATGCGGACAGCGCTGGAAAAATTTCCAGCGCTGTCAGCTCTTCTCCATTTTTCACTTGATTCACTGCGCTGGTGCGAGGTGGAATTAAAATTATAGCATCTCACAAATATGCTCAAAGCGCAAAACGGTCAAATTTATTCCCGTGGGGGGGTTGAGCAAATTTGTCATCGACGCAACTATAGAGCTTAACGCGCACAACGGTCATAATTCTGCATGTTGTGCGCTTTGCGAAATTATGTTAGCCATAACAAATTTGCTGAACGCGCACACCGGGTCAAAGTGACCATCTGGCGATACTTGTTGTGCGCTTTGAGAAAATTTTTAACCATTAAAAATTTGCTAACCGCGCACAACGGCCAAAATATAAATTTTGCCAGCTCACTTGCCACTGGTCATACATTCTTGGGAAAATCACATGTCTGGTATCAATCAGCAGTAGATTCAGGAGCAGTATTTTCTTATTCACGAGCACCCTTCTGTAGCTTGACGGGGTCTTCGATGTAGCCACACAGTTAATATGGTACTGCAGCAGTCACATCCTCATTGACCCATCTGCGTTGTGCGCATTGAGCAATTCCCGTTTTCCATGCGTTTTGCGCGAGAATCAATTATAATAGTTTCTCTCTTCTGTATTATTTAGCCCGGGGTGCGTGTCGAATAAAATGTATTAAAAAATCTTAGTGGAGAGTAGTATTGTCGGGAGTAATTTTCCTATTAGCATCAATGTTGATCAAGGCGAAAAATCGTTGAGTTTCCTTGTTATGCGCGGAGAGTAATTAACCAATTTTGATCCAGATGCTAAAATAATTGGGATTACGAGATTTTCACGTTGGTATTCCGCGGTTTGCGTGTTGAGTAAATAATTGTTGATTCCCGAGATCCATTGCATTACTGTAGGATCAAGGACTTATTATACGCTTCATTTTGATTGCTCCAATTCCCCTATAAAATTGGCGGACAAGGAGCACTCATCTTCTCACAAGTTCATCTACTTTCTTCCATCATCTTCTTCTTTATTTGCCCCCACAACCTTCCTATTGAAACAGTAAGTCCTTCAGCTGTTCGTGGAAGGCGAAATCCTCACATCTGGAAACCCTTTTTCGGGCATGCCTGATTATAAATGGACGAACAGCTAAATGAATGCTATCGTCCATATCAGATATCTATATCATGCCCGTTACTCTGTGGTGTCTCTTGCCGAAGATGAAAGAACTCACCCTCAGACGGATACCCTGCACAACAACGACGTTTTCAATCTTGTCATGCTTGCTGAATAGCTGCCCGAACCTGGAGGATCTAGTCATTGGAGTAAGTTCAAATTTTCTAATTATTTCCTCTGAATAATTCAAAACTACGTATGTATGTATGATGGCATTAAGCTTTCTGTTTTGTTACCATGATGAAATGTTTGATTTTCCAGACCCGTAAGCTTCAGCGCTAGAATACTGGGATCAGCAGATGCCTTCGGATTGCATGACAAATACGCTGAGCACGGTAACTGTAAACGTGGTCGATGTACACCGCGAGGGCTCGCAGCCAATGAAGCATTCGAGAACCTCGGGATCGATGGTTACACGAATTTCGCCTTTTTCCGTATTCCGACGCGATTGTTCTTCATTTTATTCTTCAATTTGGATGCGAGACAAGCGATCGAAAACAACAGGAAGGAGTGCTTGTGCCTCAGAGCCAGAGGGACAGTAGCCATCCACCGCCAACCTATGTGACCAAGGGCCGCCATCCAGGCTTAATCATATGTATCAGTTTGTAAGAGCGTTTGGGTCTGTATCAGTATGTACATCAATATAGTTGAATTCGATTGAATATGTCTTCAGATTGGTTGTGCGCGTTAAACCATTGTCTATAAAATACCTTAGATGCTCAAAGCGAACACATGTTAAAGCGCACAACGACTCAAAGTGTCTACACCTGTCGTTTCTTGTTGTTCGCTATGAGCAATTATTTAAACCATTAAAAATTTGCTCATCGCGCACAACGGCCATAAATTTGTTTGTTCCAACCTTTGTGCAATTATGTTAGCGGCTATTAATTTTTCCAGCTCACCTCCCACCGGCCGGTCAAACATTCTTGAGAACTGCACATGTCTGGTATCAATCAGGTGTAGATTGACGTGCAGTCTTTTGTATATTCACGAGAACCCCTCCTGTACCATGACGGGGTCTTCGATGGAGCCACACATTAACTCTACTTCGGTCGCATCCTCATAAACCAATACAAATCGCTGCCATGCTTTGTGCGTTGTGCGCCTTGAGCAATTCCATTTTACCATGCGTTTTACGCGGTGAGCAATTCTGATTGTTAGTTTGTTACTCGATCCTGTATTATTTAGCACGGTGTGCGCGTCGAATAAAATGTTTTAGTATTGGTGGGAGTAATTTTCCAATTGGCATCATTGTTGATCAAGGCGAAAAACCGTTTAGTTTCATTTTGATTGGTCCAATTACCCTATAAATTGGCGGACAAGGAGCCCTCATCTTCTCACAACTTCCTCTAATTTCTTATATCATCTTCTTCTTTTTGCCCACACAACCTCCGTCTGGAAACAATAAGGTCTGCTTTTGTTCGAGCATGATGCATGAGGTATAAATGGAGGAGATGGAGATGGATATGGGGTGTAAAGATGAGATGGTTTTCTACTGTTCGGGCCTGATGCTTGAGATAAAAATGGACGATAGAATTCAACCAGTACTTTTTTCACGCATTCACATGGAACGGCCATCTCCTCTTTTACACTATCTTCTCCTCCATCCCCTTCATATTTGTACTATAGATCCTATATTTATAACGAACCATGTGTTGGTGTTCACCGCCTCTTGGCAATCGGAGTTCTTTTCGGTGTCTTTGAACCGTCGTCATACTTGACAGTCGGGTACAAGGACGCCTGCAATGACGACACTCTTATAAGGGCTACGGTGGCAGATAGTTGGCAAACACGTCCATAAACTCAACGAAGATGGTCTCTTCGTTGCGTTAGTTAACGTCGTTGCCTACTTACGGCAACTGTAGGCAGGATAGGAGTGTCGTCATTACATGCGTCGTTGTAGGTTGAAGCACGCAGATCACGCCGACAATAGATCCGGTAAAAAGCACCTTCATTGCAAACATCTTACGAAGACAATCATATGTATCAGTTTGTAAAGAGCATGGGGTAATGAATATGTTTTGTTCTGTATCAGTATGTACATCCATATAGTTGAAAGGCGGGGTCATTTTGAAAATGTCATCAATTGGAATATGTCTGAGATATAATCTAAAAATTTTCAATCAGTATACGAAGTCGATTGAATATATGTAGCCGATTTAATCTAAAATGTCTTCAGATTGATTATGTATCAGAGATAATCTAAAAGTTTGCATGTAAACAAGTTTATTTTATCATAGACGGAATTTAACAACTTGCTTGGAGGGACATTTTCGCATTCTTTACAATACGTCGATAACGACGCCAGTGGTTGAATGCAGGACGTTGGATGGCGGGCCGTTCCACTTTACTGTAAACTGCATCAGGATGTGCGACGGGAGGTCGAGGAGTGGAAGGCAGGCCTTTGGATGGCGGTCGGGGGTTTCGTTCCAATTTACTATAACCTGCACCAGGATGTGCGACGGGTCGTCAAGGAGTGGAAGGCATGCCGTTGGATGGCGGGCTGGGGTTTCGTTCCACTTCAGGATGTGCGACGGGAGGTCGATGAGTGGAAGGCAGACCGTTGGATGGCGGAGGGACCCGTTGTCTGGGAACGGTGGTGCCCAGTGGGGTGATTGGCATGGCGATGCCTTCACCGGTGATTTGGACCGACACCCCGCGGGCGGCGACGCCTCCACCGGAGGTGGAGGTTGTCACGGAGTAGGCGCTGGAGGGGAGGAGCGGTCCGCCCTAAGTCCCCTGGCGTTAGTTCTCCAAGGGAATTCGGGGAGTGGAAGGCTGGCCGCTCCATGTGTAAGACGAATAACTCGTCGGCGATCCGCCTGAGAAAGGAAGAATTCGTCGGGAAGGAGAGGTCCGGTATCGGGCCAGCGGGAGGTTTCGGCGACGCCGCCCCCGGAGGTGGAGGTCGTCACGGAGTAGGCGTTGGAGGGGAGGAGCGGTCCGCCCTAAGTCCCCTGGTGTAAGTTCTACAAGGGAAGTCGGGGAGTGGAAGACGGGCCGCTCCATGTGTAAGAGTAATAACTCGTTGGCGATCCGCCTGTAAGACGAAGAATTCGTCGGGAAGGAGAGGTCCGGTATCAAAGGAGGGCCTATCCAACGATCGGGCCAACGGGAGGTTTCTTTTGAGAGGGGAGGAGTGTCTAGAGGCAAATCGCCCCAACACCCTGGGATTGTGAGGAGAGATCGAATACGGGGGCTTTTCTTTCTTTGCTTTTATCAATTATGTCTCAGCGTTGAGCAATTAAGTAAGCGGCTACAAAACCACTCATACCTCAGAATTACTCACCGCACACAACCACTCAATCTCAGAATAAGCTCACCGCACAAAACCCACTCAAAACTCAGAATTGATCAGCGCACAAATCCACTCAAAACTCAAAATTGCTCATCGCACACAACCACTCAAACTCAGAAGTGCTCACCGCACACAACCGCTCAAAAATCAGAATTGCTCAGCGCACAAAACCACTCAAACCTCAGAATTGCTCACCACACACAACCAATTTTGTCGCAGTGAGGGTGAACTGCCACAAAGTTCGCCACTGGGTCACAATTGCTCTTGCCTTTGAGGACATTTGTGTCATTTTCCGGGTCAAAGGTCTCCCTGAGAGCTTTCAAATCGCTCCTGCTACATCAATTCTCTCCCATCGCAATTAACGTCTCTTCATCTCTCTGACATCAATCCGCTGTAGATGAGCAGTCATTTGTATATTCACGAGAACCCCTCTGTAGCACGACGGGGTCTTCGATGTAGCCACACATTAACTCTACTTCTTCTCATTAATACAATTCGCTGTCATGCGTTCTGCGTTTTGCGCATTGAGCAATTCTCGTTTTCTAAACGTTCTGCGCGGTGAGCAATTATGATAGTTACTCGCCTCTATATTATTTAGCCCGGTGTGCACGGCGAATATAATGTATTAAAAATTCTTAGTGGAGAGTAGTATTGTTGAGTGTAATTTTCCTACTATGTCATCAAGGCGAAAAACCGTAGGGTTTCATGGTTTTGCGCGGAGAGTAATTAACCTATTTTTTTCCACATTCTAAAATAATTTAGGGAGC
>CM061140.1:126147807-126285509 GCA_030789695.1 Scilla litardierei | reverse complement strand
CATGGCATTATAATAACATTCAAGTATTATTATTAACTTATCCCCTGTCTATCCCAATGCAATTTTTAATATCGTATAAAAACAACATGTATCGAATAAGAACATGAAATCACTCACCCTCTTCTTTCTTGCGTTTTGTTCTTGCAGGTGGCGACGATGGCAGGTGATCGGTGACTTCCGAAGGCGCAGGTGGCGGCTCCGAAGGTAAGCACGGCGTTGAGGCGTGTTGCTGCAGGCGGGAAGGAGTCGTCGGAGGTCGGCGACTCGAGGCTGGGCGGGGGCTGTCGGATGTTGGACGACAGCGTGAGGCGAGGGGGCAGCACGGCGGTGCGGCTAGGCGATCGGAACGACGTGCTATCCGGTGGTGTGTACTGGGCGGCGCAGAGGAGGTAGGTGCGGACATGGGCTGAGGAGAAGGGACGGCGGGTTCGAGGCGCTGGCGGAAGAGGAATGGGCGAGGGTAACGTTGCGAGAGAGGAGAGAGAGAAAAAAATTGCCATCGGTTCTAATATTGCGGCTGGCTTGGGGAAAATGAATGTAGCCTAGGGTTAGCTATATAAAGTAGGAGAGATAGTAAGTGGGTAGAAAACGTGCGGTAGTGGGATTGGATATCAAAAGGTTAGGATATGATTAGAATTAATAATTTATTAGTTAAAGAAATTTGTTTTCCCTTTTGAAAACAATTCTGTAGTATTTGGTTTTTTTTTTTTTTAAAGAAAATTTATTAAAAAGAAGTTTGTTTTAAATGGAAACGCACAGACTCCTTTTATAAAACAAACTTTATATTAAAAAAATTATTTTATAAAGTTGTAATGAGTTAAGCAGGCTGTTCCCTCGACGTCCAAAAATTGAGAACGAAATACCGGGACGATCGCGCCTCCGAGATGATCGTGAAAACGGGGTCCGGTTACGCGCCTGAACTATAGAGAACGATATTAAAAATCAAATACGGAAACACGCACACGAAACAACAAAAATACACGCTAAAATACGTACGGTCAGAAACGGCCGTTACAGGCGGCATGTCTCATCCTGAACCTTCTCGGCGATTCCCCGCCCCGCCCAAAGATTACACAAATCATCAACATCCCCTTCCCCCAAGACCTCGCTATCTCGGACAAGGGAATGTTGGGGGCATAATTAGTAATTGTGTAACTCACGCAAGAGGCCAAAACAGGAAACCCAGCGGTAAAACACGGCGAAGACCGACGTTCCCATAACGCCTCGGCTCAGGCCGCACAGCGACCAACTACCCAGGGCCGGCCCCCCAAACCACATCTGGATTCCCCCAGGTTAGGCCCAACATCCTCAAAAACTCAGCCCGGGGGACAAGGACAAGGACACGTGACCCGGGACGGACCGGTCGCAAGCCAGAAACCGCGAAACAATGCCTGTCGAATATACGCCTAGTCTCGACAAGACAGCGGCCCAGTCTCGTCAAGGCAGCACCACGATGCGAATCGACGCAACAAAAGGACGCTTGGACAACACGCCATCAGCAGCAACACGCCCCCCGAGAGGCCAGAACTGACAACCCGTGTCGGATACCGCCAGGAAAAAGCGTTTCCCAAAGCGCGTGATTCAGCGGAGCCCATTAATGGCACTAGTCCCTCACATCATCCACGGAAAACCCTTTCGCAGAATCCCACTATAAGTACCCCCCTTCAGGAGTTAGGGGGGAAGGGGGAGATAGACAAGGGATTCACATCCCCTCACACCGGGTATGAAACGGCCCCGAGTGCCCCACCGAGCTACGAAGAAGGCCGATGACCACCGACGGACCCCACTTCCCCCGACGGTGACCGCCATAGCCCCATGACCCCTGATAGGATATTCCCCTTACACATGGGAGGCCCCACCCGCCAACCTTCCTCATGCTCGTCACCGGATTAAACGGCAGATCCGGAAGTCTAGCCGCGTGCCGCAACACCCCAATTAACACCCAGCCTACGGTGATCCCTACGGGGTGTGAGGGCGGGAACCCCCGACGGGCCTCCCAGCGCCCCACCTGCCTGCCGACCCCTAACCTTTCCCGTGACGCCGGCCCCTCGAACTCCCCCGAGGAGGGCGACGCCACCACCGCTGCCTCGTCCTCCGCCCCCACCAGTGGTTCCCCCTCGATGCGCGGAATCCCTGGCGAGGCCGGGCAACCCTCCCGCGCGGCGACGGCGAGGTAGAACGCGAGGAAAGGGAAAGGAAGAAGGTCCACCTGACAAACGAGGGTCAGCCCCTCTGAAGGGGGGACCACTATGGGGCGGCATCCCTGGCTAAACCCAACGGTGATTCACGACGTGCCAGCTCGACCCCGGACAAGGAGGCAGAAGGGATTCAGCGGTCGGTATAAAGGAAGACCACCCCGACGCAGGGATCTGCTCACCCCGATGGAGCGGGCGACGAATGTGAACAACCTTCCGTCCCAACCGCAGGTTGTGCCAAATCTGCTCTATTGTTGCAAATATCATCTAGATCTCCGATAAAGGTTGACGAATAATATTCCCCCTTATGGACCCCTCCCCTTGAGCCTAAGCGCACAACCGCGGGGCGGTCTGCCGGGCGCAGAACGGCCAAAGCCCCGCGAAAATTACAAACACGTCCGGTAAACACATCTTAGCAAGAACCATAACATGCTCAAAAAGTCGGTGTTACGCCTATTTGACCGAGACCCAAAAAGACACGAGCCCAGGAGCCCAATCGCTGGCCGGGAGCCCATCAACGTATACCGGCCCGTCTCAACAAAGGCCCTATAAGGGATCCTCTCGAATGTTGATCCGACCCGGCCCTGATAACCCGCCGATCACTCGCCCACTCCTGCGGAAACCGCTCCCCCAGACGCGCGACCACTAAATGGCGGTAATGGGGAGGTGCTGGCATGGCGAAGAGAGCGGCGGCGAGGGGGCGGATTGAGGGGGCACGATCGAGGGCGGGCGCGGGACGTGGGCCCGAGGCAATCACGCTGGGGCTCTACAAAAGGGCTAGGAGGACGACGAAGAAAGAGACCGCATCGGAGGTAACAAAACCTAAGGTACTCCATCAACGACCGCGTTCCCCCAATTCATCTCCTTCCTCCCCCGCTCGCGCCGAGAGACGCCGTTACGATCTCCTCACGAGTCGGACCGTCTCCGCCGGGCCTCCTTTCTCAGATCTCTGTCTGACTTAGGCATCGGAGGGGATTTGGCCGGAACCAAGGTCCGGCCCCCTGACGAGCGTTCTCGTCTACGCAGGTGGATAGCTGATCAACGGGCCGAGGCTCCCCCTCGCCCCTCGCCGACCACGCAACCTGTCGGACGATTGAGGCTTCCCCTCGTCGTCCGATCACCGAAGCCAAGCGCAAACCACCGAGGCCGAGCGTCTCGACCCGGGCCGAGGCTTCCCCTCGCCCTTCGCCGAACACGCATTTAGCCGGACGACCGAGGCTTCCCCTCGTCGTCCTATTTCCGAGGACGCGCTCGTCTGTCCGAGGCCGAGCGTCTCAACCAGGGCCGAGGCTTCCCCTCGCCCCTTCTGCACCGATTCGAAGCCCCCAAGGGACCCAAAGCGGGCCCCTTGACCACGTTGACCGGGTTCTCCACGGTCAACGCTTTGTAGTGAGAAAACACTCTGAAACATCTGGCGCCGTCTGTGGGAACGAACAATCCCACGAAGAAACAAACCACATCTGCGATGACGCGACTTCCCTCATCTCGGCGAAAGGGGAACGAGGCCCTGACGCGAGGCGGCAGGGCCCGTCATCGATGGCAAGAACGGGCACGGGCCCGACGCGAGGAGGATCGTGAGGAAAGGGCCGGAGAGCCCTCCCCAACCCCACCGATCGGGAGACCGAGTGCGTCAGTAACGGCGCGCAGCTCGGACGTGGCTTTGGTGGTGTCAGTGGTCATAGACACTACCATGGTACGACGGCTGCTTGTCGACACCGGCAGCTCCTGTGACGTCCTCTTTATGTCAACCCTGGAGAAGATGGGGCGGCGGAAAGAAGACTTACGACCTCGCTCAGGTCCCGTGGTTGGATTCACGGGTCACTCCACCCCCATCATCGGCACGATCCATCTCCCGGTAACGCTCGGAAACGCACCAGACTCGGTGACCCTAGCGGTGGAATTCATCGTATTGGGGATTGGGTCGGAATACAATGGGATCATCGGCCGACCCCTACTCAACGCCGTCGGCGCGGTAGTCTCGACCCTCCATCAGACTATCAAGTTCCGAACGCCGGGGGGAATGGGGCAAGTCGAAGGCGACGCGGGGAGACTGAGCACCTGCTATCAACTGGCAGAGGAAGGTCCCGAGGATCGCCTAGCCGACCGGATGGCCGCGATCGATTTAAGGAGCGGGCCTAGGCCCGCCCCTGCGGAGGAGCAGGAGCAAATCCCGGTCACGGACATCGAGGGCCGGTTCGTCTCGATCGGGAGAGGGCTGAGCCAGGACTTGAGGGAGCAGCTGATCGAATGCCTGGAGGTGAACCTGGACATCTTTGCTTGGTCACCAGAAGACATGCCCGGTGTAGACCCCCAGGTGATCGTCCACCAGATCAACGCCGACCCCAACTTCAAGCCAGTTAGGCAGAAGAAGCGCAACCTGGGCGGCGAGAAGATGAAGGCAGCCTCCGAGGAAGTGGGGCGTCTCCTTGATGCCGGCTTCATACGAGAGGTCTGGTACCCGGAGTGGTTGTCGAACGTGGTGATGGTCAAGAAACCCAACGGGAAGTGGCGAATGTGCGTGGACTTCAGTGACCTCAACAAGGCCTGCCCCAAGGACAGCTATCCCCTGCCGCGCATCGACTACCTGGTGGACAATTCCTTGGGGTACGAGATGCTAAGCTTCATGGACGCTTACTCCGGATACAATCAGGTCCAGATGGACCCCCGGGACGAAGAGATGACAGCCTTCACAACGGACCGGGGAACTTACTGCTACAAGAAGATGCCCTTTGGCTTGAAGAACGCGGGGGCCACCTACCAGAGAATGGTCAACAAGGTTTTCAGCTCCCAGATCGGAAGGAACCTAGAAGTCTACGTCGACGACATGCTCGTCAAGTCAAGGCGACCGGAAGACCACATCACCGACTTGCGGGAGACCTTCGAGCGGTTGCGGCGGCACCACATTCGGCTCAACCCCGCGAAGTGCACGTTCGGGGTAAGATCTGGCAAATTCTTAGGGTTTATGATAACTAATCATGGTATTGAAGCTAATCCCGACAAGATCGAGGCACTGATCAACATGCGCGAGCCGACGACGATCAAGGAGCTACAGAGGATGAACGGGCGCATCGCGGCCTTGGGGCGATTCCTTTCCAAATCAGCGGAAAGATCGCTCCCCTTCTTCAAGGTCCTAAGGAAAGCGATCGCGGAACCTCCAAACAATAGGAAGGCGATACTTTGGGACGAAGACTGCTCCCGGGCGTTCGGGGACCTCAAAGAGTATCTCCGCAGCCCTCCTCTCCTGTCCAAACCACGGGAAGGGGAGTCGCTGAGCCTTTACCTGGCGTGCGCGGAGGAAGCCGTGAGTTCGGTGCTGATCCGGGAGGACGGTGGGATGCAATGGCCGGTGTATTATATGAGCCGGGTCTTGAAGGGGGCGGAGATGCGATACTCGCCCATGGAGAAACTGGCGTACGCCCTCGTCCTCTCAGCACGAAGGCTCCGACCCTATTTTCAGGCCCACACCATACTGATCCTGACCGACTCGCAACTAGAGCAGAACCTCAAGAGGTTCGATCGAATGGGAAGAATGCTAAACTGGGGAGTGGAACTGAGCGATTTCGACCTCCGATTCAAACCGCGTACGGCCATCAAAGGGCAGGCCCTGGCCGACTTCATCGCCGAGTGCACAACGGAAGGAAATGGCCCCCCGGAGGAAGAAGGCCCAGCGACGGTAATTGCTCAACCCCTGTCCTTTCTTTCGGCTGACCACTTTCAGTCAGGGGATCCAGGAGCATGGATAGTTCATGTGGACGGGTCGGCCACACAGTCAGGGGGCGGGGCCGGGATTGCAATCCGATCTCCGGAAGGGAACATTGTGGAATACGCTTTGCGGTTCGAGTTCCCAGCCACGAACAACGTGGCGGAATACGAAGCAGTGATCAACGGCCTGAGGCTGGCCCTGGAGCTCGGGGCCGAGTCCGTCCGCCTCCTCAGCGATTCGAAGCTCATTGTCAACCAGCTCTTGGGGAGTTACGAGGCACGGGAGGAGGCGATGCAGAGATACCTCCCTGTCGCCAGAGCGGCGATGTCCAAGTTCAAGGACGTGGAAGTCTTGCACCTCCCACGATCAGAGAATGCGCGGTCAGATGCGTTGTCGAAGCTGGCCTCATCCTCGCCAAAGGAGCTGGGCCGCACCATCTACGTGGAGAACCTGCAGTCCTGTAACGACTGCTTTTCATGTATCTGGATTTTATATATTATAATATATGTTTTGGTGGATTTTCTCCTCTTGTGTGGTTTTCGTCTCCGTAGTTTTCATTTTCGATCGATTCGTCGTATTTTCTCGCTTCTTTCTTAGGATTGTCGATTTCGAAGTTTGTCGCTCGTGACGGGCTTCATAACGGTCGTATCTAACTATTAGATCAAGCCTAGGAGTCTTAGGAATCGATCCCGGGGCCCCGCGCTCCGTATCGGTACTTTCTGTGCTCATTAGCCGGTGTAAGAAGGGCCACCGACCGACTAGATGACGATCCAGTCGGTCGGCAATCCTTCTTGGACCGACTAGTTAGCTTTCTAAATTTCTCAGGAGTTACTGTTTATCGTTAGTCGGTCTAAGAACGTTGGTTGACCGACTAGGTTGCAAACTAGTCGGTCAGCAATGCTTCTTGAACCGACTAACTCATCAAATTATTTTTTGTATCAGTTACTGTTTACTCTTAGTCGGTCTAAGAACGTTCATCGACCGACTAGTTGCCAAACTAGTCGGTCAGTATTTGTTCATGGACCGACTAACTCTAGAATCCTAATTTCACCTGTAGCTACTATTTACACTTAGTCGGTCTGCGTTGGTCGACCGACCGACTAGTTGTCAAACTAGTCGGTCAGTGGTTGTTCTTTGACCGACTAACTAGTGCTGTAAACCCTAGTTTTGCCCTAGCCGCCAGCCTAGCCTATAAATACCCAACCCAAACGTTTTCTTCCCCTCCAACTCGACCCTAAACCCTAAAATCGCCCCCATTGATTCCCCACCTTCCTCCAAGCTCCATTGCTTCATTCCAAGCCCTAAATCCATCATCCAAACCATCCATCTACCCTATCTACCTCTCATCTTCCCCAAAATCTCACCAAAACCCATCAAATCCCCAAATCCCCCAAAACCCTAGTTTCCCCAATCTTCTCCAATCTTCTCCAGATTTGATCCTAGGGTTCCCCGGAGTGTTCCTTCCGTCTCCTCTCGGTAAGAAATCGATCTACCGTTGTTTTTATAACTTATTTATAATTTTGGTGAAACCCTAATTAATTTCATGTGTTTGGTGTTTGTTTCCCCCTAAACAGCGATTTCCTCGTAGATAGCATCCGTGTGACAAGGTTGAACGTCATCCCCGGTGCTAGGCAAGTGAAACTTGCCACTTAGGGTTTAGGCCATGTTTTAGGCCATTTGCATGTTGTAGGCGTAAAAGAGGCTAGGCGACGAAATGATACTCGCCTAGGCGCAAATTGGGGAATTAGCTTGACAACGAAGCTAATTCCGACTTTTAGCATGTTGCACAATTACCATGTCATGTTTACTTTCAATTAACGGTACGCGAATATGTTCATGTCATTGCATTTTGCCTGTCACGTTTAATTAACGGTACGCAAATATCTGTTCATGTCTTTGCATAGTGATTATTCATCGTGATTGCGTAGCGCACGCTACAATATTATATTCCTGGCTCATGTTCCAGAAGCGAGCTTAGTGAGTTGGAAACCCCAACGCTCGACACATATGGGTGGGGTAAGAGATAAGCGGCCTGAGCCCCGAGTTGGCCTGATCCGCCACTCCGGCCAGCAGGTGGACTCTCTAGTGCACAAGTGATTAATAGTGATAGAGATAAGCGGCCTGAGCCACGAGCTGGCCAGCAGGTGGACTCTCTATGCACTAAGTGTTTACCAGTGACAAGTGATTAATATTGGTAGAGATAAGCGGCCTGAGCCACGAGCTGGCCAGCAGGTGGACTCTCTATGCACTAAGTGATAAGTGATAAGTGATAAGTGATAAGTGATAAGTGATAAGTGTTAAATGATAAGTGATTAGTGATTTGGTAGCTTTTGCTACATTGTGCATGCTTGCTTCTCTTTTTTTAAACTGTTGCATCATGCTTAACTGCCATGTCATTACTTAATACTATAACTGCTAGGTTGCTAGATGCCTCACTTTCAGTTACCTTGCCCAAGTCTTTTAGACTTGCTGACATGTGCCCTTTACTCTTTTGGGTGACACATGTTAGATCCTGAGCCCGAGTGCCTCGTTGAGGACGAGGTGTTTGCTGACGCCGAGCCCGAGCTTGTGTTTGACGGGGAGTACGTGGACACTGGGGACCAGTCCTAGTGTCTCCGTTGCGTTTTATTTTTGTTAGACAGTTGTTTGTTATTGGTGCGTGGCACCCATACTTTGTTATGTCGTTGCTTTTGTTGGCCTTGTTCTGGGCCTTTAGACTCTTTTCTTTTAGCCTGGTGGCTTTTCTGGATGTTGAACATATTTGTGATGTTGGACAATATTTGTGAGATGTGAATTTTATTTCAGTCTCTCCTTGTGTTATTATTGCTATTCTGTTGTGGTTACAGGGACCTGTTTATGTATTGTGGACGCTTATCGGGTTTGGGGCTTCACAGCTCCACTCTCGTGCGGACCTTTTCACGTCTCGCCTCCATTTTAGGGAAGCGGGTCGTGACAAGTCCCCCAGCACGGAGGAACACGAGGTGATGGCGATCGACCAAGAACCCACCTGGATGGACCCGATCATCCAGTACCTCACTCATGGAGAGGTACCGACCGACGGGGACGAACGCCGAACCCTGGAGAGAAAGGCGCTCCGGTACGTGATCCATGAAGGAGCACTCTACCGGAGACGCTGGACCAAGACGGACGTCCTCCCATACCTGAAGTGCATCGGACCGCAGGAGGCTGACTACGTCCTACGGGAGGTTCACGACGGGATCTGCGGGAATCACCACGGGGGCAAGGTAGTCGCCCAGAAGATCTTGAGGCAGGGATACTACTGGCCAACCCTGACCCAGGATGCAGCAAGCTACATCCAAAGATGCCAAGAATGCCAGAGGTACGCCCACCACATCTCGACACCCCCGTCAGAGCTCATTCCTATCGTGAGCCCCGTCCCCTTTGCGAAATGGGGGCTCGACATCCTCGGACCGTTTAAACCGGGACGAGGGCAGCGGAAGCACCTGATTGTGGCGGTTGACTACTTCACCAAGTGGGTCGAGGCTGAGCCGCTGGCCACCATCACTTGGAAGAAAGCAAAAAGCTTTGTGTGGAATTCCATCATCTCCAGATTCGGAGTGCCACGGGCCATCGTCACGGAAAACGGGAAGCAGTTCGACTCTGCAGGGTTTAAAGATTTTTGCGAGGAATGGGGAATCAAGCTTCTCTTCGCCTCTGTAGCGCACCCCCAGACCAACGGAATGGCGGAGGCGGCCAACAAGTGCATCATAGATCCCCTCCGGAAGAAAGTGAAAGACGCCGAAGGGAGCTGGCCAGAAGAGCTCCCAGGGATACTCTGGTCATACCGGACGACCCACAAGGAGGCCACTGGCGAGACCCCGTTCATGCTCACCTATGGGGCCGAGGCGGTGGTACCGGTCGAGTTGGGTGAAGAATCTCTCCGCATCAAATACTTTGACGAAGATAGGAACTCGCAGGGCCTGGAGCTCAGTCTGGAGCTCCTCGACGAGCGACGGGAGCAGGCATTGGCCACCATCATCCGCCAGAAGCAGAAGGTGGCCCGATACTACAACGCTCGGGTACGGGGAAGAAGCTTCCATCTCGGGGACCTGGTCCTCCGGAAAGCGGGCTTCAACACTGATACCGCTCGCAAAGGGAAGCTCGCGGCTAGATGGGAGGGACCCTACAAAGTCGTCGAGGTCCTCGGACCCGCAGCCTACCGACTAGCTGATATGGAGGGGAGGATTCTCACTCACACTTGGAATACGGAACATTTACGCAAGTACTTTCAGTAAATGTATCATTTCCTATGAAATAAATTTATTTTAAATTCATTCCTTTCCAGATAAAGCCAAAAGATAAACAGAAAGAGGCCGAGGGGCATTCCCCTCCCTCATCCTTCTCCGGGGGCACCAGTGGAGCCACAGGCTGGCGGTCCACTAGGGTCTTTCCCCACACTCTGTTCGGCGTCAGGGTACATCCGGAGAGCCTCGAAGTTGACCCCCGAGAGCGGGAACTTCAGTTGGATCTCGGACTGACACCGGGCGAAGCCCTTCTCGAACGCATTCGACAAGGCGACCTCCACGAAGGAGGTGGCATACTCCGCCACGGCATCCTCAGCGATCCGGGCCGGATCCACCTCCTCGAGCCCACGCACCCGGGCCTCTAAGGTCTCGATCTGGCGTTGGTGCTCCGCCCTCTCCTTCTCGATCTCCCGGGATTTCTCGCCAAGTTGGGCTGCAAGGGCCCTCGCCTGCTCCTCCGCCGCATCCAAACGATCGGAGAGCTCCGAGGCTTCGGAGGCAGCAGTCGGGCCGGAGATCTGCTTGACTCCTCCAGACGCATCGGCACCTTTCAAAAGAGAGGCGAGCCGTGTTTCGGCCTCCGACTTCGCGGCCAGAGCCAAGGCTCTCTCACGATCCGCCACCTCCAGGGCAGAGGACAGCTCGGTTACACGGGAGTCCAGGGACTGGACTCGCGCTTCCTCCAACTGACCGGCCTCCTCCTCCTCCTCGCCGGGGACCTCAGGGCCTAGCCCGGCCTCGGATTTGGCTTTGGGAAGAGCCGCGAATTGGCGCCTCATCGAGAGGCCCACCGAGGGCAACTGTGCCAAAGCAACGAAGGTAAGACGGCAAAAGCAGCTGGAGAATGGGGAGACAAGCAGAGACACGCTACCTGTTGACCAGCCTGGATCACGAAGGTAGCCAAGCAATCACCTCTGACTCCATCCAACACCACCTGATCGGGAGGGAGACAACAATTCTCGGCCACTCGAGCGGCGGCTCCACGGCTCGAAAACACCGACTCCTTCTCCCCCACTGGGAAGCGTGGACAAAGAAGACCCTCCCCTGACGAAGGGAACTCGCCAGGAGCGGAGCGAAACGCACCAAGATACCGACTGTAAGCATCAGGGAGAGGGCCGTCCGGGAGAGGTGAAGGGCCGGCCCACGGCCAGGCAACCTCGACAGGAGCAGGATGAGGTCGGTCAGCAGTCGGCTGGACATCGATCCCCTCGACCTCCTCACGGAGCCTCTTGGAAGACCCCTGTAAGGGGAGAGAGGGAGACGACATCTTCTTCCGCTTCGAGCCTCCGGTCGTGGTCACAACCCGCTGCTTCTTCCGGACCGCCAACACATGATCCCTTCTACGCGGATCCGGGTTAGGGACCTGCATGAGAGCGCTGGCAGGAGAAGGACCGAGAGGGAACCCACCTGCACTCAAAGAAGAAATGAGAGACAGAGCAGAACCTGGACGACCTCGAGGGGCGAACGCTCGGAGCAGCTTACCTAGGGGCCACACCGTCTTACGCAAATTGTGGTCACTAAAGAGGAAGTCGATCGAGCGCTCCCTCGTAGGAATTGCCAGCATGTCCCTCGCTGTCTGCTGCTCAGCGACCGTCAGCTCACCCAGATCAAGGATGACTGCACCGGCCGCCTCCCACCGAACCGGGAAGGGTACACTCGAGGGGAATGTGACGAATACGTATTCCCCCTTCCAGCGTTTCAAAGAGCTCGGCAACCCCAGCACCAGGGACATCTTCGGGCGGGTGCTGATGTAAATCCACGCCCCCGATTGGTGGAGGCTCAGGCGGTAGAACTGGGCAAAGAGGCGGAGAGAGGGCACCACACCCTTCAGCATGCAGACAACAACGAACCCGACGAGGATCCCGACGGCGTTGGGACAGAATTGACACAGGCACACATTGTGGGCCTGAAGGAACTCAACGATAAAAGGATGAAGCGGGAAACGAAGCCCGAAGTGGAAACACTTCTCATATATTCCGACCTCATTGGGACCAGGAGAGCAGATCCGCTCGTCAGCCCCAGGGGCACGAGCCGAGTAGGGCGGAAGCAGGTAGGAGGAGCGCATGCTCCCGACGGCGGTGGCACAGATCGACGAAGGCCACGCCAAGACCTCTGAGGGAACCCCTGAAAGATCATCCCCGTGCTGACTAATCGCCGAAGGAGTGCCACCCGCCGAACCTGGAGCTGCATCGCGCTCCGACCGAACCGAACCCGTGGCAGAGGAAGACGACATGAGGCAGAACTCAGGCAGAATAGGGATCGGCGCAAAGAAGAAAGCGGCGGGATGGCGGCTCACGAACCCCTCGGCTTCTCAACTTAAGACGACCCCGCGAGCGGTGGGGATAAGCTTGCAGCTACACGTGGCAGCATCTGAAGGCCGACGGCGCTTCGGAACCCGCACCTTAAAAAGCATCGAACGAGCCAACTCATGATGACGACTAATAAATGAGTCGGCATCGACCGACGAGCTTGTCAAAATCGGCAAAAGTCACATCGGCCGAGCCGAACCGGCCGAGGCTGATCAACCCGACCGATGGGGGCAATTGTTACGCCTATTTGACCGAGACCCAAAAAGACACGAGCCCAGGAGCCCAATCGCTGGCCGGGAGCCCATCAACGTATACCGGCCCGTCTCAACAAAGGCCCTATAAGGGATCCTCTCGAATGTTGATCCGACCCGGCCCCGATAACCCGCCGATCACTCGCCCACTCCTGCGGAAACTGCTCCCCCAGACGCGCGACCACTAAATGGCGGTAATGGGGAGGTGCTGGCATGGCGAAGAGAGCGGCGGCGAGGGGGCGGATTGAGGGGGCACGATCGAGGGCGGGCGCGGGACGTGGGCCCGAGGCAATCACGCTGGGGCTCTACAAAAGGGCTAGGAGGACGACGAAGAAAAAGACCGCATCGGAGGTAACAAAACCTAAGGTACTCCATCAACGACCTCGTTCCCCCAATTCATCTCCTTCCTCCCCCGCTCGCGCCGAGAGACGCCGTTACGATCTCCTCACGAGTCGGACCGTCTCCGCCGGGCCTCCTTTCTCAGATCTCTGTCTGACTTAGGCATCGGAGGGGATTTGGCCGGAACCAAGGTCCGGCCCCCTGACGAGCGTTCTCGTCTACGCAGGTGGACAGCTGATCAACGGGTCGAGGCTCCCCCTCGCCCCTCGCCGACCACGCAACCTGCCGGACGATTGAGGCTTCCCCTCGTCGTCCGATCGCCGAAGCCAAGCGCAAACCACCGAGGCCGAGCGTCTCGACCCGGGCCGAGGCTTCCCCTCGCCCTTCGCCGAACACGCATTTAGCCGGACGACCGAGGCTTCCCCTCGTCGTCCTATTTTCGAGGACGCGCTCGTCTGTCTGAGGCCGAGCGTCTCAACCAGGGCCGAGGCTTCCCCTCGCCCCTTCTGCACCGATTCGAAGCCCCCGAGGGACCCAAAGCGGGCCCCTTGACCACGTTGACCGGGTTCTCCACGGTCAACACTTTGTAGTGAGAAAACACTCTGAAACAGTCGGGGTCCCCCTAAATCTGACCCAATAACCACATACAACGGCACATCCTTATGGGGCAACGCCCCGCTTGGTTCCCACTCGGGACGAGACCTCGCGATCCCGCTATAGCGAGACACACACCCCGCGGGAGCGACGTCACCGCCCCTGAGCGGGGATCCCAGTTCGAGTCGGGATAGAGGGCGGTGTTACGCCATCCGAGCCGTGCCGGGCTTCCGCCTCACACTCGAATGCCGGGGGCAATTGTTACGACCTAAAGATCGTAAGAGTCCGACTCCCACCCGGATCCACTGACATACCCCATTAACTCTCCCCTACGTGAAAGGGCCTCCACCCCGGAAGAACGAAGCTACGCGGGAACGGGCGCGCCTCGCAGCACTCCCCCCACCCGGCCGAGGCACGCAACTGCAGTTGCTCGGCCCGCCAGGGGCAAGGCGCTTGGGGAGCCCCCGGACAATACCTCCGGATATGCTGACATAGTCCTGTGCGTATCCTTCCGTTCCAACGGCCCACAACCCACGACCGACAAGAAGGCACGGCCGGGCCAAACAGCCCCCGAGCCGGTCGACCCGGCCGGCCCCCCATGCACCACGACGCCCGGGATAGCATAGCCCGACCTTCAGTTCGTCACCAACGACAAACAACCTAGGATAAGGACACGACTGACACATACGCCACCCGACCGTCTGACAAAGCACCCCCTGGCGGTTGAGCCGACTGACAGTTAATGCTTTCGGCCCTGACATCCTGACAAAAGCACCCCCTGGCCGTCGCGCCGTCTGACAAAAGCAGGTCAGACACTCCTGTCCCTGACATCCTTGTCCGAAGCTTCCGCTGACAACCGAGCCAGCTCAGCACGTCTAGTCAGCATGCCAGGTCAGCCCCGCCTAGTCATCTCCCGTCAGGTATGAATACCCACTCTCCTCTCACGGGGAGGGGGTTGCCAAATTCTCTCTCAATCTATCATTCACACACGAGAGCAAAGGTCATCCATATCTTTTTTCTCCCACCTATAGCTCGCCACGTACGGTCGACACACTGTTAGTCCGACCGACGTGCCTAGCCCCCGCTTTAAGTCCTATTACTGACTTAGGCATCGGAGGGGCTAAGGGTTGGACCCCAACCCCGCCCTTCTGACGAGTTGCTCGTGCTGCAGGGAAGCTCGCCCCTTGGTCGACATCAACTTTAGCCTCCAGCCATCCAATCTTCCTCCGCCGCGTCCGGTGAGATTCGACTCTGTGGCCACCCCCGGCGGCAAGTCCAACCTCTTCACCCCACTAATCACTTGTTAGACAGCCCACCTAAACCCTCTTCTCAACATAACCACCGTGCCCTTGGTTCTCCACAATACAAATTCATTGTACGCGAGTTCCACCTCGTAACAGCACCTTAATGGAATCATGTGATGTTCTTTATGATGAATAAATGTGATGGTCGTTGTCAATCACAACATCGGTGGAAATGAAAGGAATGGAAATGTGAATGCGGTAAATGAGACTACCGAATTATGAAATAAATGAGGAATTGGCTGATAAACTGAGAGTGAGGAATTGAGTCTAAACAACAACCTGGAACTCTCGGTCTATCTTGAGATAGGTGAGATTCCAGATAGTGGGTTTGGGGGGAAAACACGTGTAAAATATAGATTTAAAGACTGGACGATATTGGATCTCACTCGCACTCCCGTCAGGGGGAGTTGGGCAGAGTTGGAGAGGCCCTTAGTGTACTCGTAATGCACCATGAGGTAGACACTATTCTCATTCCTGGCAGGGGGAGTTACGAGAGGCCCTGATAAACTGATTAGTGCTCATGTTCCACTAGCGGGGTACCACCTTTCACTCACCCTGGGTGAAGTCCAATTCCTTACATCCTATGTTTTACCCGGGTTCCCAAATATTAAATTATAATTGCAAACTTGAATATTAATGCATTATGATTCTCTTTGAACTATCATTTGTGGAAATTCATGCAATGTTGTTCGTTTACCTTATGCATATCATGTTTTGATGTACCTTCCTTTTTGTTCAGTGCTTGTTTGTGATACTTCACCTTTAAGCATTTAATTTGTTGTGATGATTATCACCAGTGGCCAGAACTTAGTTATGTGGAACAGTTCTTAGACTGGCCCCTACATAGCGTTGTTAGATTTTCCTACTGGATCACGCGTTGACGTATCACATTTCACTTTATCCCAGGATTAGAGACAGAGCAGATGAAGCAGGACTTGGTTCAAGAGTTTGCCTCGAGTTTCGAGGTAGGAGTGGAGTCCCTTGGGAGTGGCATAGAGTTGGGATATTTGGGTTTGAGTTGTGTGGTTGTACCTTGGGCTTTGGATGTAGTGTTGTACATGAGAGTGGATTGTATCTTGTATGTGTTGTTGTACCATGGAGATGTAATAATATGAATGATGTTTTTTATGTACTGTGTTCTTTGAGGTGTGTACTTCTGTGATGTTGTTTCTGAGTTGGAGCATTCTTTATACTTTCCAGACGTGCGCAGTGACCTACCTTTTTTCTGTTGTACTCTCTCTCTCTCTCTCTCTCTCTCTCTCTCTCTCTCTCTCTCTCTCTCTCTCTCTCTCTCTCTCTCTCTCTCTTCCTTTCTTTTTTCATCACACTTGCCTCTTCAGGAATACCTGGGACGGATTTGTACTTCCTGTATATTCTGTGAAGCGAGGCCGGACAGCCTTAATCTAGTACCCTCAAGACTCTGAACGGGTTCTTAAGGCTTGTTTTAATGTTCGCTAACTTGAGATGTTGCCAAACGATCGGATGGATTCGGTCTGGCAAGGCATACTTGGAAAAGCGAGTTAAGCAGGTTCAAGAGAATCACGAGAAGAGGAAGATCATTTCGAGTATCGCAATGATTTGTATTCACATGTCGACCAGTTGAACTTATACGAAGTTCAATTATGAATGCAAAGTACATGAGATCAAATGATAATACTTAATGTGATTAAGTGATTTAGGGTGATGCATACTTCTGATCTACTCATAAGCATTGCTATATACTCCTAACCATTATATAGCACAGAACTCATTCAGTATGCCTGTTGCATGACCTATTTCTCTTGTATGAATCGGTGCAGAATTCAGGGAACATGTTTCCTTATATATTCCATTATATGTGAATGGGAGATGTTGGTATATGATGATTTTTGATGGCTAATGACCAAGTTATTTCACTCATAAGTGAGTGATAACTTAGCAAATACATCCATTAACGGATACCTAAGTTTGGGACTTAGGAAATGACACAAATATGTGTATATAGTAGTTTTGGATGGTTGATATAACTACAAAAGTAGTTATGGTCTGAAATTAAATTTCCAACAAGTAGGAAGTTTATAAATAGCCTCTCCTCTTGTGAGAATGGTGGATAGTTATCGTAGGGAATAACTACTACCAAGAAGCATTCATCTTCCACAAGAGAGTGCATCAAAGAGAGAGAAAACAATACTAAATTATCCACTAAAGGAGAGAGATTTAGGTTGTGAGAACTAGTAGATTTTCACTCGTGTGATCATCTACAATGACCGGTGTAAAGAAACCTTGACGATTATCTCTTACGTTGTGTATCCAAGGAGAATGGTAAGTCTTCTTCAGGGATGTCAAGTCACTTCAGTTAGTAAAAGCCAAATCATAGCCCTCTTATGCGCACTTTAGTGTGTCACAAGTCGCGGGACTAATCTGCACCAACTGCCATCTGTGAGTTTATATTGATAGTCAGAGTATGTATACCATATAAAATCTTCTCAGCGAGTCGTTCTGTGAACTTACAATGTCTCCACATCGAGTGGTTATAAAACATATCGCTACGATCGCAATGATAAAAATCAGCATACATTGGTCTATCCGGAATATCAGTGTCACGTCTTGATATTTCTACGATCAGTAATATTTTGGATTTGTACTTAAGCAGATCTATTAAGTCTCATTATCATGATCTCATCATGATCCTAATATCCTCACACAATCCAGGAACTTTAACCATGCAATCGCTTGCCTATATACAAATATACTCAAAATTATCATGATCTCATCATGGTGGCGGCTAACGTCTGACTTGATCGGCGGATGGGTTTAGATCAGTAGCAATCCCAACATCCTTCTAACAAAAGTCTGTTGTTGGTATGTAGATTTAAAGAATGAAACATGCAACCTACGACGGATCCATTATTGAGAGAGAGCGCGCGCGCGCCATCTACGTAAAGATATAGCTGATCCCACAGACATATTTAGAATTTGATATACATTGTATAAATATATTTTGTGCTGCAACAGAAACCCAACAAGATTAAGATTTAACATATAACGCAAAATGTATCGATTTACATCATGATTTTTGGGGTAGTGCCAAATCTAAATTAACGTTAATTTCTATTAAATATTTTCTTCCTACCACATAATTGTAGACTATTCTCTTTGCACACTATATCCTCAAACAATTTTTTTAATTTTTTGCAAAAGCATAAGATAAAATAAGTTTTACCTACTTTCATAAAAGCTCATCAACATAAAGATTAAATTAAAAGAAAAAACACATGGGTTGGGTACTACCATAAATCAAATCAGGTTTCTTATTCGAATAATCAATAAAATTCCACTTTTCTTATTCGAATAATCAGCTGCAGTATTGTGTTAGAAAAACTAGAGCTCAATGTGATCAACTCCATGAATCAAATGGAACATTAAGGTCCCTTTCTTGTGTACAAGTGTGCTCACTAAACGAAGCTCTAATTTACACGCTTTCAACTTTGAACCTTAAATCTCCGAGTACCATCAAATCTTACAAACTCAACTTGCATAGTCTCACACTAAGAAAATGCTAGCTAATAATGCTATGTTCGATATCACTAAGCATCATCATTCTCAGAGTAGTCGTCCAGGGTCCAGTGTGAGTTGTCATACGGAGGCAACGAGAGAGACTTGACGATCTTCGTTAAGCTGCTCTGCCGTGAAACTGTTCTCTTCAAAGGGAGGCTTACCCCCTTTTCGAGGCTCCTCGGCTTGGTCACCATTTCGAGCCCCTGCGCATCCTCCGACTCGACTGCTTCCTTTTGAGGAGGAACCACCCTTGACTCGATGTCTGCTACTTCGTTTTGAGGCGGTTTCTTTCTTTTGTATATCGCGTAGAGGATCAGCTGGGCTGTGCCCAGCACGAATCCTATGGCATTGGGTACCTGAAATTTTATCTTGTTTAAAAACTGAGTCGTCCAGCGAAGAACGATGATCAATGAAGTTAAAGAGACATGATTACCCCAATGAAGAAGTCCTTGACCAGGAGAGCATACGCACTCCACACTCCTCCATTAAGGAAGAGGAAAAAGGAGAGTGAGAAAGGCATGAACTCCACGCTCTCTGTTTGCATCACAAGCCTCTGCCACCCAAGAACAAAAATTTACAAAGATGTTAGTCTCTATTTAAAACCAAATCCAAGTTTGATAGATACCCAAGGTTTTACCAACCATTGCTGCCATCGGTGCAGCGTACATGCCGACGGTGAGAGCTGCGCACATGCTGCCCACAATCAGAAGCCTCAGACTCCCACGAGACGCCAGTAGAGTCACCAAGACCACCAGCCCGTACACCAATATATTGAACGTGCCCACCAACTTTGCAATCCTCGTCTGCAAATAATTGACAAAACCCAGTGAAATATCAACCTAATAAGTAATTAGTGATACACTGCATGATACTTCTCATGAGAGACAGAGACAGAGAGAGGCACCCACCCTGGTTTTTGTGGGAGCGTAGATGAGGAAGAGGGTGACATAAGTTGCTTGCATGAGACTCCCTGCTCCATTCACCGTGACAATCAGAAGACCCCCGGGCTTGAGAACCCCGTAGAAACTCCAAAGCAACGTGCTCAACAGAGTCGTCACGTAGGGCAGCCCTTCATAGCTCAGCGTTGATTTCTTCTTCACGATTCGCCAAAATGTCGTACTAAATTGCATTCACAAAAATTATAATCAGAAACACCAGAACCAAAACCATCAGTTGAAACGAGCAGATTAAGATACATAAATTTTATGGAACTTACATGGGAGAGGCGAACACTAGTATGGAGATGACATTCCCTGACAAAATCACAACATTAAGAAAATCTTTTCCCAAGTGAAGTGTGTAGGAAAATAAGAAAGCTTAGAGCTCACCCACGATTCCCACGATGAAGCTTGGAGAAGCCATGGCATGGAACTCGATGGTACGAACCAACAACACAGAGAGATAGTATTTATGTTGAGGAGAGAGGAAACGTGGCAGATTTTTCTAGTTGATCGCACATTAAAATACAGTTACTCCCGCATCAAAGTCTGGCACAAGTAGACTACGGTCTCAAAAAATTTCTAGTGGAGTGGGACGGAATTTTGGGCGGAGACGTGAACTTGTTTGTCATCTAAATTTGATCCGGTGTGTGACTAAGAGAGACAGAGACCGGGATAGGAGCCGACCACCCACAAGACGTCAAGGGGGGGATTGCTAGCAGTTGAGACACACTGCTGATTGAGTGTAAGAGGGGGATATTGAGTGGTGAGTTGATACGAGTGATGGTGACAGACTGAAGAAGAGTTTTAGTCTTGTATTAGGATAAAAGGGAGCAACCTTTTCGGTCTTTTAGATAGGGGTGGTTGGGCAGCGAGAGGAGAGCTTTCATGGGCTCGAGAAGAGAGAAAATATCGGCGAATACCGACGCGGCACTTTCCATCACGGTGCGCTGGAGGAACAGTCGCTGCGGTGTGTGTATCACGGGCTAATAACAGAGCCAATAGTATCACAAACAAAACAATAACAAAGTCAATTCAATGTCTCCAGAGATTGGTGGCTCCTTGGATTTTATTTTCGAGCGGCTGAGTAACAGCAAAGCGCACTTTTTCCACGGTATGCACGAGACAGTTCTAATGGATAAGACGTTAATTAAACGCAGAAAATGCCATGTCACCAATTCGTAAGTGCATGAGCCCATACAACGACATCTTAAACTAGCATAAATAGAACCAGAGGTGCTGCTAGTTGCACTTGGACTTCTCCTAAACACACCTCCCTAGCACCATACATAAATAATTACAAGTTTGCCATTATTTTAAATTACCTATTATACCACTTTTTTCTCTCTCCAAACTAAGCTACATTCTTATCTCTTCCTCATCCTCCTCCTCTCATCTCCGCCTCCCCCCCACCACCGCCTCCTCGGCCTCCTCTCTGCTGATGTCATCGCATCTACTTCTACACATGCTCATCTTCCTTCTCCACCTCCTCATCGTTCTCCTCTTATGGCTGAACTATAGCACTGGTTCCCAAACCCAAGGAACTAAATTGAAGCTTGGCCCAATTGCTCGTGGCTGATAACTAGAGCAAAATTTTAAAAACGATTTAATTGTGACACTCCAGTCTATATACGTGAGCATCAAATTTGATGTTTGGGTATATAAGCTCAAGTGTCACTAATGACACTTGTGGATACCGATTTTCAGTTGGGCTTGACAGCAGTAAGGCCCAGGATGGGACCCATCATCGGGGACCTCCTGGTGGGGACCTCCTAAACCAACTCTAGATATCAGCCCGACCTGACCTTAGTCCAGCTCAGACTGTTTTAGTTCAACTCTACAGAATCCAACTTCACACCCCCTAAGGTCAATCTTCCCAATCTCATGATCTGAGCATCAGCTTGCTCGGGTAGCTCAGCCCACTCCACGTGGCATTATCCTAGGCAATACATCTTCCCTCTCTAGGTTGTTATCAACGGGCCATCAATGACTGCTCAGCGTGGTCCATTACCTCCTGTCATATCTACACACGCACACTTGATTTGTAGGAGACGGTTACGCCAGGAAATCTACGGTCCCAACGCCTGTCCGAAGTGGCATCCTTCCCCTAAGATCTATATAAGCGTAGGATCTCTCCGTGCCAGGTACGTCCTTTTTTAACATTCTCTCTACGTCCATTTGTGGCACACAAACTCTAACTCAAAACCCTGACGGCCATGAGCACATCCATGCTCACCGCATGCGCCACCACCACACACGGGCTATCTTACGCCCATCACCTCCTTCCCTCCAACCATTGCCTAACTAGGCATCATATGATATTCAGGGGGTCCGCCCCTGACTCCGTGGTTCTCACCCTAGTCCTCTAACGTCTTTCCCTATCTTTTTCAGGTACCGGAGAAGGAGGACAACCCGACAAAACTGTCCCGCCCTGGCTCATTTATTGCGGGAAAACTTGTGTCATTGGGTCGGCCATGGCGTTCGACGGCTTGGTCTAGTCCCTGTGAGATTCCATACATCAACAGTTGGCTCTAGAGAACGGGCCTTGTGACAACATTTGTTGCATAGGCTCTCAATCCAGTATCTTTTTCAGCAGCCTCCTCACTAACCTCTTCGTCCCTCCTACAATTAGGGGGCTAGGGCCACACAAGTTTTTGGGGACTTCCCTGGGTCTGCCCTTAGTGAGTTACACTCTGTGGGATGACCTCAATGGTTACATCCACAGATGGTTCCCTCATAATTCATGTCTTATAAGGACGACTTACATGGTTACACCCACGATCGGCTCCCTAACAGCTATACTTCACATCATAACCTCCACGCAAGTCCGATTCTTATCTCTACACTCCACAGAGACGGCCTCAGCGGTTACACCCACTGCCGGCTCCTTAACAGACCCCTCTCTACAAGAATAGCTCTGGCAACAACACCCTAGGTTACCTCCCCAGCGTGTACACTCCGTCAGAATGACCTCAGTGGTAGACACCCGAGGACGGCTTCAGATATCGACAGGCTAGACCTCCTGATGCAAATCAACCACCCCTTCAACTAGACGAATCTAATCGATCGACCCAGGCCGCATGGGGTAAGCTCACCCCAGCAGCCGGTGTAAGGTCACACTACTTCTTTTCATCGGGCCTCAGCTCAGGGTGAAGCCTCATCGATGTTCCTCTTATGTTTCTGGCACGGATATCACCACCATCAGACACAACTGCACGTCCAAGCCAGTCTCGAAGTCCTGATCTGAGCTTACTACTCAGCAAAGGATACCTAGCTGTAAAACTCTCACTCGACAAACTATTTGGCCGATACCGGACACAATGCACAAAGCCAGCACCTCCCGTCTTAGTTTCTCGAGCTTGAGATCGATACACAAGAAGAACATTACAAGAGACAGATGTGCAAAGATGAAGCAGATCAAGAAGATGTTGGCAAAAAAGAAAATTTGCATTCATGAAAGGGTTTACTTTACAAAAGTCAACAGCTGTGAAAGGGTTTACTTTACAAAAGTCAACAGCCGTGAAAGGATTATCTTTACAAAAGTCTCCGACTGACTCACAGGAAGTACAAAGATCCTAACAATATCTCTGTTCTGCTCAAAGGTTGGTTCCTCGGCCGCACTACTCGGAAAGGTAGCACATATGACGTCTGAGCGGCCATGGTGGCATTCAAGGGCAAGTTGACCTAAACATTACCATGTTTTTGTTGGCCTAGTTAGCCTACTAACTAGGTCGCACTTTTAATTTTGATGATGACAAACAAGTCGCATGCTACTAATATGCTTGTTATATGACTTTCAGATCAAAACAAGGCTACATTGACCAAAAGGTAATTTGATAATTTCTACAATGTTCAACTTGCCCAAAAGATGTTCAAAGATCATATTCCATGGCCAAATCGCATCACAATAATTCTCCATGAATTATAGCTTCAAAATCATGGCAAAAAATCAAGTAGAAGTTGAACTGGCAATTTGGTAATTTTTCCTTGGTCAAACATCTCTAGAAAGTCAAAGCATGAGGGAAGAAGGAATCAAGTTCATAAAGAATTGCAAATTGGGTCTACTACTAGAGTTCAAGTTCAAGTGCAACTCAAAGAAGTCATGTGGCTACAAGAGTTCTATTCCTGAAGAATTGTGAATCAAGTCTGCAACAAGGGTTGTAAATCAAAACAAGTACAAGATTTCTATTCCATGAAAAGTTATAAATCAAAACAAATACAAGAGTTTGTGTGCAACAAGAACTTAGGTTCAACATCCTATATATATCCCTCGTGCACTTGGCTAAAAGAAATTAAGAAAGAGGAAATAAAAAAAGCTCCAACCCTATCCGGCCATACCCAGTCAAAGCTAAAGTTTTTTTTGGTTGGCAACCACCCTCTCTCCAAGCAAAGAAAACAAGTTGCCCTCACCTCACCTATCGCAAGTAGCTAACTGGCACCTCTCCTCATCAAGCAAGTTGGCCATCTCCTTAACAAGTAAGCAAGGCCCTTCCTATCTCCTCAACATCAATGCAAGCTAGCCCCTCGTCATCAAGATCCTACCATGTTAGCCATCTCCTCTCTTCAACAAGAACAACAAGCTAGCCGGCCATCTCTTTAACACATGCAAGCATCACCAAACACAAGCACATTTCGGCAAGCATCATCAAGCAAAACCAAATAGCTAGTCCCTCCCTCTGCAGCACAGATTCTGGTTGAATATTGTATATTTTCCCCCATATTTTGGTTGCATTTTGTGCATATGTTATATTCAGTTTAATTCCAATACATGCATGTTAAATACATAGGCTCAGCCCATTAAGCAAGTAGATAAATTCTACCGGATGGACGAAGACGACCTGTGGCCCATTGCGTTTGGGTTGAATGTGACAACCCAACCCCCCTCATAACACATTACTCTTGGGTTGAACAAGTCAAATCTCATGATGACCCACTTCCATAGCCGTGATTGGGAGAGTAAATGGCCACAATAATGGGGGGAGTTACACCCTTTGATGACGAATTAGAATTAGTGGCCACATTTAGAGGGGACAATAGACGATGACCTGAGGATCACCGGGGGAACGTCGAACCGCTCTGTCGCTTGAACCTCATCCCCCGAAGGATTTCCTCGTCCGATGCTGGCGCCCCGGCGAATGAGTTCGCCGACATCACGGCTGAATTCCTGGCCCGTCATTTCTGCATGGAGAAAGAAGATCAGGGTAAGGAAAAGACGAAGCAGAAAGAAAATAAAACACCTACCATAGGACCATATGACGGTCTTAAGGAGTAGGTCGTCCAGCAGGGACAAACCAACCTCTCCTCTAGGGACATGGACGACAACAACCGGACTGCAGCCTGATCGGCCTCGGAGAGGGTCAGCGTTAAGTCATATTGACACGGGCCCCCCAACCTGTCAAGATCACAGCATCCCTGAAAAATAACGACGAAGACATAGTTCGAACTCCAGTCTCCCACCCTACGGGGCAGGTCGAGCAAACATTCCCTCCCCGATTGGGCACGGATGTGCTGCCACGATCCTCGACCGACCTTCTGAACCCAGAAGTAGTGGGAAAAGAGGGGCAGGGTCGGCTCCAGCAATGTAAGTGGCAGATCATAACAAGCCCGACCAGCGTCGCGTCGCCATTGAATACGGGGTCAGCTGGCACACGGCCACCATCAGGAACTCCATGACCTGGATGATGAAAGGATGGAGGGGGAAGCGGGGCCCCATGCGGAACATCTCGACATAAACACTGGCCTCACAGCTCCCTGGGAAACAGATCCTTTCATCGCTGAAGGAGATTCGGACGTCATACGGGTGACATAAGTACTTCTCCTGGATCTCTGTGGCCGTTGAGAAGGGGACAATAGACGATGACCTGAGCATCGCCGGGGGAACGTCAAACCGCTCTGTCGCCTGAACCTCATTCCTACGGGCCGGATCCTCAAAGAGCAAGCCTTTCCCTTTGTCCGGGACTGGACGTGTTGCCGGGGGGTCTCCGGGCCTTGAAGACGGAGGATTACCAGACTCGAGAACCGGAGGGTCCCCAGACCCCGGTGCGGAACCACCTATTCTAAGCGCGGCCATATGACTGATCATATGGGGGCAAAGGAAGGAAAAGGAGGTTACATTAAAAGGAATCCGAATGGAGGAAGACGAAGGGGAATTCGCAGGTACTCACAAGAACAGGATATGTTCGAAAAGCGCGAAAGATCAAACTCAAAAGGGTGGCGTCTTTATATAAGGAGCAACCTCAGAATCGGGGCCGTCCAAAAGAGGGCGTGTGGCGACATTTGACGACCGACGACGCTTCGAATCCCGCACCCGGAGGGAGGAGAAGTGCACCCTGGCAGCGTCATGATGGCTTCCATTCAATGGCATTTTCTCGACTGACGCGCCTGTCAAGATCCACACAAGTCACATCGCCCGAACCGAACCGGCAGAATCCGAACGGCATGAGCGATGGGGGAAATTGATACGACCATTTGGAGACAGCCCAAGGACGAGTGGCCCAGGCCCACGCTTGAAGTTGGAAGCCCACAGAAGGAGTTCGGTCCGACCGTCGAAGCCCGCACAAGGACTGGGAATCGGGTCGACCACAACCTGAACGTGCGCCCCTTCGGCCCACATCAGCAGAAGCTAACCGCTTCCCAAAGCACGCCCCTTAATAATGACCATTAAGGGGCCCTATTAACCCACTTCCACGGCGCATGTTGGCGCCTTGAAGGAGGCGGGACATGGGGGCAGAGAGTGGGGGACGTGGAGGGGGAGCGATCATGGGACGATCCCAATAAAGGGACCCGGGAGGCAACAGAGAAACGGATCTGTCCCTTGATACCGAGAGGCAAAGGTATTCTATTCAAAGACCTTGTTTTCCATTCTAAATTCCCTCCTATAGCTCGGTCTGAGGACTTGCGTACTTGCCTCCCCGTAAGCCATACCGATCCCACCGAGCATTCCTCAGATCCGTTCTGACTTAGGCATCGGAGGGGATTTGGACGAAAACAAGGTCCGGTCCCCCTGACAAGTTTCTTCGTCCGTCCAGATTAAACAGACCATGCGGTGAGGCTACCCCTCAGCACCTCATCGACCGAAGCCAAGCGCTCATATCGGAGAGCTAGCTCGCCCTCAACGAGGCCGCTCGCCCCTGACGAGCTCCTTCGTCGGTTCAGGTTAAGCGAATCCCACAGTGCCGAGGCTACCCCTCAGCACCTCATCGACCGAGGACGAGCGCTCTCGTCAACGAGCATGCTCGCCCGCGACCCACCAAGGCTACCCTTTGGAGGGATGATGTAAGGATCCGAGCTACCTCCGTCGGGCAAATCATACACTTGACAGAACCAAGGAGTCCTGTAACGACCCGCCCTCGGGGGGCCCGTTACTTATTTGATATTTGCGCAGGTCCTGCAGGTTACCAGTGAAAACAAAATAGCCACGATGCAGAGATGTACAAAAATACTCAAATAGTGTCCAATTATTACAATCCATACTGTACAAGATGTCCCAACAAATATACATGAAAGAATAAAGTACACAACACTGAAAATAGCTCTGGAAGCTGCGGTCGAACTCTGGCGCTATTAGCTCAGGAGCATCTACATTCATCTGTACGTCGTCTGCGGTGCCACGAAGATGGAACCGTAGGTAAGTCACAACAATTCTAAATATAGAAAATAAGCAGTGCACAAGTATGACAAAAGTAACTACGACAAGCAGACCATAGTGAAAAGTAAAGTGCTGAGCAACAACTGTACATAACTGAGTAGTAAAAGTAAATGAAACTGAAATGAGAGAATAATTGTACTGTGGTAGAGCAAGTGTAAATCAGGCTAAGTAAGTGAAACATGCTACTGGTGTAGCTAAAAGTACGGCAGGTAAAGTACTTGTGACTGTACAAGTGTAGTAAGTAACGTGCATGGATCGTGTAAAGTAAAGGTGACTGTGGTGCGTAAGGTAAAAGTGACTGTGCAAAAGTAACTACGCTACGTGACTCAAGTCGGAGAGTACAATATGTGACCATCAAGTTCATCTCTTGCCTGGGCGCGACCCAGACGAATGCCAAAAACACAGGCAGCAGGACATGTATTTTGTCGAAACCTAGGCAGCAGGACGGTATGCCGAAACACAGGCAGCGGGACGGGAAGATTGAACTCCAGTCACTCCCATATTCTCTCAAACTATGAGTTACCCCAAACCCCAGTGATGTGTCAAGTGTTCTATGTACATTTCCTTTTCATGATGTTCCACGAGATGTTCCACACATGTTCCACAAGATACAAGCTGTTCCACATGTTGCTAGTCAAACCAAGTCAACTGGTTGACTTTCTTATTGAAAACCAGAAAGCCAGACATTCTTTTCAAAGCAAGCTAGCCAAGCGAAGTGAGGATAAAGACAAGTCCAACATTTCGGGGTGTCTAGTATTGTTTCAAGATGTTATCAATTCCTTATTCACGATGATAGTTAACCAGGACCACTGGTTTTAAAACCAGATAGGAGAGCAGAGCAGATGCTAAGAAATTTGAGGATAAAGACAAGTCCAACAAACATGGAATACAAAAACTGTTGGTTTAAGGGTGGTAGTTTCGGTAGTGCACAATTTACCCAAGTTGATGTTTGTGTTTAACAACCACCAAAGTTGAAAGTTGGCAAAGTAATCTATAGTTGATTACTTTCCTATTAGATTAGGTTTCTAGTTTGGTTCAAGTCAAGTAGCCGTTCGGAGGCTATAGTGGTGTCCTAAGTTCATACGGGTACACTTATCTAATTTTCTAACATTAGAATTAATCGTGACTTACAGATTTCGAGGCTGTCGTAGCAAGCCGGGACTGGATCTAGGGCTTCTACGGACGTTGGTGCACAAGAATTTGTACCTGCAACACAAAAATATTTGGTTAAAGAATACACTCATTTCCTATTTAATAATTTGGCCGTTTTTGATTTTTAAACGGATTGAAACGTAGTCAAAAAGCGTTCTAAATTTTTCTATAGCTTAGATATGATGAAAATACTTTTTCAGTAGGAGAAAATATTTTTCTGAAGCTCCTAGGTATTTTTCATAATTTTTAAAAGCTCAAAAATAATTTAAAATCTATTTTTCAATTAGTAACGTATTTATTCAACAATTTATTCTGAATGCAATCTGCATCGGAAAGTTGCAAATGAACTGTCAAAATGGCCGTCTCGAAGAGTACTTTAACATATATTTTTATCACTTAGTAGTGTACGTAAAAATATCAAGATACGGATTTTTAAAAGAAAGTAACGTATTTAAAATTTAGGCTTAAAAATTAATTCTGGAAAAACCCAGCGTCGGATTGAGATGAAACTAGTGCCATTGGGTCCAGAATGTCATTTCTGATTTTCTAGAGGTGGTCTCATATTTTTCGGAGGCCTGTACAATTTATAATCCATTTATCACTACTCAGTCTTATTAAAATATTATCAATATACGTATTCAAATACGTATATACGTATAAAATACGTATCTCGTATTAAAATTTTAACCCTTCGTCGTTCTTACCCTTCGATGCATGCGGCTGAGGGTGGTTCACGGCGGTGACTTCGTGGGTGAAGGCGGACGCGGAGAGCAGCGGAGGAGCACGGAGCATGGTGGAGGAGCTTCACGGTGGGTCGGGAGCGGGCGGTCTGTCATCGGAGGAAGGAGCTAACGGTGGCGCTCGAGACCGCGGGCGGTCAGGGCTGTGGGGGCTGGCTTCACAGCGGGGATGGGCGACCTGCAGCGGAGGAGGAGGAGCGGGCCACTTCGAGGCGGTGCAGCAGCGGGCTCGAAGATCCGGTGATGAGGGCATTCGCCGTGAGAGAAGAGGGAGGCGGAGGCGAGAGAGGTCCGGCGAGGGGGAGGTGGTGCACGGGGTGGGGTCGAGCGAGGAGGGCGGAAGGTGACGGTGGCGTTGGTAGCGAAGTCGGAGGAGGGCGGAGGGGTTTGCGATGTGGGGGGGCTCCGCTACGGCCTTCGACGTCGCTGGGCGAGCTCAGCGGCGAGGCACGACAGGGTGACGGAGAGGGCGCCGGTGAGGGAGGGTTCAGGCGGCTTCATTGGGCCGCGGCGAGGTAGAGCTCGGAGGTCGTGGGGGCTTTACTGAGCGGTGCTTGGCAGGGCTCAGGCGAGCTTGGGGGAGGCTCGTCGGAAGTAGAGGATGAGCGGGCGAAGCACGAAGGAGGTGGCAGGCAGCAGTCGGGGTTCAGGGCGACGTCGAAGGCGGCGTGTAGTCACCGGCGGGGAGAGGGAGAGCTGGGTGAAGACGGCGGAGGAGCGAGCGTGGGTAAGAGCTGAGAAGTCGAGGGGAGCGGGGGTCGCGCTGTGTGCGTTGGGTTGTTTCGGGCTAGGGAATTTTTGAAGGGGAGAGAACACGGGAGAGAGAGACCCATGTGTGTGTGTGTATGAAGTGAGGGGGAGAGATGATGGGTGCGTGGGTTTAAGAGCCTGGGGGGTTTTATAAATAAACTTAATTAATATAAAATTAGGTAGTAATTAAATACTTAGTCAAAAATTTAATGATGTTAGGTAGTATTAAATGAAATTAGGTTTTATCTTAGACTAAGTTTAGAAAATGTGATAGTGTGTGAATCACATAGGTGCTTACGGGTAGGTTAGGTAGGGATTAAAGTTAATCAAAATAGTTAATAGGGTAATTAGTAATCAAGTAAAAAGGTTAAAACCTGATTAGTGGATAAAGTCAAAAATACAAAATTACGATTTTGCCCCTACCAGTAAACGTGTCCGAAAAATTACGAAAACATACCCACGGGATCGTATCGTCGCGAGGATCGCGAATACGAAGATCCGTTTCAGGATTTGTGCTACGGAAATACTAGTTTTAGGCCAAAATGTTTAGAAAGCGGGTATGTGAGTTCTAGGCTGAAATGATATCTGAAAATTACGAAATTAATGTGGGGAGCCCTAATTGATCATAGGATGCTACTGCAGAAGTTTGAAAACGTTTTGAAGACGTTTGAATAGAACATAAATTCGTTGAATCAAAACGGTAATTTTGGAAGATGAATTTTAACAGAAATGTTTTGGGTATTTGAGGAAATCTGCAATTGCTGAAATAATTTATAATAAGTCTAGTGTTTCAAAATATTTTTATAAGAATTTTTGAAATTAGTTTAAACTCCTGATCAACCATTACAAAACATAATTAAAAATGAAATTACTTTAAATATTTGGTTTAAATGTTTTGGAAAAATACAGGTCGTTACATTCTACCCTCCTTAAAATAATTCCGTCCTCGGAATTTAAAAATCTCTGTTGAAAATAATTGTTTTTATGAAGAGGCTCAAACAAATAAAGGATAGAAAAATAATAATAATCTAGTAAATCAGGTTGTAAATAACATGAAATATAATGTGATATTATAGCATCAAGAAAACAAGAGATGTTATATATGAATACATACTATTGACATCATCATAGTTTCCGTAACTATTCCTGAGACCAGTATCATTACAATAGTTATCCTGACTTCTCATGTAGTCCAAAATTAACATGAGATAATAACATTACATGAAAATGAGGGCTATTATGATGACAACCTCTGTTCGAACTTGGAACCTGAGGTGATAAGCCAGTAGCAAGCTATTTAAACCTCATAAACCGGAAGACTATAAAGTTTATTCGTGCTACTTGTAACTAACTGGGTCTAGCCACAGATGTTGTTCATAATGTAGCATGTATCGACTAATCCACGGGTACTAACAACATCAATCTCCATAATACCCAACCACATGCTAACGTCCAAATCAACGCCCAAAGGTAAGTACAAGGCCAATACCCAAAGTCAGTACTTGCTGCCAGTATTCCTTCCATCAATCTACATAATATCCCACAATAAGGCAGGATCCAAGCTCTCATCCAGAGCCAAGCACAAGGCCTACATCCAACTTCAACACCCAAGGCCAATATCATGCCAATAATCATCGCCATCACTCCTTCCGTAGACCAATACTTGATATTCGCAACACCCAACATTACCCAACAAATGAACAACCAAAAACACGCTTTCCCGCACACCAAAAGGAGTAGACGCAAGAGGAAGCCTAAACGGGATCTCAACCTGGGTGAGACCCAGGGCAGAGAGCTCAAGATAAGCCCAACGATCACGGCTTCCCAAGATCTCAGCCAAGCGGCGGTAGTGAGGGTGGCGACGAGGGTTGTCGCCAAGGCCAAAAATCCCAAAACATATTGTCGGAGGGCCATCGGTGGTTGCGGATCCACGGCGGCAAGGGCTGCGACTGGCTGTCGATCCATGGCTGGGCTTCCGATGGAGTGGAGCAGAAGCTGGCGGGGCTTCGGGTGAGATGGGTCGATTTCGCTTGGGGAAGAGGCCGGGAGGAGGAGGGGCGATGTCTGAGCGAAAAGGGAACCACGGGGTGGCTTGGGAAGGAAGGAGAAGAGGGGTTAAAAAGAGAAGGGGTGCACCGAAAGTCGTTGGTAGGGTAGACGGTTAGGCGGGAACGGGGCTCGAGGTGAGGAAGCGGACAAAGGAAATAAAGAGGGGGGTAGGTGGTAGGTGGAATAGGAATTCAAACCCATGGAAAAATCGGGTACAAGATGAAAGTAGGAGTTAGAATAGAAATACGATCTCTAGAAGACGTAACGGCCTATACTTGCACGTCGGATTTGGCTCGTCTCAAATTCTCTAGCACTATCCTCCAATACTTCTGAGCGTCCTTCAATTCACTACAGTTGTCGAAATCGAACTTCTGGTGATCGAAAAGTCGAAAGCTACCCTCCTTAAAATAGACGTAGCTAGAGTTCAAGAAAATTAGAAATAGAAAGATTCTAAGAAGGTCAATCGAATGGTCATCAAGCTAAAGATAATGATGAAGATCGATGGCGTTACATAATCACGACTCACATCCTTGCGGTCCAGCGGACACGGCCAGGGAAGTGACTAAGCCAGGATCACTTATGCCCAGTCTAGCTAGGTTGATCCAACAGACTTTAGCCAAGCACATTGACCGGTATCATGGTCCATTGAAGGAAGATTATCATTTATATGCGTGCCATCATCAACTGAAGGAAATGTGATGAAGTGTGTAGATAGTTCAACCAATAACTATAACGGTTAGCAAAAGTGGTTACTAAGGAGGTTTATCCAAAGAATGGAAAACGAGTTCCTAAGCAAGGGTTAAGAGTTCAAAGGAAGTGATGAGGATCAAGGAAGACCTAGTGAAGATAGTAATAAGGACGCTTCACCCGTATATCCAATACAGGCGAACACTCGAGACATCCAGTACTCGAGAGTTCTATTTGAGTATTTTATATTGTACACCCTGATCTTGCTATATTGTTCACGAGGTAGTTAGCGCGGACCTGCGTGGGCCACCAAACTTGTAACGACCCGCCCTCGGGGGGCCCGTTACTTATTTGATATTTGCGCAGGTCCTGCAGGTTACCAGTGAAAACAAAATAGCCACGATGCAGAGATGTACAAAAATACTCAAATAGTGTCCAATTATTACAATCCATACTGTACAAGATGTCCCAACAGATATACATGAAAGAATAAAGTACACAACACTGAAAATAGCTCTGGAAGCTGCGGTCGAACTCTGGCGCTATTAGCTCAGGATCATCTACCTTCATCTGTACGTCGTCTGCGGTGCCACGAAGATGGAACCGTAGGTAAGTCACAACAATTCTAAATATAGAAAAGAAGCAGTGCACAAGTATGACAAAAGTAACTACGACAAGCAGACCATAGTGAAAAGTAAAGTGCTGAGCAAAAACTGTACATAACTGAGTAGTAAAAGTAAATGAAACTGAAATGAGAGAATAACTGTACTGTGGTAGAGCAAGTGTAAATCAGGCTAAGTAAGTGAAACATGCTACTGGTGTAGCTAAAAGTACGGCAGGTAAAGTACTTGTGACTGTACAAGTGTAGTAAGTAACGTGCATGGATCGTGTAAAGTAAAGGTGACTGTGGTGCGTAAGGTAAAAGTGACTGTGCAAAAGTAACTACGCTACGTGACTCAAGTCGGAGAGTACAATATGTGACCATCAAGTTCATCTCTTGCCTGGGCGTGACCCAGACGAATGCCAAAAACACAGGCAGCAGGACATGTATTTTGTCGAAACCTAGGCAGCAGGACGGTATGCCGAAACACAGGCAGCGGGACGGGAAGATTGAACTCCAGTCACTCCCATATTCTCTCAAACTATAAGTTACCCCAAACCCCAGTGATGTGTCAAGTGTTTTATGTACATTTCCTTTTCATGATGTTCCACGAGATGTTCCACACATGTTCCACAAGATACAAGCTGTTCCACATGTTGCTAGTCAAACCAAGTCAACTGGTTGACTTTCTTATTGAAAACCAGAAAGCCAGACATTCTTTTCAAAGCAAGCTAGCCAAGCGAAGTGAGGATAAAGACAAGTCCAACATTTCAGGGTGTCTAGTATTGTTTCAAGATGTTATCAATTCCTTATTCACGATGATAGTTAACCAGGACCACTGGTTTTAAAACCAGATAGGAGAGCAGAGCAGATGCTAAGAAATTTGAGGATAAAGACAAGTCCAACAAACATGGAATACAAAAACTGTTGGTTTAAGGGTGGTAGTTTCGGTAGTGCACAATTTACCCAAGTTGATGTTTGTGTTTAACAACCACCAAAGTTGAAAGTTGGCAAAGTAATCTATAGTTGATTACTTTCCTATTAGATTAGGTTTCTAGTTTGGTTCAAGTCAAGTAGCCGTTCGGAGGCTATAGTGGTGTCCTAAGTTCATACGGGTACACTTATCTAATTTTCTAACATTAGAATTAATCGTGACTTACAGATTTCGAGGCTGTCGTAGCAAGCCGGGACTGGATCTAGGGCTTCTACAGACGTTGGTGCACAAGAATTTGTACCTGCAACACAAAAATATTTGGTTAAAGAATACACTCATTTCCTATTTAATAATTTGGCCGTTTTTGATTTTTAAACGGATTGAAACGTAGTCAAAAAGCGTTCTAAATTTTTCTATAGCTTAGATATGATGAAAATACTTTTTCAGTAGGAGAAAATATTTTTCTGAAGCTCCTAGGTATTTTTCATAATTTTTAAAAGCTCAAAAATAATTTAAAATCTATTTTTCAATTAGTAACGTATTTATTCAACAATTTATTCCGAATGCAATCTGCATCGGAAAGTTGCAAATGAACTGTCAAAATGGCCGTCTCGAAGAGTACTTTAACATATATTTTTATCACTTAGTAGTGTACGTAAAAATATCAAGATACGGATTTTTAAAAGAAAGTAACGTATTTAAAATTTAGGCTTAAAAATTAATTCTGGAAAAACTAAGCGTCGGATTGAGATGAAACTAGTGCCATTGGGTCCAGAATGTCATTTCTGATTTTCTAGAGGTGGTCTCATATTTTTCGGAGGCCTGTACAATTTATAATCCATTTATCACTACTCAGTCTTATTAAAATATTATCAATATACGTATTCAAATACGTATATACGTATAAAATACGTATCTCGTATTAAAATTTTAACCCTTCGTCGTTCTTACCCTTCGATGCATGCGGCTGAGGGTGGTTCACGGCGGTGACTTCGTGGGCGAAGGCAGACGCGGAGAGCAGCGGAGGAGCACGGAGCATGGTGGAGGAGCTTCACGGCGGGTCGGGAGCGGGCGGTCTGTCATCGGAGGAAGGAGCTAACGGTGGCGCTCGAGACCGCGGGCAGTCAGGGCTGTGGGGGCTGGCTTCGTAGCCGGGATGGGCGACCTGCAGCGGAGGAGGAGGAGCGGGCCACTTCGAGGCGGTGCAGCAGCGGGCTCGGAGCTCCGGTGATGAGGGCATTCGCCGTGAGAGAAGAGGGAGGCGGAGGCGAGAGAGGTCCGGCAAGGGGGAGGTGGTGCACGGGGTGGGGTCGAGCGAGGAGGGCGGAAGGTGATGGTGGCGTTGGTAGCGAAGTCGGAGGAGGGCGGAGGGGTTTGCGATGTGGGGGGGCTCCGCTACGGCCTTCGACGGCGCTGGGCGAGCTCAGCGACGAGGCACGACAGGGTGGCGGAGAGGGCGCCGGTGAGGGAGGGTTCAGGCGGCTTCATTGGGCCGCGGCGAGGTAGAGCTCGGAGGTCGTGGGGGATTTACTGAGCGGTGCTTGGCAGGGCTCAGGCGAGCTTGGGGGAGGCTCGTCGGAAGTAGAGGATGAGCGGGCGAAGCACGAAGGAGGTGGCAGGCAGCAGTCGGGGTTCAGGGCGACGTCGAAGGCGGCGTGTAGTCACCGGCGGGGAGAGGGAGAGCTGGGTGAAGACGGCGGAGGAGCGAGCGTGGGTAAGAGCTGAGAAGTCGAGGGGAGCGGGGGTCGCGCTGTGTGCGTTGGGTTGTTTCGGGCTAGGGAATTTTTGAAGGGGAGAGAACACGGGAGAGAGAGACCCATGTGTGTGTGTGTGTGTGTGTATGAAGTGAGGGGGAGAGATGATGGGTGCGTGGGTTTAAGAGCCTGGGGGGTTTTATAAATAAACTTAATTAATATAAAATTAGGTAGTAATTAAATACTTAGTCAAAAATTTAATGATGTTAGGTAGTATTAAATGAAATTAGGTTTTATCTTAGACTAAGTTTAGAAAATGTGATAGTGTGTGAATCACATGGGTGCTTACGGGTAGGTTAGGTAGGGATTAAAGTTAATCAAAATAGTTAATAGGGTGATTAGTAATCAAGTAAAAAGGTTAAAACCTGATTAGTGGATAAAGTCAAAAATACAAAATTACGATTTTGCCCCTATCAGTAAACGTGTCCGAAAAATTACGAAAACATACCCACGGGTTCGTATCGTCACGAGGATCGCGAATACGAGATCCGTTTCAGGATTTGTGCTACGGAAATACTAGTTTTAGGCCAAAACGTTTAGAAAGCGGGTATGTGAGTTCTAGGCTGAAATGATATCTGAAAATTACGAAATTAATGTGGGGAGCCCTAATTGATCATAGGATGCTACTGCAGAAGTTTGAAAACGGTTTGAAGACGTTTGAATAGAAAATTAATTTGTTGAATCAAAACGGTAATTTTGGAAGATGAATTTTAACAGAAATGTTTTGGGTATTTGAGGAAATCTGCAATTGCTGAAATAATTTATAATAAGTCTAGTGTTTCAAAATATTTTTATAAGAATTTTTTAAATTAGTTTAAACTCCTGATCAACCATTACAAAACATAATTAAAAATGAAATTACTTTAAATATTTGGTTTAAATGTTTTGGAAAAATACAGGTCGTTACAAGTCCCACCTGCCCCTTTGACCATGTTGACCCATCACCCAGCGGTCAACGATTCAACGGTGAGAAAACACCCGTAAACATATGTCATTGATATCATTAAGATTTGATGAGCTATTTTATATGAACCTTGTTAGAAACTTTAGAAACAATAAATATGATTTGATGATTTTTTTTGTTAATGAAGAATCCCCATATTCACATTATGCATGATTGATTGTTACTCGAGTGCGGGCTTGGGTGCAACCCGAGAGTTGGCTCAGACCCTTTGGGGGCATGGTTTTTGGTCAACTTTGGCGTCGGATTTCGAGGGACAACGATCTCGAAAATGAGTGACATCAATTTCTATGTGATCTCCATTTGAAGCTCTTTAAAATGATATATCATTTAGCTTCTAAGGTTTACCAGAGAGGGAAAAACAATTGCTCAAAGTTATATCCTTAAAGAGGAAAACTTGAGTCAAAATGGGTTCCCTTTTTAGTATCACACCGGATGTGTTACTGATATAAAGGCTTAGCTCACCCTATAAATAGGGTCCATCTCCTTCAGCTAAAGTTACACCAAGCCTTGATCAAGAGAGCCTACCATAATTAAGTGAGAAAACCTAGAACTAAAGGCGACCATATTTTAGTTCCTATTTTCCCCTCATTCTTCCATCTTTCATGTTCTAGCAAAACCTGAAGGGAGTTCAGATCTAATCCGAAGCTTGGAGCGGGAGTTCCAGCTAAGGTGAAACCTTCTGGACAAGTGGTCACTTCTTGATGAGGCGTTGCATCGCTTCAAAACATCGCCCTAAGGAATTGTTTTTGCAACTACGAAAACAAAGGTATGTTATTTAAACTTTATTTTATAGCAATATTATTAGATCTATATTTGCAAGATCGGTTCGCCCTTCTTCTCTGATAGTAGAGATCCTGCAAATTGTTTAAATTTTTTTCATAGGGGTTTTCATAAAATATGATTTTTATGGTTTGTCTTTTCTTCCGATGCTTCTTATTTTTGTTAAGTCTTGGGCTAGACGATGGAAAAATGCCCTATGGAAGCCTCCTCAAAACCCTTAAGGAGGCGCTCGAAAAGTCACATTGATCCTCATCCGAGATGTCGAAAGAGCTCGGATGGCAAAGGTCACTTTTCCGAGCCTTCCTCTTGAGACCATCATGAGACCTATGATGAGGGCTGCAACTTTGCACACGATGGCTCTTTTAATTTCGATCATCAGCCAGAGCAAGGCGGTGGTTCTCAACTCCACCGAGTGAGGGCCGCGAGCCCCTAAGACTGGTTGTAGTTGAGATCTGGCCCCTAGTCTCGCTGCCCTGAGCCCCTTCAGGACAAGGAGAGATGGAGGACTGTTGATGTTGCTGAGGGGAGGAAGGCAGGATGAATCGTCTCTCCGGGTTAGCAGGTACAGGTCATTGGCCAACTGGCATGGCAAGAGACCCTTCTGGGGGTTGCTGAGAAGGTGTTAGGATGACTAGTGGGCTCGCGTTTAGCTTGGGCTTCGAACTCGCCAATTGTTCTATCCCGGCTGTCAGTGATTGAATGTTAATGCTCACATCCTCCTGTGAGAAGGCATGGAACTGCTCCAATGTCACTAATTATGACTCGTGCATCCTATGAGTGGAAGAACTGGGATCCACAGGGGGCGGCGTAACATCTGCCTCTCATACAGTAATTGGCCTTTCAGGCCATTGATTGGTGGGTTGAGTCATCGTCGGTGTGGTTGAAGACGTGTATGTCAACTCGTTTTCCACAGACGGCGCCAGATGTTTACGGATGTTTTCTCACCACTGATGTAGTTAGATGAAGGGACAGTGGCAGTAGTTGACGTATGACGACATGGACAACTGACTTGACGTTGGGCGAACTAACCCTGAGATGGACATACTCTGGTCAGAGCTGTTGGATCCAAGTCCGAGCTATGTCCAGGATTCCTTCGGCTTTTTGCAACATGAGAATCTTGTTAGGAAGGGTCAGATCTGGGGTCCGACCTAATCCCCACCAATGTTTAAGTCAGTGACTCGAGGAGGCTCGGGGTAACTATGGCAGATCTGTTGGGAGATCCACCGATAGTTATTGCGCCGAGCTATGGAGGTAACGTAGAGTTTAGGTGGAGCATATACCGATGTAAGAATACCAAGTTTTCAGAGAATGCCTGGCAAAAGGTCTGGAATCGTCACTTCTTCCATCGTCTGAGAGACTATTTGTAGGCGATCGATGTTTAGGGACGCTAAAGGGTAACGTCTGAGCTTTTAAGGCGTTTATTGTTTTTGGCCTAAGCTGTCGACATTAATGACGAGCTCAACGGTCTTCCATTGAATGCCTTTATTCTCGGCCGACGCTTTAAATGAAGAAATCCAACAGGCAGTCGAGATGTCGTCTTAAACGAGGAGATGATCGGCTGCACGTGAGACCTACGGACAGTTGGGCCAAAACTGTGGGCTTTACTGGGCTTGTTCGTTCAAATAAATAAGTTCAAATAAATAACCGAGCGATCATTGGTACGGCCCAATGCAATCATTGAGACGGCCTAATGCTGTATCAGAAAGAGTGAGTGGAGGTTCTCTTTCGTACCAAGGTAGAAACATTCGAAGGTAATGTCTGACAGTAAGACCTATATACCAAAAGCCAATAAGAGGTCGGGAAGGCAAAATCATGATGTAAACTCCATACGCTCTTTCGGGCGCAAGTTAGAGCAACTCCAACCCAAATCTCTAAAAACCCCCCTTCAAAATGGAATATCTCTAAAAGATGCCATTTTAGAGGATGTGCAACTCCAACCCACCATCTTCAAATCCTATTTTCTCTTTATTTAAGCTTTAGTAATGAAAAATATTTATCATTAAAATGGGTTAATCTAATACATTATTTCTGCATGAAAGAAAATTATAAATAATATTATTTTTCAATGTTCATTTTTTTTTTAATTTTTAAGTATTTAGTATTTCTTGTTATATTGTAAATATTTTAAATTTGCTCGAAAAATATCCAATATTGGTCTCATTTTGTAGGTATAATTGAGATATTTCCAACGGTACTAAAATTATTAAATTTGGCCATGTTATTTGTAAAATACATTAGTTATAAATAATCATAAGTATTTTAATTAAGGGCTAAGTTGTCATTAAGGAGATGTTTAGAGATTTGGAGGGGTGAATAGTGCCCATCCAAATATGGAGAGGCACTATAGCAAATCTCTATCCCTATCTCCATTTTGGAGATGGGTTGGAGCAACTTCAATCTCCATTTTGGAGTTTTAGAGAAGGGTTGGAGCTGCTCTTATAGATTCGTCCATGACTCAAAAGTACTTGTTACGCCTATTTGGCCGAAGCCCAAAAGACACGAGCCCAGAAACCCGACTACCGATCAGAAGCCCATCTACGAGATCGGGCCCGCCCGACAAGGCCCCCTAGAGGGCCCCCGAACGTCGATCCGACCCGACCCCGAAAACGCGCGAGTCACTCGCCCACTCCAGCGATAACCGTTCCCCCAGGCCCGCTGCCATTTAATGGCCGTTATGGGGAGGTGCTGGCATGGCGCGGGGAGCGACGATGGGGAGGCGGGTTGAGGGGGCATGATTGGGGGCGGACGAGGGACGTGAGTCATGGGTGGTCGCGACGAGAGGCCTATAAAAGGGCTAGGAGGACGACTGGACAAAGGACCGCATCTCAGGTAACAAAACCTAAGGTACTCCATCAACGACCTAGTTCCCCCACTTCATCTCCTTCCCCCCGCTCGCACCGGAGGACGTCGTTCCGATCTCCTCTCGAGTCGAATTGTCCCCGTTGAGCCTCCTCTTTCAGACTGACATCTGACTTAGGCATCGGAGGGGATTTGGCCGGAACCAAGGTCCGGCCTCCCTGACGAGTGTTCTCGTCTGTTCAGGAAGACGTTAGATCCACGAGCCGAGGCTTCCCCTCAGCTCCATGCCGGCCGTGCATCAAGCGAGACGACCGAGGCTACCCCTCGTCGTCTGACCGACCGAGGCCGAGCGCAACCATCTGAGCCGAGGCTCCCCCTCAGCTCCGCATCGGTCGTGCATCAAGCCCAGGCGCCAAGGCTTCCCCTCGTCGTCCGACCATCCGAGGCCGAGCATCTCACACCGGGCCGAGGCTTCCCCTCAGCCCCCCAGAGGCCGAGGGTCCAGACCCGGCCCAGCTGACGTGCTCTGCGTCGACTACATCTCTGATCCGCGTCGCATCTACAGGCGCTCGACGCACCCAAGGGACCCTAATCGGCCCCTTGACCACGTTGACCGGGTAGTCCACGGTCAACGATTCTGTAGTGAGAAAACACTCTGAAACATCTGGCGCCATCTGTGGGAACGAACTGTCCCACGAAAAACAAACCACACCTGCAATGACACGGCTTCACCCATCACGGTGAAGGGAGGGCAAGGCTCAGGCGTGAGGCGACGGGGCCCGCCCTGGTTGGCAAGAAAGGGCCCGGGCCCAGCGCGAGGAAGACCATGAGGAGAAGACCAAGAAACCCTCGCCAGCCCTACCGGTCGGGAGGACGGGCACGACAGTAGCAGCACGCAGGTCGGACGCAGCTTTGGTGGTGTCGGTGATCATCGATACAACAATGGTACGGCGGCTGCTCATCGACACCGGCAGCTCCTGCGACGTCCTCTTCATGTCAACCCTGGAGAAGATGGGGCTGCGGAAGGAAAACTTGGAACCTCGCTCGGGTCCCGTGGTAGGGTTCACGGATCATTCCACCCCCATCGTCGGCACGATCCGCCTCCCAGTAACACTCGGAGGCCCGCCAAATTCGGTGACCCTGGCGGTAGAATTTGTCATATTGGGGATCGGGTCGGAGTACAACAGAATCATCGGACGACCCCTTCTCAACGCTATCGGCGCAGTAGTCTCGACCCTTCACCAGACTATCAAGTTCCGAACGCCAAGGGGGATGGGGCAGGTCGAAGGCGACGCGGGGAGACCGAATACCTGCTACCAGCTGGAGGAAGGGCCCGAGGGTCGTCTAGTCGACCAGATGGCCGTGCTCGACTTAAGGAGCGGGCCGAGACCCACCCCTGCGGAGGAACAAGAGCAGATCCCGGTCATGGACATCGTGGGCAGGTTCATCTCAATCGGGAGAGGACTAAGCCACGACCTGAGGAGCCAACTGGTCGAGTGCCTGGAGGCGAACCTTGACGTCTTTGCTTGGTCACCGGAGGACATGCCTGGCGTAGATCCCCAGGTGATCGTCCACCAGATCAACGCCAACCCCAACTTCAAGCCGGTCAGGCAGAAGAAGCGAAACCTGGGTGGCGAAAAGATGAAGGCGGCCTCCGAGGAGGTAGAGCGTCTTCTCGACGCAGGCTTCATACGAGAGGTCTGGTACCCAGAGTGGCTATCGAACGTGGTGATGGTCAAAAAAACCCAACGGAAAGTGGCGAATGTGCGTGGACTTCAGTGACCTCAACAAAGCCTGTCCCAAGGACAGCTACCCCCTGCCGTGCATAGACCACCTTATGGACAATGCCTCGGGGTACGACATGCTTAGCTTCATGGACGCCTACTCCGGGTACAATCAGGTCCAGATGGACCCTCGGGACGAAGAGATGACAGCCTTCACGACGGACCGGGGAACCTACTGCTACAAGAAGATGCCCTTCGGCTTGAAAAACGCAGGGGCCACCTACCAGAGAATGGTCAACAAGGTTTTTTACTCCCAGATCGGGAGGAACCTGGAGGTCTACGTCGACGGCATGCTTGTCAAGTCGAGAAAGCCGGAGGACCATGTCGCCAACCTCCGTGAAACTTTTGAGCGGTTGCGACGACACAACATCCGACTCAACCCCATGAAGTGCACGTTCGAGGTAAGATCCGGCAAATTCTTGGGATTTATGATAACTAATCGTGGCATTGAAGCTAACCCCGACAAGATCGAGGCATTGATCAATATGCGGGAGCCAGCGACGATCAAAGAACTGCAAAGGCTGAATGGGCGCATCGCGGCCTTGGGGCGATTCCTATCCAAATCGGCGGAGAGATCGCTCCCCTTCTTCAAAGTTCTGAGGAAAGTGATCGCAGAACCGTCAGACAACAGGAAGGCGATACCATGGGACGAAGACTGCTCCAGGGCATTCGCGGATCTCAAGGAGTAACTTCGCAGCCCGCCTCTCCTGTCCAAGCCACGAGAAGGGGAATCGCTAAGCCTTTACCTGGCACGCGCGGAAGAAGCGGTGAGCTCGGTACTGATCAGGGAAGACGGTGGGGTGCAATGGCCGGTGTACTACACGAGCCGGGTCTTGAAGGGAGCGGAGGTGCGATACTCGCCCATGGAGAAACTGGCTTACGCCCTCGTTCTCTCAGCTCGAAGGCTCAGGCCCTACTTCTAAGCCCACACCATACTGGTCTTGACCGACTCGCAATTGGAGCAGAATCTCAAGAGATTCGATCGAATGGGAAGGATGCTGAACTGGGGGTGGAATTGAGCGAGTTCGACCTCCGATTCAAGCCACGCACGGCCATCAAGGGGCAGGCCTTGGCCGACTTCATCGCTGAATGCACTACGGAAGGAGGACATCCCCCGGAGGGAGAAGGCCCAGCAACGGTAATCACCCAGCCCTTATCTTTTCTTTCGGCTGACCACCTCCACCATGTCCAGTCAGGAGTCCCAAAAGCATGGGTAGTCCATGTGGACGGATCGGCAACACAGTCAGGAGGCAGGGCTGGGATCGCGATCCGATCTCCGGAAGGGAACATCACGGAATACGCCTTACGGTTCGAGTTCCCGGCCACCAACAACGTGGCGGAGTACGAAGCGGTAATCAACGGCCTGAGGCTGGCCCAGGAGCTCGGGGCCGAGTCCGTGCGCCTCCTCAGCAACTCGAAGCTCATTGTCAACCAGCTTCTGGGAAGTTACGAGGCGCGGGAGGAAGCAATGCAGAAGTATCTCGCCGTCGCCAAAGCGGCGCTGTCCAAGTTCAAGAGCACGGAAGTCTTACATCTCCCACGGTCGGAGAATGCGCGGGCGGACGCGCTGTCAAAGCTAGCCTCATCCTCGACCAAGGAGCTGGGCCGCACCATTTACGTGGAGAACTTGCAGTCCCCCAGCACGGAAGAGCGGGAGGTGATGGCGATCGACCAAGATCCCACCTGGATGGACCCGATCATACGGTACCTCACTCATGGGGAGGTGCCGACGGATTGGGACGAGCGTCGGACCCTGGAAAGGAAGGCGCTCCGATACGTGATTCATGAGGGGACGCTCTACCGAAGATGCTGGATGAAGGCAGATGTTCTCCCATACCTGAAATGCATCGGACCGCAGGAAGCCGACTACGTCCTACGGGAGGTACACGAAGGGATCTGTGGAAATCACCACGGGGGCAAGATGGTCGCACAGAAGATCTTGAGGCAGGGATATTACTGGCCGACCCTAGTCCAAGACGCAACGGACTACGTCCAAAAGTGCCAAGAATGTCAGAGGTTTGCCAACCACACCTCAACTCCCCGTCGGAGCTCATCCCTATTGTGAGCCCCATCCCCTTTGCGAAATGGGGGCTCGACATCCTCGGACCATTTAAGCCGGGCCGGGGGCAGCGAAAATATCTGATTGTGGCAGTGGACTACTTTACCAAGTGGATCGAGGCTGAACCATTGGCCACCATCACGTGGAAGAAAGCGAAAAGCTTCATGTGGAACTCAATCATCTCCAGATTCGGAGTACCACGGGCCATAGTCACAGACAACGGGAAACAGTTCGACTCCGCAGGGTTCAAAGACTTTTGCGCGGAATGGGGGATCAAGCTCCTCTTCGCCTCTGTAGCGCACCCCCAGACCAACGGGATGGCGGAAGCAGCCAACAAATGCATCATAGAGCCCCTCCGAAAGAAAGTGAAGGACTCCGAAGGAAACTGACCGGAAGAGCTCCCCGGGATACTCTGGTCATACCAGACGACCCACAAGGAGGCCACCGGCGAAACCCCGTTCATGCTTGCCTACGGAGCCGAGGCAGTGGTACCGGTCGAGCTGGGTGAAGAGTCTCTCCGCCTCAAGTGCTTCGACGAAGACAGGAATTCGCAAGGCCTGGAGCTCGGTCTGGAGCTCCTCGGTGAGCGGCGGGAGCAATCCCTAGCCACCATCATCCGTGAGAAGCAGAAGGTGGCCCGATACTACAACTCTCGGGTCAAGGGAAGGAGTTTCCACCTTGGGGACCTGGTCCTCAGGAAAGCAAGCTTCAACCCGGATATTGCTCGCAAAGGGAAGCTCGGGGCTAAATGGGAGGGACCCTACAAAGTCATCGAGGTCCTCGGACCCGCAACCTACCGTCTAGCCAATATGGAGGGGAGGATTCTCACTCACGCCTGGAACACGGAACACTTACGCAAGTACTTTCAATAAATGTATTGTTTTCTACGAAATGAATTTACTTAAGTTTGTTCCTCTCCAGATAAATGTGTTCACAAGAATCCCACTCGGGACAAGGGAAGCCTCGCCCGATGGGACACCTGCTAAGCGCGCGCCTAACAAAAGGATATACAAAGAGGCGTACGAAGAGGCCGAGGGGCATTCCCCTCCATCAAACATCTCCAGGGGCACCCGTGGAGCCACATGCTGGTTGTTCACTTGGGTCACCCCCCACGCTCCGTTTCGCCGTCAGAGTGCGCCCGGAGATCCTCGAAATTGACTCCCGAGAGCGGGAACTTCTTCTGGATCTCGGATTGGCAACGGGCGAAACCCTTCTCGAACGCCTCAGCCAAGGCGGACTCAACAAAGGAGGTGGCATACTCCTCCACAGCGTCTTGGGCGATCTGGGACGGATCCACCCCCTCAAGCTCACGCACCCGAGCCTCCAAGGTCTCGATCTGGCGTTGGTGCTCCGCCCTCTCCACCTCGATCTCCCGGGATCGCTCGCCGAGTTGAGCAAGGAGAGCCCTCTCCCGCTCCTCCTCCGCCTCCAGACGATCGGAGAGCTCCAGGGCCTCGGGGGCAGCAACGAAGACGGGGATCTTGTCAGCTCCCCCAGATGTGTCGGCGTCTCCCAAAAGCTCGGCGACCCGCGCCTCGGCCTTTGACTTTGCAACCAAAGCCAAGGTTCTCTCACGGTCCGTATCTTCGAGGGCAGAGGACAGCTCAGTTATGCGGGTCTCCAAGGACATGACTCGCGCCTCATCTAACTGACCCGCCTCCCCCTCATCACCGTGGACATCAGGATCTCGCCCGGCGTCGGACTTGGCCTTAGGGAGCGCCGCAAACTGGCGCCTCATCGAAAGTCCCACCGAGGACAACTGCACCAAGGCGACAAAGGTAAGACGGTGAAAGCAGCTAGAGGGAAAACAAGCAGAGACACTCTACCTGTTGGCCAGCCTGAATCACGAAGGTGGCCAAACAGTTGACTCTGACTCCATCCAGCGTGGCCTGATCAGGAGGGAGGCAACTATTCTCGGCCACTCGTGCGGCAGCTCCGCAGCTCAAAAACACCGACTCCTTCTCCCCCACCGGAAAGCGTGGGCGAAGAAGGCCTTCCCCTGACGAAGGAAACTCGCCCGGGTCGGAGCGGAATGCGCCTAGATACCGATCGTAGGCATCGGGGAGAGAACCGTTCGGGAGAGGCGAGGGGCCGACCCACGGCCAGGCAATCTCAACAGGGGCAGGTCGGTGCTGACCAGCGGGCGACGAGACGTTAACTTCCTCGGCCCCCTCGCGGACCCTCTTGGAAGACTCCAACAAGGGGATGGAGGGAGATGGCCCCTTCTTCCTTTTGGAGCCAACAGCTGAGGTCACGGCCCGCTGCTTCTTCCGGACCTCCAACACATGATCCCTCTTATGCGGGCCCGGATCCGGGGCCAACACGTGAGGGCAGGCGGGAGAAGAACCGAGAGGGAATCCACCTGCACCCAAAGAAGAAGTAAGGGGCCGAGAAGAGCCCGAGCAACCCCGAATGGCGAACGTTCGGAGAACTTACCCAAGGGCCACACAGTCTTGCGCAAGTTGTGGCTGCTGAAGAGGACGTCGATCGTCCGATCCCTCGAAGGAATCGCCAGCAGGGCCTTCGCCGTCTGCAGCTCGGCGGCAGTTGGGTCACCTAGATCAAGGATGACCGCGTCGGCCGCTCCCCAACGAATCGGGAAAGGTACACTCGTCGGGAACACGACAAATACGTACTCCCCCTTCCAACGCTTCAGGGAGCTCGGTAGCCCCAACACAAGGCTCATCTTCGGACGGGCGCTGATGTAAATCCACGCCCCCGACTGATGATGACTCATGCGGTAGAACTGGGCGAAGAGACGGAGGGAGGGCACCACTCCCTGCAGCATGCAGATGACGACGAACCCGACGAGGAGCCCGATGGCGTTGGGGTAGAATTGGCACAAGCCCACATTGTGGGCTTGAAGGAACTCGATGATAAAGGGGTGGAGCGGGAAACGGAGCCCGTAGCGGAAGCACTTCTCGTACACTCCAACCTCGTTGGGACCGGGAAGGCAGATCCGCTCGTCGGACCCGGGAGCACGAACCGAGTAAGGCGGAAGTAGGTAGGCGGAGCGCATACTCCCGATGGTGGTGGCACAGACCGACGAAGGCCACGCTAAGACCTCTGGAGGCACCCCTGAAATTTCGCCCCCATGCCGAAGGATCGCCGAGGGAGGACTACCCATCAGGTTAGGAGTGACGTCACGCTCCGGCCGACCCGAACCAGTGGTAGAGGAAGACGACATGGGGCAGAGCTCGGGCAGGATCAAGATCAACACAAAGAAGAAGATGACGGGATGGCGGCTCACAACCCACCCAGCTTCTCAACCAAAGACGACCCCGCGAACGGTGGGGATAAACCCGCAGTTACACGTGGCAACATCAGGGGACCGACGGCGCTTCGGAACCCGCGTCTTAAAGGTATCGAACGGATCGACTCATGATGACGTCCAATTAATGAATCAGCTTCGACTGACGAGCCTTTCGAAATCGGCAGAAGTCACATCAACCGAGCCGACCCAGCCGAGGCCGATCGACCCGACCAATGGGGGCAATTGTTACGCCTATTTGGCCGAAGCCCGAAAGACACGAGCCCAGAAACCCGACTACCGATCAGAAGCCCATCTACGAGATCGGGCCCGTCCGACAAGGCCCCCTAGAGGGCCCCTGAACGTCGATCCGACCCGACCCCGAAAACGCGCGAGTCACTCGCCTACTCCAGCGATAACCGTTCCCCCAGGCCTGATGCCACTTAATGGCCGTTATGGGGAGGTGCTGGCATGGCGCGGGGAGCGGTGTAACGACTGGTTTTCATGTATCTGGATTTATTATATTATAATATATGTCTTGGTGGATTTTCTCCTCATGTGTGGTTTTCGTCTCCGTAACTTTCATTTTCGATCATTTCGTCGTGTTTTCTCGTTTCTTCCTTAGGATCGTCGATTTCGAAGTAAGTCATTCGTGACGGGCTTCGTAACGGTCGTATCTTACTATTAGATCAAGCCTAGGAGTCTTAGGAATCGATCCCGGAGCTCCGCGCTTCGTATCGGAACTTTTGGTGCTAATTAGCCGGTGTAAGAAGGGCCACCGACCGACTAGATGACGATCCAGTCGGTCGTCAAACCTTCTTGAACCGACTAGTTGGCTTTCTAAATTATTCTGGAGTTACTGTTTATCGTTAGTCGGTCTAAGAACGTTGGTTGACCGACTAGGTTGCAAACTAGTCGGTCGGCAATGCTTCTTTGACCGACTAACTCATCGACTATTTTTGACACTAGTTACTGTTTACTCTTAGTTGGTCTAAGAACGATCATCGACCGACTAGATGTCAAACTAGTCGGTCAGTAGTTGTTCTTTGACCGACTAACTCTTAGTTCAGGTTTTCGACTGGAGTTACTTTTTACACTTAGTCGGTCTGTGTTGGTCCACCGACTGACTAGTTCTCAAACTAGTCGGTCAACAGTTGTTCTTTGACCGACTAAGCAGTGCAGAAAACCCTAGTTTTGCCCTAGCCGCCACCAAACTCTATAAATACCCCTCCAAACGTTTTCTTCTCCTCCCTCACGACCTAAAACCCTAATTTCTCCCCCATTGAGCCCCCATCTCCCTCAAACCATTAATCCTTCATCCCAAGCTTATCCTCCATCATCCAAACCCTCCCTCAACTCATTCCACCTCTCATCTTCCCCCAAATCTCCATCAAATCCCCAAAATCCCCCAAAACCCTATTTCTCCAAACTTCTCCAATCATTTCCAGATCTGAACCCTAGGTTCCCCGGAGCGTTTCTTCCGTCGCCGTGGTTGCTCGGCGTTATTCTCCCGTTCCCTACGCGGTAATACTCGATTCCTTTAATTTTAGCATAACCCACATTGACATTGTGAAACCCTAATAAAATGGATTGTTAGATGATTAGGGTTCTAATAAGAAACCTATTTAGGATCATTGTGCTAATGATTGTTTTGCCGTAACAGTGACCCATTCCGTAGTTAGCTTGTGCGACGATCTTCATTGCTCTTCAATCCCGGTATCAGGCAAGTGAAACTTGCATCTCTTGATTTAGGCCATGTCTTGTGCCATTTACCTTGCTTTAGCGTAAAAGAGACTAGACGGTGAAAGGATAGCCGTTTAGACGCCATTGACCTAGCTTGACAACGAAGCTTGGTCCGTCACCTTCATCATGCTTGTATGTCACGTTTACTTTCCCTTAACGGTACGCGAATTAACTGTTCATGTCATCCATGCATCCTTAACTGCTGTTGCATTTTAACTGCCATGTTTAATTTCAATTAACGGTACGCGAATATGTTCATGTCATTGCATTTTGCCTGTCACGTTTAAATACAATTAACGGTACGCGAATATCTGCTCATGTCATTGCATGCTTGAATACTCATCGTGATTGCGTAGCTTCGCTACATACTTGTACTATTTGTCCCGGCTAGGCACCCACCTTGTGTGGGCACAATCCTATGCCAATTTCACTTTCTGGCTCGTGTTCCAGAAGACGAGCTCAACACAGCCTGCGGGCAATAGGGCACTTGTTGAGTGATCCCTTGTACTTGATACTTGAACACAGCCTGCGGGCAATAGGGCACTCGTTGAGTGATCCCTTGTACATTACTTGTTCCTTGACATTACATGTCACCCCTACCACTTGATACTTGACACTTGTACTCTCCTTTACTTTACTTGTTACCACCTTACTTTACTTGCCATGCATCATACTTTAACTGCTATGTTGTTAGTTTACCTTTCTTTCTGTTTCCTTGCGCAAGTCTTCCGACTTGCTGACATGTGCCCCTTTTCTCTTTTGGGTGACACATGTTAGAGCCTGAGCCCGAGTTACTTGCTGAGGACGTGGTGTTCGCTGACGCTGAGTCAGGACCCGCGTTGATCGAGGACTACGTTGACACTGGGGATCAGTCTTAGTGTCGTCGTTTAGCTAGTTTTGTTAGACTGCTTAGTTGTCGGTGCGTGGCACCTAGTTGATACTCTGTTATGTTTGTGTTGCTTTTGTTTGGCCTTGTTCTGGGCCTTAGACTCTTTCCTGTTAGCCTGGTGGCTTTTCTGTGATGTTGAATATTTTGCGGACAAACTTTGGGATTGGTTTTTCATATCCGTATCTTTATTATTATTATTGTTGTTGTTCCTTTTGCGATTACAGGGACCTGCTTATACTAAATCAACGCTTATCAGGCGTGCAGCTTCACAGCTCCACGTCTGAGCGGACCTTCTCACGTCTCGCCTCCATTTTAGGGAAGCGGGTCGTGACAGGTTTTAGTGGTGGCCCATGCAGGTCTCTCTGTAACTGCAATTATCAGGGATAACAATAATAATATGAGATTGTCCAACAAATAAGTTCGATATCCGAGTCATAAGCTATGAGTTTAATCTGCTTCGTTTTCTATGTCACTAGATGGCAGGAAGACGATTCACCCGTGGTGGAGGTAGTGGGGCGCTCCCTCATGATGAGGAGCCTGAGCGGGAACCCACCAACGGTGAGATGATGCGGATGATGCTCCAGATGATGCAAGGCAGCAGGGCGTGCTCCTGCAAGTCCAGAATGCTCCACTTGCTCGAGCTGCCCGGGCTCTTCCGGATGCCCCTCGCTCTGAGCCGGGAGCGAAGCAATTTCGGGAGCTGGGTCCCGCATATTTTGATGGATCTGAGGGTCCTCTGGCTGCCGACGAGTGGATAAGGAACATTGAGGATAACCTGGCGATGGCGAAGATTAACCCGACTGGATGGGTTGATTTGGCTAAGAGGCAGCTGAAGGACAACGCCAGGAATTGGTGGGATGCTGAAGAGAAGATGTTGGAGGAGCCGATCGTTTGGGCTACCTTCAAGTCCAGATTTGATGGAGAGTTCTTCCCGAAGGCTGCTAGGCAGGTGATGCTGCAGCGCTTCATAGATCTGAAGCAGGGGAGCTTGTCGGTGGATCAGTACCACCAAGAGTTCACGAGGCTCAGTCGGTTTGCACCAAAGATGGTGCAAGATGCCGATGAGAAAGCTCAGCGATTTCTTCAGGGACTTGCCTTGGAGCTTCAGAGCTTTGTGACCTCTTCTGACCTGGAGACATATCAGAAGGTTCTGATTGCTGCGAGGCGGCAAGAGTTGAATTTGAACCAGAGGAAGGGACATGTTTCCGGTGCTGGGAAGAGGCCTATGGAGCATGCCAGGGCGGTGGTTAGGCCTGGTTTCAAGCCTAATCATCCGGTGCAGTTCAAGAGGCCAGGAGGGCCTATTCTGAAGACTTTCCATTTCTGTGGCAAGACTGGACACCTCAGGGATCAGTGTAGGAGGTTTCTAGGACAGTGCATTGTCTGCGGAGATCCTGCCCACACCATCCGGGAGTGTCCGAAGTCGAGGCAGCCTTGGCGGGCTCCTATTGCAGCACAGCCGTTGCAGCAGCGAGCTCCTGTGCCCGTTGGACGTGGAGCGCCTCTTGTTCCACAGAGACAGGCCTTTCGGCAGGCTGTTCCGCCAAGAGGGCAGGCCTTTCTGATGATTGTGGAGGAGAGCATGGCCGTGGATGAGGTTATTACAGGTAACGCTCATTCTAGCTATTTTTCTTCCTTAGTTTGATTGTTGATTTTGTTGGTTGCTTGCTCATGCTTGTTACTAGAATAGGATTTGATTGTTAGATTGGTTGCTAGGTGTGGTTTTGGTTTGCACATTTCCTGCACGAGTCCTCTTTGACTCTGATGCGTCGATGTGCATTTTGGCCCAGAGCTTCGTGGAGAAGCATTCCTTGTCGACGTCCTCTCTTCCTAAGAGTTGGAATATCGTCACAGGGAACGGTGTAGTCTCGGTGCATCGTGGGTGCAATTCTTGCCCGTTGGTGGTTTGTGGACGTGAGCTTTGTGCTGATTTCATTGTCCACGACATCATCAATTACGATGCGGTCCTTGAGATGGATTGGCTTGCGAGCTTCTATGCTACGATTGACTGTCGGAGGAAGAAGGTGGTGTTCGAGATTCCCAGACATCCGGTGTTTGAGTTCAGTCGTGGTAGCAGTTCGCTGGGTCCGGTCAGATTTCGGGCCAGACCAGTGGATGTCGTGGCTATGCAGATGGAGTTGGAGTGGCCATCTGTGGTGCGTGATTTTGGCGACGTCTTCCCCGAGGAGATGTTTGGATTGCCGCCTGATCGAGCTTTGGAGTTTTCTATTGATCTTATCCCAGGTGCGCAGCCCATTTCGAAGGCGACGTATCGTATGGCACCTGCAGAATTGGAAGAATTGAGGAAGCAGCTGGATGAGCTTTTGCAGAAGGGTTATATCAATCCTAGTGTGTCTCCGTGTGGAGCACCGGTGTTGTTGGTGAAGAAGAAGGATGGTTCGCGTCGCATGTGCGTGGACTATCGGGAGTTGAATGCGGTGACCATTAAGAATAAATACCCGTTGCCTCGCATCGATGATATTTTTGATCAGCTTGGAGGTTCGAGGGTGTTTTCTAAATTGGATTTGAGGAGTGGTTACCATCAGTTGAAGGTGATGAAGGATGATGTTCCGAAGACAGCGTTCAGGACGAAGTATGGACACTATGAGTTTGTGGTTATGCCTTTCGGCGTAACTAACTGTTGGGGTTTTGGCGGACCCCCAGAGCTCGGATCCGTATCCGTCCTAAGTCGGACGGACCACGGAGGCACATAGGCGCAGCGGAAAAACAGAAATCTTAATTTCTACACTAGCTAAACATTTTAGCTAGGCTCTGGGGAGCCAGAACCCAGCCCGATCTATGCCGACTTGGAGTGGGTCTGACCACTCCAAGAAGGATCTACACTAAGCGACTAATTAAAATTACGCTAAAAACCGCTTAACCACATACCCGGAATCTTGGCCCTGGAGCAGGCAAGATGTACCGCACCGTCTTGAGAAGCTCCTCGTAGCCGAGCCGCGTTGACCCGATCTCCCTGAGCCACCTCGCACCCTCGCCCCGATCCACCCGAGCCGCTTTCGCCTCCGAGCCGATCACACGCGGTAGAAAGTTTCACTTGAGAAGAAACCCGCGTCTTAGACGTCCGGATCAGATCCAAACCCCCTTCGTAGTCGTGCTAGGACTACTCCGGAGAATAGGAAAGTAGAGAGAGAGATTTAGTCGCGGACCGAGCTTGCTCAATAATTTGGAGCTACCCGATCGTTGACTGGTGTGTATTTCAACGAGGAGAGTGCACCCCTATTTATATAGGGAGTGAGCACTCACCCTCTTGTTGCGGGCAATGTGGGACAATCCACATGAAGAGAAAAATTGAATTAAGTCATTTGGCTTAATTTCAATTTTAAAGTTAGCCTTTCACAAAGTCAAACTTTAACGAATTAATTCTCCTCACATACTAAACTTCAGACACCAAACAAGCTATCAATCAAAAAAGCTTGGAATGGTGAACGCGTAGGAACTGACGGTGACGAATTTCGACTTCGTTTGACCCCTCAAACAATTGCTCAAAGTTTAGCAATTTTCACAAAATTCGTAGCCGTCATTTGGGTTTTCAAAAAAAAACCTAATTTGACTTAAGTTGCGGGCGCGCCCGCTAGACTTAGCGGGCGCGCCCGCCCAAAGGGGGCAAGGGCGGGTCACCCGCCCGCTGCAAGCAGCGGGCGGGCGCCCGCTGCTGCAGCGGGCCGTGCCCGCTGCAAGCAGCGGGCCGCGCCCGCTTGCAGCGAGCGCTGGCCCGCTGCGTGCAGCGGGCCGTGCCCGCTGCATCAGCGGGCGCTGGCCCGCTGTGCAGCGGGCCACGCCCGCTAATGCAGCGGGCGCCCGCCCGCTGCACACAGCGGGCCATGCCCGCTGCTGCAGCGGGCCGCGCCCGTTTTGCCCTTGCACATGGGCCTCTTGGCCCGGTGGGTCTAACCCACTTCCCCTTGAACTCTTTCTGCGTTTCTGGGCTCGTTTGAGCTCCGATTTGGACGCGGTTTGAACCTGTGTTTAGACCGGGACGATCCCGTCATCCAGGTAACCCTTTCCAACAAGTTTGTTCCTACTAAATTCGTCGTAACTAATTTACAACACGTTTAGTTAAAGTTAGCATCTAATGCAACGTTATGTCCCTATTGCTATTGCGACTAACTTTCACAACTTAACTTGTGAATATCATCAAATGACATTTCTCTCTATTCTATATTCCTATTACTAAGACACGAGTACCACTCGGTGTGAGACCCTACAGCCTGACCTTACTACAGGTTGGGGCTCGAAACCCCTAGACGACGGTCACTACGAGCAGTAGCTGTCGTCCCTGTTTCAGAGTCATCATAACGTGATCGACCCTTTGACAAAAGTATCATTGGGTTTGCATTGGCTGTGTCAGTGATGAATTCCGTTAGCTAAAATCCCTTCGTCAAGACTGTGTTTGATGTTGGTCTAGGGTATGGTTTTCTGTCAACCCTATTAGACAACATTGGTCAGTATACGGCGGTCTTTATTGTATACACGTTGTACAACTTGCAACGTACCCCGGCCGAGGATTAACATAAAGACCGTACTGAGCCTATAACACTAACTTCCCTTTAATGGAAGTGACGAATCCCATCTTAGTCACTTACTCACCTTGAGAGCTTCAGGTGCAACCCAACCTAAGATCTTTCATCAGGACTGGTCCTCGAAGCTAGATCATGGGTCTAAGCTACACCGTCCGTTCACAGGTTTATACAGTTGACTTCAGGTCTTAAGGATCAACTAACCTATCATCACCCTAGAGTTATTAAAGACAGATCATTAAAGTTTAACCATTTAATAACTCTAACTTGGTCGTTCAGTGAACTCATTCTCTAATGAGCACCTGTGTCTCGTCTCCGACTTCGCCAAGTCGAATGACTATGAGATCATCATTACCCGAAGGCAAGACGAAGACACAGTGATCTATCCGATGTGTCGATATCCAGTTCTCGACACATCTATGATCACGAACCGTTTAAGACTTACGTTTCTTTTCGGTCGCTTACTTACTCATAATCGAGATCTCATCTAGATATGTAAGGACCTAACTATAAGTCTATGGATATTTCTAAGTATATTAATACAAATGATTTTATACTTAGAGTAATACGTACCATATACGGTATGAACAAGACGCATAATCAAGATAAATTGCCTTATGGGCATATATCTTCCTACATCTCCCACTTGCACTTAGGCTATTTATCTCGATATCTCATACCGTTATAGCATATCAGTCACTTTGACATTTGATATGACAAACCTAAGAATGGTTCTACTAATAAGTATCTACAACGAATTTTAATGGATTGAAATTACATCTCTTGATCACACAGGGTTGATCCTTTGGAAAAATGATCTGGATCAATTTTCCTAACCTTGTATAGCTAACAGTTAGCTTATACGATTTAGATGTGGGGTCTAACATTTTCGTAAGTCAGTTCTAGCTCACTCCACTTTATTGTGTCAATATGTCAAGTACATATTTGACACCCTAAGTCTCTATATATATACTATTAAATCAAAACAATTTTGACTTAATGATTTATATAGAAGATTCATTAAAGTGAAAAATCCTTTTTACTTAGTCCGGAAAAACGGAACTAAGCATACTTACTTGCTCCCACTGACTTTGAGAATTACCTGGTTAAATTACTTCAACATAATAACTAAATCATATTTAGATTTATGTGCAAAAATAACCTTTTGGTAAGTGCCTTAGATGGAATGTACAAGTGTCAGATTCGGTTTGACGAATGGGTCAAGTCAAGATCGTTTTAAGGAATCTTGACATTGACTCGTTCAATCAAAACGTTCTACACTGTACTAATTCCTTTAACCACATTTAGTATTAACTCTTTTAATAACTAAATGCAGATAATCACGAGTTAAACTTGATATGCGTATTTACTGTGATTGCACACAATTTATACGCCCTCTGGAACCTATACTTAACTACTGATTGACTTCAGACATTTAGTCAGCTTCAAAATCAATATTATCGAAGCTCAACACCATTATTCGAAAATATACGCAACCATTACAGAAAAGCCACATCCACAGAATTTTAAGCCAATTCAATTTCAATTGCAACAAACGAGACATCCATTCCAAAACAACGGGTTCATTAAAAGAACCTTAATTTGTTTATCAAAAATAAACCTTGAGTGCAAAGCACTCATTCATTGTTTTCGATCCTTAAAGATGATACATTTTATTCAAATAAGAAAAATATCATCTCCATCACGATCAGCGTCTCCAGAAGTCTTTGAGCGGTCCCAGCAGCAACTGTTGCTTTAATTGCCGACCGATCTCCGTACTTCTCCAATCTCCAGTTCTTATCAGCCACCTGTATACAGTACACAGATGTCTATAAGTATCTCATACTTTATGAATGGAAATAATTGCATTTAATTGAATTTTAATTTGTACCTGAGGTGGAGGCATCAGTATGCCCCTTCTTCTTCTCTGCAAGATAGATCTTGCAGTTCCTCTTCCAGTGGCCAATCTTGTGGCAATGGAAGCACTCAGATTTCGACGGGGCCCCTTTGTTCTTCTTCTTCCCATTCTTAGCCTTCGCAGGTTGTGGGACCTGCCTCTTCTTTCCTTTGCCTTTCGGCTGGTCGGAAGTAGCAGAGCCAACAACCAGTGCAGCCGGCTTCTTATGAATCTCCTCAAACTGCCGGAGCATATTGAGGAGACCCGGAAGATCCGTCTCAAGGCTGTTCATTATAAAGCCAGTTATAAAAGGCTTGAAATCGGGAGTCAAAGACTTTAGGATAATGTCCGTGGACATCTCATTGTCCAGGACAAATCCTAACTGGGCGGCGTCCTCCACGTACCCGATCATTTTGATGACATGATCTTGTACGGGTTCCGTCCCCATCTTGGTGCCCCAAAGGTTGCTAGTGGCCTCGAACTTGGCAGCTCTTGATCGCTTGCCATACAACTCTTGTGCGTTGAGGAGCATGCTTTGAACATCCATATGTTCATGCTTCCTCTGCAACTCGTTGGTCATCGAAGCCAGAGTAAGGCACCTGGCCTTCTCTGCATCCCTCTGGTACAATTTGTAGGCTTCCTTTTCCTCGTGGGTCGAATCTTCATCCGGCTTATCTGGAGCGTCCTCGAACAGTACGTATCCTATTCCGGCTAGGGAAAGGACCAATTTGATGTTCCTAAGCCAGTCTTTGTAGTTGGTTCCATCCAGCACGTTCTTTTCAACCATGTATCTAAGTCCCGAATCCATTCTGTATTTTATAGATACTATAGTTAGTAAATGTTCGTAGTATAGTTTTAATGGTTTTAATAAAACTATATTCTCCCACTAAATTTATTTAAAGCCATAATAATAAACAATTTATTATAAAATAATATTTGTGAGAGAGGGATCCGACTACCCTGAGTCTGACAACCTTGAGTGTATCTCAACAAGTTGTCCGACTCTGCAGTCGGTAGACGAACTCGTCGTCAATCATATTTACTATGATTCCCTATCGATTTTTTACCCCCAGTCATTTGTGATCATGAGTGTGCTCAACCGGATCACAATGGCTAGCCTAGTCGGACCCTTGTTTTCGTGTCTAGCCTGACTTGCCCCTTTGCTCGGTGTATGCACGACGCGCCGGTTTGGGTCAGGTCTTAGACTACATTCTTGGTTAGACTTACGTCGAAGCTCGAGGGATGAGACAACGGTTTCAGTCAGGTTAAAATGTCAATCAAGAAATCGGTTTCTATAAGATTGACATGTCACGGCTTGAGTGTAGCTCAACAACCGGAACATGTTTCTTAAAGTTGCCAACTCCTAAAACAAGGAGGGCTACGATTTATCTTGAACAAGATTATTATCGTATTGACTTAGGTATAGTCGATGGACTTACATAGTCATGAATCGACTCCTTGCGGTCCAGCGGACGCGGCCAGGGAATTGACTAAGCCAGGACCACTTGTTACCCAGTCTAGCTAGGTTGGTCCAAAAACTTTAGCCAAGCACATTGACCGACATCATGATCCATTGAAGGAGTTGTCATCAATCTTATGTTTTCCAAACAACTAAATGGCTTTTAATAAAAAACAACTAGTTAATCCTTATCAACTAGTGGATCCTAAAATTCAAAATTTTTCAGATTGGTTGAACATCTTTTATTAAGTCCTTATCAACTATAAGGTTCTACGTTCAACTTACTACCCCAATCTAATTAGGATTTATAAAACAATTCAACATTTTGTCTTTTATGAAAATCATTAATTAAACGATTTAATGAAATGATTTACAAACAAGGGGACTACCCTAATCTGGTATTAGGTTCGATGTTGTTTTGTTTTATCAAACGTAGCATGTCACTATCATGTTTTAATGGCTAACCTAACAAGGTTTGTGTATACATTATACAAATACAACATGAAATGAAAACTAACTTTATCCGCATAAAAGAAAGTTTCATTTTAAGTGACATATAAAAGGTATTTGCAAGTTTAAAAAAAAATTATCTATATAATACAAACATGCAAATCTAAATTTTAACACTTAAAATTAAAGATTAAAATTTTAAAGCCTTCATAAAATTTTATCGTATAAAACTAAGTCGTACAAAATTATCTAATAATTTTAAACTTAGGCCTTAAAAAATTTTAACCTCATTTCTAAAATTAAAATATCACATAAAAATTTTAGAAACATCTATGTAGTAAAAGAAATTAATTTTATATAACATCTCATGAAATAAAATTATTTCTATTATTAACATATTTAAACAATTTTAAAACTCTTTTAAAATCTTTTAGAAATCCTTTTTTAGAAGCATTCAAGTAAAGTTTAAAGATTTCTAACTTTATGTAACTAAAGAAAAATTCTTAAGTTTCAAAAATAAAATTTTTCTAAAGATTACATAAACATTAAATACCCTTTTAAAATTTTTAATGGCTCATAAAAATTTTATAAAGTATTTATAATAAAGGAGACTACCTTTTTAGATTTATCGCATAAAATTAATTTTGCTCCAAAATTAAAATAAATATCAGTGTTGCAAAAAAAAAATTTTTGAAACACAAAATATTTTCAAAACTAATTTAACATAAAAAAAAAGTTTTGCATATGAAAGCTAAGCATTTTTAACTATTTAAAAAATCGCTATAGTAGATCTATAGCACAACCGTGGCTCTGATACCACTGTTGGGGTTTAGGCGGACCCCCAGAGCTCGGATCCGTATCCGTCCTAAGTCGGACGGACCACGGAGGTACATAGGCGCAGCGGAAAAACAGAAATCTTAATTTCTACACTAGCTAAACATTTTAGCTAGGCTCTGGGGAGCCAGAACCCAGCCCGATCTATGCCGACTTGGAGTGGGTCTGACCACTCCAAGAAGGATCTACACTAAGCGACTAATTAAAATTACGCTAAAAACCGCTTAACCACATACCCGGAATCTTGGCCCTGGAGCAGGCAAGATGTACCGCACCGTCTTGAGAAGCTCCTCGTAGCCGAGCCGCGTTGACCCGATCTCCCTGAGCCGCCTCGCACCCTCGCACCGATCCACCCGAGCCGCTTTCGCCTCCGAGCCGATCACACGCGGTAGAAAGTTTCACTTGAGAAGAAACCCGCGTCTTAGACGTCCGGATCAGATCCAAACCCCCTTCGTAGTCGTGCTAGGACTACTCCGGAGAATAGGAAAGTAGAGAGAGAGATGTAGTCGCGGACCGAGCTTGCTCAATAATTTGGAGCTACCCGATCGTTGACTGGTGTGTTTTTCAACGAGGAGAGTGCACCCCTATTTATATAGGGAGTGAGCACTCACCCTCTTGTTGCGGGCAATGTGGGACAATCCACATGAAGAGAAAAATTGAATTAAGTCATTTGGCTTAATTTCAATTTTAAAGTTAGCCTTTCACAAAGTCAAACTTTAACGAATTAATTCTCCTCACATACTAAACTTCAGACACCAAACAAGCTATCAATCAAAAAAGCTTGGAATGGTGAACGCGTAGAAACTGACGGTGACGAATTTCGACTTCGTTTGACCCCTCAAACAATTGCTCAAAGTTTAGCAATTCTCACAAAATTCGTAGCCGTCATTTGGGTTTTCAAAAAACCTAATTTGACTTAAGTTGCGGGCGCGCCCGCTAGACTTAGCGGGCGCGCCCGCCCAAGGGGGGGCAAGGGCGGGTCACCCGCCCGCTGCAAGCAGCGGGCGGGCGCCCGCTGCTGCAGCGGGCCGTGCCCGCTGCAAGCAGCGGGCGCTGGCCCGCTGCAAGCAGCGGGCGCTGGCCCGCTGCAAGCAGCGGGCCGCGCCCGCTGCACAAGCGGGCACGGGCCCGCTGGCCCGCTGCGTGCAGCGGGCCGCGGCCGTGCAGCGGGCCATGCCCGCTGCACACAGCGGGCCATGCCCGCTGCTGCAGCGGGCCGCGCCCGTTTTGCCCTTGCACATGGGCCTCTTGGCCCGGTGGGTCTAACCCACTTCCCCTTGAACTCTTTCTGCGTTTCTGGGCTCGTTTGAGCTCCGATTTGGACACGGTTTGAACCTGTGTTTAGACCGGGACGATCCCGTCATCCAGGTAACCCTTTCCAACAAGTTTGTTCCTACTAAATTCGTCGTAACTAATTTACAACACGTTTAGTTAAAGTTAGCATCTAATGCAACGTTATGTCCCTATTGCTATTGCGACTAACTTTCACAACTTAACTTGTGAATATCATCAAATGACATTTCTCTCTATTCTATATTCCTATTACTAAGACACGAGTATCACTCGGTGTGAGACCCTACAGCCTGACCTTACTACAGGTTGGGGCTCGAAACCCCTAGACGACGGTCACTACGAGCAGTAGCTGTCGTCCCTGTTTCAGAGTCATCATAACGTGATCAACCCTTTGACAAAAGTATCATTGGGTTTGCATTGGCTGTGTCAGTGATGAATTCCGTTAGCTAAAATCCCTTCGTCAAAATTGTGTTTGATGTTGGTCTAGGGTATGGTTTTCTGTCAACCCTATTAGACAACATTGGTCAGTATACGGCGGTCTTTATTTTATACACGTTGTACTACTTGCAACGTACCCCGGCCGAGGATTAACATAAAGACCGTACTGAGCCTATAACACTAACTTCCCTTTAATGGAAGTGACGAATCCCATCTTAGTCACTTACTCACCTTGAGAGCTTCAGGTGCAACCCAACCTAAGATCTTTCATCAGGACTGGTCCTCGAAGCTAGATCATGGGTCTAAGCTACACCGTCCGTTCACAGGTTTATACAGATGACTTCAGGTCTTAAGGATCAACTAACCTATCAACACCCTAGAGTTATTAAAGACAGATCATTAAAGTTAACCATTTAATAACTCTAACTTGGTCGTTCAGTGAACTCATTCTCTAATGAGCACCTGTGTCTCGTCTCCGACTTCAGCAAGTCGAATGACTATGAGATCATCATTACCCGAAGGTAAGACGAAGACACAGTGATCTATCCGATGTGTCGATATCCAGTTCTCGACACATCTATGATCACGAACCGTTTTAGACTTACGTTTCTGTTCGGTCTCTTACTTACTCATAATCGAGATCTCATCTAGATATGTAAGGACCTAACTCTAAGTCTATGGATATTATCTAAGTATATTAATACAAGTGATTTTATACTTAGAGTAATACGTACCATATACGGTATGAACAAGACGCATAATCAAGATAAATTGCCTTATGGGCATATATCTTCCTACACTAACGCACCCGCAGTTTTCATGAATCTGATGAACCTGATTTTCTACGACTTTTTGGATAAGTTTGTCGTTATCTTTATTGACGACATTCTGATCTATTCGAAGTCGGAGGAAGAGCATGCCTCGCACTTGAGGACGGTGTTGGAGATTCTGAGGAAGCATCGTTTGTATGCCAAGTTTTCGAAGTGCGAGTTCTGGCTGAATAGAGTTGCTTTTCTCGGGCATGTGGTGACTGGAGATGGTATTTCAGTGGATCCCGAGAAGATTAGGGCCCTCAGAGAGTGGCCTGTTCCGTCGTCTGCGTCTAAGATTCGGAGTTTCCTTGGACTTGCCGGTTATTATCGGCGATTCATTAAGGACTTTTCTCGTATTGTCGAGCCAATGACCAGGTTGACGCGGAAGGATGTTGCTTTTGTTTGGTCGGGTGATTGTGAGGGTGCTTTTGGCGTTCTGAAGGAGAGGCTGACGACTGCCCCTGTTCTTGTTGTGCCTGATCGCAGCGGTGGATTCGAGATCTTTTGTGATGCTTCTGGCAAGGGTCTCGGTTGTGTGTTGCACCAGCACGGGCATGTTGTGGCTATGCGTCTCGTCAGCTTAAGGTTCATGAGAAGAATTACCCGACGCATGATTTGGAGTTGGCTGCCGTTGTGTTTGCTCTTAAGATTTGGAGGCACTTCCTGCTGAGTGAGAGGGTGAAGATTTTCACCGATCACAAAAGCTTGAAGTATATTTTTACTCAGAAGGAGCTCAACATGCGACAACGTCGATGGTTGGAGCTTATGGCGGATTATGATATTGATTTGCAGTTTCATCCTGGTAAGGTGAATGTGGTCCCTGATGCGCTGAGCAGGCTTCCAGCGGTGATGATTTTGACCTCGCAGTGGAGATTGTAGCAGGATTTTTGCGAGTCTGGTGTTGAGATTGTTCTTCCTGGAGAGGCTTCTTCGTTGATGTACATACAGGTACAGTCAACGATCGTGGATCGGATTAAGGCTGGCCAGGCTGAGGATCCGAAGCTGGTAAGGATTCGGGAGTAGGTGGAAGTCGGTCTACGGACTGACTTTTTGATTCATGAGGATGGCTCGCTGAGGTTTGGAGCCAGGTTGTGTGTGCCAGCTGGGGATATTAGAGATGAGTTGATGGTGGAGGCACACAGTTTGTCGTATTCTGTGCATCCTAGTGGCACCAAGATGTACCATGATCTTCGTCTAAATTATTGGTGGCATGGTATGAAGAGGAGTGTGGCTCGGAGTGTGGCCAAGTGTCTGGTTTGCCAGCAAGTGAAGGCGGAGCATCAGCGTACGGCCGGGTTGCTACAACCGCTTCCGATTCCGGAGTGGAAATGGCAACACATCACTATGGATTTCGTGACTGGACTACCTCGGAGTCCGAAGCAGAATGACGCGATTTGGGTGATCGTAGATCGATTGACCAAATCCGCGCACTTTATTCCGTTCCGAGTGGGACAGTCCACTGAGGCGCTGGCGAGAAGATATATGGAGGAGGTCGTGCGACTTCATGGAGTCCCCGTGAGTATTGTGTCGGACAGAGACACGAGGTTCACATCTCAGTTCTGGCAGAGTTTGCAGAAGAGTTTGGGTACGCGTCTGAGTTTCAGCACGGCGTACCATCCGCAGACGGATGGCCAGTCCGAGAGGACAATTTAGATTTTGGAAGACATGCTGAGGGCGTGCATGTTGAATTTCAAGGGCTCGTGGGAGGACCATCTGCACTTGGTGGAGTTCTCTTACAACAACAGCTACCAGGCGTCTATTGGCATGGCGCCTTTCGCCGCTCTTTATGGGAGGAAATGTCGATCGCCATTGAGTTGGGATGACATTGGCGATCGGGAGCTGTTGGGACCTGAGATGATCGTGGAGGCCGTGGATATCGTCAGGAATATTCGGGAGAGGTTGAGGATTGCTCAGGACCGTTTTAAGCATTGGGCGGATGCTAAACGTCGTCCTTTGGAGTTTCAGCCGGGCAACCATGTGTTCTTGAAGATTTCCCCGAATCGTGGAGTGATTCGTTTTGGGAAGCGGGGGAAGTTGAGCCCGCGATACATTGGACCGTTTGACATTCTGGAGAGAGTTGGCGAGGTAGCTTATCGCTTGGCCTTGCCGCCATCTTTGGAAGGAGTTCACAATGTTTTCCATGTGTCGCGGCTTCGTCGATACATTAGCGATCCATCTCATGCTGTGAATTTTTCGGAGATTACTGTTCGCCCCGATATGACGTATGACCAGCATCCAGTGCAGATTCTGGACAGGCGTCAGAAATCACTTCGGAACAAGATTGTCAACCTTGTGAGGGTGATGTGGCGACACGGCTCACCTGGAGAGTCTACTTGGGAGAATGAGGAAGAGATGCGAGAGCGTTTCCCACTTTTGTTTCCGGACACGTGAGTGTTTGGAAATTCCGAGGACGGAATTTTTCTTAAGTTGGGGAGGATGTAACGACTGGTTTTCATGTATCTGGATTTATTATATTATAATATATGTCTTGGTGGATTTTCTCCTCATGTGTGGTTTTCGTCTCCGTAACTTTCATTTTCGATCATTTCGTCGTGTTTTCTCGTTTCTTCCTTAGGATCGTCGATTTCGGAGTAAGTCATTCGTGACGGGCTTCGTAACGGTCGTATCTTACTATTAGATCAAGCCTAGGAGTCTTAGGAATCGATCCCGGAGCTCCGCGCTCCGTATCGGAACTTTTGGTGCTAATTAGCCGGTGTAAGAAGGGCCACCGACCGACTAGATGACGATCCAGTCGGTCGTCAAACCTTCTTGAACCGACTAGTTGGCTTTCTAAATTATTCTGGAGTTACTGTTTATCGTTAGTCGGTCTAAGAACGTTGGTTGACCGACTAGGTTGCAAATTAGTCGGTCGGCAATGCTTCTTTGACCGACTAACTCATCGACTATTTTTGACACTAGTTACTGTTTACTCTTAGTCGGTCTAAGAACGATCATCGACCGACTAGATGTCAAACTAGTCGGTCAACAATTGTTCTTTGACCGACTAACTCTTAGTTCAGGTTTTCGACTGGAGTTACTGTTTACACTTAGTCGGTCTGTGTTGGTCCACCGACCGACTAGTTCTCAAACTAGTCGGTCAACAGTTGTTCTTTGACCGACTAAGCAGTGCAGGAAACCCTAGTTTTGCCCTAGCCGCCACCAAACTCTATAAATACCCCTCCAAACGTTTTCTTCTCCTCCCTCACGACCTAAAACCCTAATTTCTCCCTCATTGAGCCCCCATCTCCCTCAAACCATTAATCCTTCATCCCAAGCTCATCCTCCATCATCCAAACCCTCCCTCAACTCATTCCACCTCTCATCTTCCCCCAAATCTCCATCAAATCCCCAAAATCCCCCAAAACCCTATTTCTCCAAACTTCTACAATCATTTCCAGATCTGAACCCTAGGTTCCCCGGAGCGTTTCTTCCGTCGCCGTGGTTGCTCGGCGTTATTCTCTCGTTCCCTACGCGGTAATACTCGATTCCTTTAATTTTAGCATAACTCACATTGACATTGTGAAACCCTAATAAAATGGATTGTTAGATGATTAGGGTTCTAATAAGAAACCTATTTAGGATCATTGTGCTAATGATTGTTTTGCCGTAACAGTGACCCATTCCGTAGTTAGCTTGTGCGACGATCTTCATTGCTCGTCAATCCCGGTATCAGTCAAGTGAAACTTGCATCTCTTGATTTAGGCCATGTCTTAGGCCATTTACCTTACTTTAGCGTAAAAGAGACTAGACGGTGAAAGGATAGCCGTTTAGACGCCATTGACCTAGCTTGACAACGAAGCTTGGTCCGTCACCTTCATCATGCTTGTATGTCACGTTTACTTTCCCTTAACGGTACGCGAATTAACTGTTCATGTCATCCATGCATCCTTAACTGCTGTTGCATTTTAACTGCCATGTTTAATTTCAATTAACAGTACGCGAATATGTTCATGTCATTGCATTTTGCCTGTCACGTTTAAATACAATTAACGGTACGCGAATATCTGCTCATGTCATTGCATGCTTGAATACTCATCGTGATTGCGTAGCTTCGCTACATACTTGTACTATTTGTCCCGGCTAGGCACCCACCTTGCGTGGGCACAATCCTATGCCAATTTCACTTTCTGGCTCGTGTTCCAGAAGACGAGCTCAACACAGCCTGCGGGCAATAGGGTACTCGTTGAGTGATCCCTTGTACTTGATACTTGAACACAGCCTGCGGGCAATAGGGCACTCGTTGAGTGATCCCTTGTACATTACTTGTTCCTTGACATTACATGTCACCCCTACCACTTGATACTTGACACTTGTACTCTCCTTTACTTTACTTGTTACCACCTTACTTTACTTGACATGCACCATACTTTAACTGCTAGGTTGTTAGTTTACCTTTCTTTCCGTTTCCTTGCGCAAGTCTTCCGACTTGCTGACATGTGCCCATTTTCTCTTTTGGGTGACACATGTTAGAGCCCGAGCCCGAGTTACTTGCTGAGGACGTGGTGTTCGCTGACGCTGAGTTAGGACCCGCGTTGATCGAGGACTACGTTGACACTGGGGATCAGTCTTAGTGTCATCGTTTAGCTACTTTTGTTAGACTGCTTAGTTGTCGGTGCGTGGCACCTAGTTGATACTCTGTTATGTTTGTGTTGCTTTTGTTTGGCCTTGTTCTGGGCCTTAGACTCTTTCATGTTAGCCTGGTGGCTTTTCTGTGATGTTGAATATTTTGTGGACAAACTTTGGGATTGGTTTTTCATATCCGTCTCTTTATTATTATTGTTGTTGTTGTTCCTTTTGCGATTACAGGGACCTGCTTATACTAAATCAACGCTTATCAGGCGTGCAGCTTCACAGCTCCACGTCTGAGCGGACATTCTCACGTCTCGCCTCCATTTTAGGGAAGAGGGTCGTGACAAGCGGCGATGGGGAGGCGAGTTGAGGGGGCACGATTGGGGGCGGACGAGGGACGTGAGTCATGGGTGGTCGCGACGAGAAGCCTATAAAAGGGCTAGGAGGACGACTGGACAAAGGACCGCATCTCAGGTAACAAAACCTAAGGTACTCCATCAACGACCTAGTTCCCCCACTTCATCTCCTTCCCCCCGCTCGCGCCGGAGGACGTCGTTCCGATCTCCTCTCGAGTCGAACCGTACCCGCCGAGCCTCCTCTTTCAGACTGACATCTGACTTAGGCATCGGAGGGGATTTGGCCGGAACCCAGGTCCGGCCTCCCTGACGAGTGTTCTCGTCTGTTCAGGAAGACGTTAGATCCACGAGCCGAGGCTTCCCCTCAGCTCCACGCCGGCCACGCATCAAGCGAGACGACCGAGGCTACCCCTCGTCGTCCGACCGACCGAGGCCGAGCGCAACCATCCGAGCCGAGGCTCCCCCTCAGCTCCGCATTGGTCGTGCATCAAGCCCAGGCGCCGAGGCTTCCCCTCGTCGTCCGACCGTCCGAGGCCGAGCATCTCACACCGGGACGAGGCTTCCCCTCAGCCCCCCAGAGGCCGAGGGTCCAGACCCGACCCAGCTGACGTGCTCTGCGTCGACTACATCTCCGATCCGCGTCGCATCTACACGCGCTCGACGCACCCAAGGGACCCTAATCGGCCCCTTGACCACGTTGACCGGGTAGTCCACGGTCAACGATTCTGTAGTGAGAAAACACTCTGAAACAGTACTAAATGAAGTAAATAACAAAGGACGGGAGGAAAAGAAAGATTCAACCTATTCATTTTGGGACCAGTGACAATTTATAAAGTATTGTGAAGGGGTACAATTGTCCTTGACCGATGTCTCTAAGAGTTCCATTTCGACTTAATATTGTCTGAGTGGCTTGACGCCTTAGTGCATGACAAATGCTGGCCTGATCAATCTTGACGATTTTTCAAGCAAGCATTTGGCAATAAGATATGTTTAATTAGTTGAATTTTGTAGTTTTGAATCATTCATGAACGTGGACTTTTTTTTTGGTTTCAAAAGTTCCTTCGCTCCACTCCGATTGCTTCCGTGGGTGCTGAGCACGTGGCCCACGGTGAGAGCTGCACATGAAAAACATAACCAAATCTTTTCATCGTAATTTTTTTGGGCAGCAAAGTTCTTTAAATACGTGTAGAAATCCAGACATTGGATGATATCCGTGACAGCAAAAGATTTGCCCCCCTTTATTCCAAGGATAAAAGAACTGGGCTGTGCTGAGCATCCTGAAACCCACGCTGTCCACACCTTGCTTTATTTGTTCTCCCTGTACCAACCACTGATTGCCAAAAGATTAAGCCTATAGCCGGGACTGTGACTGGGCCTTCGCCTTGCTCACCGGAGCACTCTGCATCGATTTCAGATTTCAGATGCGATCAGATGACGGAGTACACGTGGGAACGACAGCAAAAAGCAATGCGGGGAAAGACGGCAGATCACTTCTTACCAAAGAAAGCCCGTTAGCCGATCTATCTGCAAGATAGGCAGAAGGCTTGAAGAAACCGCCGTATGCCTTTGACCATGAATCCAGCCTTGAGCATATGTAATTCGCCCCGAGAGTATCAGCCCAGAACATGACACCGCCCCTGGCAGCAGATGACGAAATATACTGTGGTTTAGGACAATAAGATCAAGGTATGACAATGCAACCGAGTGAATGCAAGAGAATGACCTGTAAGCGGGGAACCCCATGCCCATAATGGAGGCGATGTCAAGGTCCGATGCCTTGACAGCAATCCCCTCGTCGAGGACGCGGCAGGCTTCGTTCACGACAGGAAAGAATATCATCTCTACTATATCCTTGTCTGTCAACTTCGTGAGCTGCAAAATACATTGGCATATATGAGATATTATGATGTGATTCCCTTGGTGCCAACACAATCCGATGCACCACGCTCCTCTGAAAAAACTTCCAAATGTTCCAATGTAGCAATGCCAAACGATGCCCATTAACAGAGAACAAAGTTAAGGCACACAATCATCCGCTTGCCCATGGTAAGAAATCTAACCAAGCTAATACTTTCTATATATATCCCTTGCCCGAAAGAATTACCTTGGTATCAGTCGTAAAACCAGCTATGCTCCTAGACTTCTCAATATACTTCTGTATCTCAGGGTCTGGACTAGCCTTCCGCTTATCATCGTACACATAGAAACCCTTGCGAGTAGCTTCACCTGCCAAATGTGCAACACGTAAAGGATTAGCAGTTCTCGAACTGAAAACCGTGTATAATCACATAACACACCTGCGTGACATTATACCAACAAAGGACAAGGAGAGAAAAAAATCTTAGCAGCTAATAACATGGGCACTGACACATGACACAAAACACACTTTACACATCAATTCCTTGAAAAATAGGAGTGCAACATAAATGGACACATTAACATACACACTAAAACATACAGAGAGTGCATATATATACGTACATACCCATGTCACATGCATCTAGAAGTGTGATCACATTGCTAATAATATAATAATATACCATGTTTGCAACCTTTAGCTTTTGACTTTGCAAAAGGACTAGTCCTACACTTTCAATTTTCTACAAAGCAGCTCAACATATATCACTTCTTCTTTCCATACATATCTACACTCGTTAACCAATATTTTTTACAGCTTTTTTTCCGGCTAAAATATAGTCTTTAACATATGAATGCAAGTAAATAAACATATCAGGCATGTAAAATTAACAAAGAAGTGTATGAGAAACATATGACATGTATCCATGAATCGTCAAACAAGTATTATATAATTTAAAAAACATAAAATATGCTTGAGAATAAGTTTGGGTGGTATCCATTACATGTCCAAGTACCAAGTGTCTCAGTCTCAGTGTCGAACAAATATTTCGATAGTTTTGGCACCGGCACGACTTCTTCATTATAGAAGTATTCCAGCTAAATACTTTAGTAGGGTAATTCTATACACCCACCAATTTTTGCTTTGCACACACAACACTTAGACTTTCTTAACTTCACTTTTTTACTTTACACCTCCCCCCCCCCCCCCCCTCTCCCCTCTCTCTCTCTAAACCCCCCTAGCCCCCCTCTCCCTCTCCTCCTCACAACGAGGAGGAGATCGAGGAGATCATGGGGCTGAAGCTGAGGACGAGCAGTTGACAGCAGTTCTGGCCAAGAATCCATTGGTCCTTCAAAAGCTCTCGCATATCTCTGATATTTCTAAAGATTGCCCTTCTGATGTGAGTCCCTAGTAAATTGAATTGATAGTCATGATTATTCTCTGGATCTAGGATCATATGTGAAATTTACTAAATTTCTTGAAGATTTTAAGCTCTTGACGCAAGAATTCTCCTGTATTTTTTTGAGATCTCTAGACATAGGAGTTCATATGGAATTCACTGTAGTTTTTCATTTTAGGGAATCCCATTAAGATTATATATTTTTTTGATAATTTTTATCTCCAACAATCATTTTCATAGAAGATTATTTGAGATTTTTGACATGCTTTTGTGTGGCTGATCTTTAACAATTCCCATATTTTGAGAGAGGATGAAGAGGTAAAGTTTTTTGTTGAAGAGGACGAAGAAGACAAAGAAGACGAGGATGAGCCCACCGCCACCGCCACCGCCACCGCCTCTTGCTTTGCACACACACGCCATCAGAAACTGCATAGTCATCATCTTCTTCTTCTTATTCTCTTCACAAAAATTCTATTTTTCATCTTCACCAACTTTTTCACCATCAATTTCAAACAAAAATCAAGTCCAGTTACTTCTTTGCCTCATGGGATGGCCTCTACTGGATAATGAAGAGAAGAGGGGACGGATGAAGAGGAGAGGGGTGACGGTGGCTGTGTTGTGTGCGTATGGAATTTGAGGAGTGAGAAATAGGTTTAAACGGAATTTTAGTTGAGGGTAGAATATGTATTAAGTAAATGGAGAACTTGTAAATAAATGGTGTGAGCGCAAAGAAAATATTTGTGTGGGCGCGCACAGGATTACTCACCTTAGTTGTTACGACAGATGACAAAAAGAGCAATGACAAAATTCCAACCATCCATTTCCGTTCACTTATTATTTTACCCCTCCCTTAACTTCCATTCATGTGTCACCCTTCTCCATCCTCCCACCCATCAAAGGACAAAGTTTTGCGAACTGGAAAAAGTCACTTCTCCACATTTTTCATGGCAACATGTTACCATTATTAATTTCATTATACTAATATTGGTTTTAATACAAATATATCAAATCCGTTGAAACTGAGGGTACTACCATGATACTAAAATTCCGTTTTATTTCGTTTCTCATTTTTGGACGGAACAGAAATTCTCATGTAATTCCAGTTCTTACATCTTAGAACCATCATTTACATGTCACCATTTTAAAAATGTAACGATACCATTCTCAATCACAGTCATTGAGTAGAAGTCTCCGCATGCAGGCACATCATATTGAAAAGTTTGTCAAAATGGGGAGTGACAGGTAAAGATCAAGGAAAGAAGCAAGAAAAATTGAAAACAAGAGGTTTACTAACAGGGGTGTTTGGCATTTGGCACAGTAGGCATTTGGCACAGTAGAATACTTGTAACAAAAGCTTTTTTTATTCATAAGTTTGCTACTCCAATAGTTTGAATTTTGTTGGAGGGAATATTTAGAAACTTCTAGAATCAATCAAGTACTCAAAAACCTTTTGGATCTGAATCTTGATAACTGAGAAAATTTCAAATTTTATTATAACAATAAGAGAACAAAATGGTATCATATGGCAATAGGAGGGAATTCCCCCCTTTAGCGGTCAAAAGTAAGGGAGGGAATGTCCCGGTTCGGGCCGGACCCATATAAACCCAAGCCTAGCTCGTTTATTTATTGGGCTTGATTTCTAAGCCCGAGTCCATTTTAAAATTGACAGGCTTGACTTTGATCTTAATCGGACTGGACATACATCTTTAAATAATACGTAAATTTTATCATTATGGAAAAAAATTAATTTAACTAAGTGAGAATATATTAAAATGACAAGTGAAGAAGTCAATATTTATGCAATGGTACCAAATTATAAATTATCCCTTATCATTTAATCAAATGCAAAATTTATTTTATTTTTATATCGAAATAAAGTGAGATGATTATTATTTTGCCAATTATGACATTGACAAATACATTATATCATAATGTTCGTTTCATATAATAAATATATTACTAAAATTCATCTAAATATATTAAGAACATGCAATGTAACTATACAAATGTCTCTAATTTAAAAATCGAATATGTAGAAGCCTATCTGGCCAAGTATCCGAAGCCCATACCCGGTTCATTTGTAAATTGAGCCTAAAACATTGGACAACCCCCGCTCCAACCGGGCTGTGATAAGTGGGACGGGCTTCGCTCAATTCCCCGTCCTAATTAAGAATCAACTCTAAATCCTTTATTGGATGATCATGTTGATCTTCATACCCTAAAACTTCTATATACCAAACATTACAAAATTTCAATGCTTTTTTTACTCAAGGATCTTGGGGCACACCCTTCATATTAATTGGCGTGTCCCAGTGTTATCATATGGCGCCGCCACGGCCACCATGGCGGAATGGCGTGGCCCCAATTGGCCTAATCGCAATTCGCCATCCGATATGAGCTCGGAAATGGCGGCTTCCGCCTTTTCCGCCATGGCAGGTGCCTTGAGCGTGGTGTTGTGGCGATTCAAGGCGGGAATGGCGGATAAGCGTGGTTTCAGGTAAAAAAATTATTTTTATTATTTTTTAATTATTTCTTTATTAATTTTCTTTAGTCATATAACTCACAAGTCGCACCCTTTCGTTTATTATACCACAGTGCCCTAGACTTCTGAAGAAAAGGGGGAAGTTGGCAGCTCGGTGATGACGGCTCGACGACGGCGGCTCGACGACGGCTAGAAATTGACGACGATCCGACCTCGATGAAGTCATCGGTAACTTTTGACGGCTGATCCGACCTCCGGCGAGTCGGTGACTGAAATCGGTTTTTTTTTCTTCCTTCCTTTTCTTTTTTTTCATTTCTTCATTCCTTCCTTCCGACCTCCGGCGACCGCATGTTCTTTTTTTATTTTTTTTATTTTTTTCTTTAATTTTTATTTTTTTCTTACTGTTTTAATTTTATCCCGTTACTTTTTTACTTTTTTTCTTTATTTCTTAATTTTATTATTGTTTCTCTATTAATTTTACTCACTGTTTTTTTTCCAGCTTGAAGCAATGTCAAATACTTCAAATCAAAGTCATGCCTCTTCAAACTCTATTACTAAGAGTAATAAGTCAGATATAGGATGGAAGCATTGCCATCAAGTGAAAGAAAATGACACCAATGAGGTTATATATAATTACTGCGAGAAGATTATGAAAGGAGGAATTACAAGAGGAAAGCAACATCTAATGGGAAAGAAGGGCAATGTTTCAGCTTGCACAAGGTGCCCAAAAGAAGTTAGAGAAGAGTTGTGGGCAATTGAGAAGAATAAGAAAACGAAGGAGAGCGAAGCAATCCGAAGAATAATGCAAGTTGAAGAAGTTCAGGAAGATACTATATTGGAGGAAGGTGACTTTATAGAATTAAATGCTCAAATACCTCCTAGTGGTGCTATTGAGAGGAAGAAGGCTGCTTTGAAGGGACCCATGGACCTCTTTTATAGACGTCCAGAAACCGCAATTGCAAAAAATCGAAAGGAGAAATTGAAGGAAACAAGTATAAGAGAAGCTTGTGACAAACAAGCTACGGCAAGGGTCCACCAGTATATAGCACGATTTTTGTATCAAGCTGGGCTATCTTTCAATATAATCAAATTGCAAAGCTTTCATGACATGGTTGCAGCTATTGGAAGTTATGGACCGCATTTACGACCTCCAAGCTTTCATGATATAAGAGTCCCACTCCTCCAAAAGGAGTTGGAGTACACCAATAATTTGATGAAAGGTCACAAGGAACAGTGGGCCAGTTTTGGGTGCTCCATAATGTCATATGCTTGGACCGATAGGAAGCAAAGATGTTTGATTAACTTTTTGGTGAATTCTCCTGCCGAAACAATGTTCAAGCCCGTTGATGGTTCAAACTTTGTGAAGACCGGAGAGAAGTTATTTGAATTGCTTGATTCTATTGTGGAGGAAATTGGAGAGGAAAAAATTGTCCTAGTCATAACAGACAATGGGAGTTAATTATGTTCTTGCCGGCAAGAAATTGGAGGAAAACAGACCCAAAATTTATTGGACTCCTTATGCAGCACATTGCATAGACTTAATGGTATAGGATATTGGTAAACTTTCCAATATAAAGAAGACAATTCAACATGCAATCTCTCTGTTGGCTTTATTTATAGCTATTCAAGCAATTTGAGTTTGTTGAGGTACTTTACAAACAAAAAGGAGTTAGTGAGGCATGCGGTCACCCGATTTGCAACATCTTTTCTTTCATTGGAAAGGATTCACCAAGAGAAATCAAATCTTAGAAAGATGTTTGTCTCGAATGAGTGGAATACAAACAAGTTGTCAAAGGAGGCAAAGGGACGTGAAGCAAGTAAAATAGCATTGATGCCAAGTTTTTGGAAGCATGTAGTGTATATAGTAAAAGTCATAGCTCCTCTTGTGAAAGTGCTTCAGCTTGTTGCTGGTAAGAGAAAGCCAACTATGGGCTATATATATATGAAGCAGTGGACAAGGCAAAGGAAACAATTATGAAGTCTTAAAAATAATGAGAGTAGATACAATGATGTGTTTGAAATCATTGATAGAAGATGGAATGTTCAGTTTCATCGGCCATTACATGTGGCTGCCCACTTTTTGCATCCGGAGTTTTTCTATGACAACACTCATATGGAATTTGATAGTGAGATTATAAGGGGATTATATGCATGCATTAATAAGTTGGTAGGAAATCTAGAGGTCGAGCAAAAGATCATGTTGGAGTTGCACACTTATAAGATTGTCGGTGAGATGTTTGGGAGTGATATTGTCATATCAATGACGAAAACCGTTTCGCCGGGTAAGAAAGAAAGCAAATACAACTACTAAACTTCTATTCTTTAATCTTAATTTCTTTAAGCAATTTACTCAAGAATTTAACACTTTCTTTGGCTTTGTAGCTCAATGGTGGCGACTATATGGTTCATCAACCCCTAATCTGCAAAAAATAGCTATTATGATCTTAAGCTTGACTTGTAGTGCATCCGGTTGTGAACGTACTTGGAGCGTCTTTGAGCAAGTAATCAGTTTTCTTTTAATCAATATTTTTAACTCCAAATTTTCCTTATGATTACTCATTAATTATTTATCTTACTGAGGCAGATTCATACTAAGAAAATGAATAGGCTTGAGCATAAGCGATTGCATGACTTGGTATATGTCAAGTATAATCAAGCACTCAAACGAAGATACAACCTTAAGGATGAAGTTGATCCAATTAGCCTCAATGATATTGATGAATGTAATGAGTGGCTAGTTGGAGAAATGGATGGAGATAATGCTGAAGCTCGAGATGAGACGGTTTTTGAGGGAGATGATGCACTTACATGGGGAGAAGTTTATAGGGCTTCAGAGATTGGAGAGCCTAGAATGTATACTATGCGTAACAAAAGGAAGCAACCGGCAAGTGGCGCATGCCATGCATCTCACATACCTTCTACAAGAGGCAGAGGAGGGGCTTCTTCAACTAGGAAAGGAAAAGCGGTTCAAGGTGAAGAAGAAGAAGATTTGGATGATACTAGTGAGGACTCAGACGAAGAATTGCCAAATGTTAATTTTGAGAATTTCGAAAGAGAAGAAGCTGAAGGTTATGCCTCCTTGTCTTACAAGGAGAATGATTATATTGGGGAAGAGGAGTGGGGTCTGGATGAGAAGGATTAGTTTTACTTCTGTCATAACATTGTGTCTTGTCTTGAGTATGGACTCTTTGTTGGAATGTTGGGTGAACTATATCTTTTATTATGGTGTTTTTATGAATTGTCGGTTCCAAGTTAGGTTTGTGTGCATACTGCATGTGTGAATTTGATGGAACTAGAGAAGTCTGGTGAGTCGGTGACTCAGGTTAGACTTTTCTTTTTTCTGTGTTTTTCTTTCTGTATTGGTGGTAAAACATTTGACATATCTTGCTAGTTGCTATAAATACAAATACAAGGAGAAATGTTGCCAACTGACATCTGTAGGATGCCTTTCACAGAACCATGAAGTTTGAAGCAATGATGGCCGATGGCGGCAGGTTTCTCCCTTTGAGTTGGAACTTTGAAGCAATGATCTGAATAATGTCGATCAGTTGATGTCGGATACTCATACTTTGAAGCAATGATGGCAGCGGTTGTGGTTCTGTAAGTGTCAACTCAATATACATTCATCTTTGTTATGCCTGAAATGTTTTTTCCTCATCTCACCGATCTTCTTTCCTACAGCGGCCTACTTGACTACCTTCGCCATGACCCAAAGATGAACCCTCACCCGTACCCACGTCTCGTCAAGTTATTCTATGCGAATCGTGTTCGGGGTCAGTATGACGATACACATTCCATTGAGACGACTGTCTTGGGGACAAATATTGTCCTCACGGCAGAAATCTTAGGGGAGTTGATAGGTGTGTCATCCTCTGGCCTTCTTCCAGCTGATATCTCCGTGGATAATATCCACGATCTGGACCAGACCATGCTTGCCTAGATGTTTCATGTGATCCCTCCCGCCATGATTAGCATCCCTTCAAAATCTTTCAAGCCGAATGCTTGGGTCTTAAATCTTATCTTGAAGTCGTGCCTCCTTCCAAAGTACGGCTCATCTAGCTTGCCATCCCAGCCATTTCTCAAGCTGATCTATGCTCTTTTCATGGGGAGCAAGATCAATTGGGCTCGTATCATCCTTGATAGAATAGTATGCATTTTTTCATGCAAAGACATTCTACTATACTAGAACATGTGTCAATTCATGATTATGTAAATTTGTAATATGTATGCTGTTTTTCTTTTTTAGTTTATATATATATATACACACACACATATACATATATTTCTATCCGCCATAGGCCCCGTCCGCCATAGGCCGCTACACCATTCACCATATGTTTATGGCGGATTTTTGGCTTACCGCCATTCGCCATTGATAACACTGGCGTGTCCTAAAACTTGGATACACCAAACATCACGTAATTTCCGTGCTTTTCACCCATAGATCTAGGGTGACTTAAAACCCATAAAAATGGTGTGTTTAGGTTTGAGGACAAAATGAATGGTGCCATACATCTAATCAAGAAATAAAATAATGATTTTTGCCACCATACAACAAAACTCCCTCGGATGCCATAAGATATCCATAAATCTCATAAGAGAACAAAAATGACCGGTACCTAACAAAAAATTTAGTTAGTTACACAAGTAGTTTGAATTTTATTGTACGAACTATAAAGAAAATTCTACAGTTTAAAGTAGATTATATGGTGTTTATGTTCGACCCTTTGAATTTGAATTTTGATCTAATTATGACTTTTGGCGACATTTCATTAAGATTTTAAATAAAAATTAGACTTTTAGGTATTGGGTAGCATGGGTGAAAGAAACTTGATGCGGTTGAGGTGCGGCGAATGAGGACGAGCGGTGCGGCGAATGTGAACGAGATCTCAATTGGTCATGGTTTAATAGGAAAATCATGTCATTAAATGATAGAGTGATTTTAGGCCCCTCATTTGATAAGGGTTTAATGAAAAATGATGTGATTGTGATGTGCGGCACATGTGGACGAGATCGCAATTGGTAATGGTTTAATGAAACAATCATATCATTAAATGAAAGAGTAAGTTTAGGCCCCTCATTTGGTAAGAGTTTAATGAGAGACAAATATTAGGACCATCATTTGTAATAGTTTAAATAAGAATGGTAATTTAGTCTTTTGGCTAATTACCTAATTAGTGAGAGTCTTGTTATAAATAAGATGGCAATGATCATTAAAGGGCATGTCTATGGTGAGAAGAAAAATTGTTCTAGATTAAGAGATTTAGGCTTTAGTCTCGAAGGTAACGCTAGGAAAGCGACCTCCTCTCCTAAAGAGGTCCACTATCTTGTATTTTTTTCTCCAAATAAATAAAAATTCCACCTTTTGATCTTTTCTACCATAAAAATCATATTTTTACTCTGAATTTCCATTGAGATCGTATCAAAGTGGTATCAAAGTACGACGATTCTGCTGCCATGATAGAAGATCACCAAGTGTTTGATGAAATTCTACAAAGAGCTCATGTGCTGTGACAAGAGGAAAACAAGCTTTATCGATATGAAAATTTTTGGGAGTCAGCTAATAAGTATGTTCTCGCAAAAACTCATTTCAACACCATTATCATAAGAGTGAAACTCAACATTTACAATGTCAAGTTAAATTAATAGGTTGTTATCTGGTGACTGAATGCTATCAAAGTTGCATTGCATTAGGTTCAGAGATCTTAACTTTTGATCCAAATAATATTATAGTTTTTCCTTATAGAGAACAAACTTATAGAGCAATTGATTTTCTTGAAGCTGCTGACTCGGAGATGATGAAATTTTATGGGATTTTTCATGAGGATGAGACCATCCGAAGGGCGATGACACGACATCAAATCTGAACAAAGACGAAGACAACGGTATAGATGCGATACAAAAGGTGCCACCTTTGGAAGTGACAATGGCAAAATCATCTCTTTGGAGAAGGATGTCCAACAAAAAGAATATCTGGCTTCAGATCTGAACCCAACCAATGACTCCGACGAAGATCCAAGGCATCCCGACCATCGAAAGGATGCGAAAGGGGGCAGCGGCCCCCTCACATGTTCTCGGGGCCCTACAATCCCTCTGCATGGCCGACAAGGCCCACCGCCTACGCTGCAGCGCCCCCGCGGGCCCTGTCCTGTTACTCAAGAGCCTCACAGAGCTTCGGAGATAGACGGTGGGCTCAATGGGGTCTTGTGACTAGTTTCATGCCATGACAAATCTACGAGGAACCTTGGTGATTGCTGTAGTTTTCTTTCGGGTTTCGTGGAGGATGATGGAGACCTTGAATGGCCTTTTGATCCAGGAGGATGCGAGCACCATCAGTCGGAGGTGAGTATCACACGTACTTTATGCACTACCTTGAGGACAAAGTGATTCTTTGGGGACGGGGTAATGATGCGATTAGGGTGCGACGAATGAGGACGAGCGGTGCGAATGTGAACGAGATCTCAATTAGTAATGGTTTAATAGGAAAATCATGTCATTAAATGAGAGAGGGACTTTAGGCCCCTAATTTGGCAAGAGTTTAATGTAAAATTATGTGATTGTGATGTGCGACGAATGTGGACGAGATCTCAATTGGTAATGGTTTAATGGAAAAATCATGCCATCAAATGAGAGAGATTTTAGGCCCCTCGTTTGGTAAGGATTTAATGGGAAACAAATATTAGGACCCTCGTTGAGTAATAGTTTAAATAAAAAGGGTAATTTAGTCTTTTTGGTAATTACCTAATTAGTGAGAGTCTTGTTATAAATAAGAGGGCAATGATCATTAGAATGGGCATATCTATGGTGGGAGAAAAACTGTTCTAGATTTGAAGATTTAGGCTTTAGTCTCGAAGATAAAAATCTAGGAGAGCGGCCTCCCCTCTACTAAAGAGGTCAATTATTTTGTATTTTCTTTTCTCCAAATAAATAAAAATTCCACTTTTCATCTTTTCCACCATAAAATCCCATTTTAGTCTGAATTTCCATTGAGATCGTATCAAAACTCTCTTAAATAATAAAAAGTTCACTCTACTCCTTGTTCGGATGATTGACACCATTCATGTTTATCTCCATGTCCTAAAACACAAGTACACCAAAAAATAAGGAATCTACATATTAATTCCCTCGCATCGCATGGTTGGAATTTTGATGGTTTTTTAGTAACATAACATTTTCAACCCTAGGATCCATGTGCAAATATATGGAAAATACAAGATCATCCCAACAAGCAGTGAGTGGACTTTTCAGCTTCATCTGAGGAATCCCTCAAATGCCACCGCCTGTGCATCTTGTAAAAAGTTACAGAAAATATAATAAGAATAAAATGGATGGTTTTTATATGTGGGTGGACATGAGTTACTCCCAAGCAACTGATTGAAACCTGAGTCTCCTTAACTGAATTTTGCATCATAAATTGGAGCGATGATTTTTCCAAATAATGAGCATGGCAGTACAGGTACAAGAGAATTCTGTATATAACTATTTGAACCCATACCTGCTCGCTTGTCCTCAAGCATGCTTGGAAGTAACATTGACTTGTAGCATCTTTCGGGAAAGCTTTGGAGGTACTGGGCACCCGTAGCAACGGCAACCCCAAAACCAACTAGATCAGCCAGTCTGTATTATGATGGAATGGCACAGATCAATCATTTTAGAAAAGATCTCAGTACCTACTAATAGGCCTTCAGAAAGATTTCAATACTGAATTAAGACTGAAGTTAAAGCTTCTCAAGTCAGTAACTCATTAATACCTGAAAGGGCCCATCGGCATCCCGAATTTGGTAATTGCACGATCAATCTTATATACATCCAATCCACAATCCACAAGTAGGAGTGCCGACTGTGTGTAAGGAAAGAACATACGGTTGACAGCAAATCCAGTGCAGTTTCCGACCACAATGGGCGTTTTGCGTATCTTTTTCCCAACCTCTAGCAAGTCCACAACTACTTGAGGAGATGTCTTCTGGGTACGAACTATTTCCAGAAGTGGCATTATATGGGCCGGACTGAAAATTAAGCATGCACTTTGAGATTTAGTCCGAGATAAAGAAGAAAGAAAAGGCAAGGAACGAGGGTAATACATCTAACTTTTTAATGCATGTTACCTGAAGAAATGTGCTCCAACAATTCGATCTTGCGACTTTGTCTTTTCTCCAATTAAGTTTAAATCTATTGTTGAAGTGTTACTAGAAAGAATGCAGTGTGAAGGGCAATATTTTTCTAGATCAGAAAATATTTGCTGTTTTAATGATACATTCTCAATTACTGCCTGTCATGAGATGCAGAAATGATGTTAGAAGATAATAAGATCTGGATGGTAAAAAGTATGATGACCATGAGAAAATATCATAAAAATTACTTGCCTCGATAACCAAATCTACATTTTTGAAACTCTCATAATCAAGAACGCCAGCGAGACGAGTAAGAGCCTTCTGACAATTCTCGTGTGTCATCATTCCTTTTTTAACTCGACTCTGTAAATTGGCTGAAAGAATGCATGCTAATGAATACATATGTAAAGAGGAGACAACCATAAATGTTATGAAGTCATTCTAACCTTTGACTCTACCAATCCCTGCTTGCAGAAACTTATCATTGACTTCTTTAAGGATCACCTGGTAATTGCTCAGGATTAGTGCAGTTGCAATTCCTGAACCCATTAGACCTCCTCCAAGAATTGCAACTGAATTTATTTTTCTAGGCATTAAACCCATGTCAGTAATTCCAGGAACCTGTAACAAGTTTGCAAATTGACATGGTCACGTGACGGTGTAAATACTGGATAAATAAAGCTACTACTGTAATATTACTGCAAAACATAACCAAAGTCGTCCCCCCCCCACAAAAAAAAAGCAAATGCTCAATCATCAAACTCCTACACTCGTACACTACCCACTAGAGAATACAATAACAGGTGCAACTCTCTTTCTTTAAGGAAGAGATAGCCGGCCACTTTCTAATAGTTGAGACATAAAGCTATACCCATACGACATAATCTATTTTGTACAAAGTAATTTTGATGAAACGTCCTTTTCCACAGGAACCAATTGATGGTTCCTAGGTTCCTAACTTATTATTGGATCTCCAATATTAAGATATTTGTTGTTGTTTGTTATGACTATTTAGCACAAGGGCATCATATGTGCTTTCATTGGTAGTATAATACTAGATAGGTTTCATTATGGACAAACTCCACAAACAGAAACACATCGGATGTTAAAATGAGTTTAATATGATAACATAATACATCTGCATAGACCATATATATGCAAAAGAACAATGTAAATAAATCTAACATCTAACCAGACTTTATTCTACCTTTGAAGTTGCACGTTGTGAAAAAAAGACATGTATTAAGCCTTTGCTTGTGTCGGTGAATTGAAGTTCCCAAGACGCTTGAGCTTCCTGCAAAGTCCAGTTGTTGCACCATTTTAAAGACTTGAACGAACAGTTAGACTCGTGGGGTTATTATTTAACAGACACGGTAGTTACCTTCCAAAGCCCGGCACGAGGTCCTGAGATTATACCTTCTTCAATGACATCAATACAAACCAACGGGTGTTGAAGATGAGGAGCTTGCTTGCGAGCTTGATTTCTTGCAAACTTGAGAACTTCCCTAGCCTCTCCAAGGGGCTCTATCTTGTCAGTTTTGTAAAGACTTTTGATCCACGGCTTTCTACATTCCGCAATATCCAGGGCCCACTGGCGAGCAGTCCTGATCAACTCACTAGGTGAAACTACAGCATCAATGAGACCCAGCTTATAAGCTTCCTCTCCTTTTATTGGTTTAGATGTCTGTTCATCAAGGTAAATTCGTGTTGAAGAGATTTCCCCGTCTAAATTGCGAGACAAACGAACCTAAGCCTTAAAACGCAAAATATATCACGAGCAACGGACCTAAGGAAACCTACCAGCATCATCTCGAGACCTTTAGAAAGCCCAACAAGACGTGGAAGTCGTTGTGTTCCTGAAATTAGGCCAGAATATAATTTGGAAGCTACATAATATAAACAAACCCTGCAATATCATTTTATTAAGAAAGAAACATGATATGATTAAACCTAAAGAAATATTATCAACAAAATCAATGCATTTTCCAGTCAAATTCAACCATAATTAAAATGATGGAAGGTAAATTATTCTAACACTGTAATCTAAACTAATTAAGAAAGAACAATGATACAGTCAACTTAAAAAACATTATCAACATAAATGTCAATGCTTTTTCCCCATCAAATATGGTTGATTCTCGATCATTGTTACCAATGGAGAGAGTTCTGAAAAAATTGACCACATTTCATAACCGATTGCCAAAAAATATTAATATATACCTTAAATGTCAAATTTCCAACCAACGCAACTATGGGCAATGCCACGGCTTGCCACAGATCTTTGAAGATCTTTTTGCCGGCAGACAAATCTACTACATTATCGAACAAATTTAAACTCGCATATAAAGTGGGAGTTAACTTCCAAAATTCTTCCCGACATAAAATTCTAGACCATGGGGGAAGATGATACGGTTTATTACTGAAATTGAACTCCATTCATTCCTGAGACAGAGTAGAATCTAATTCATGAATATTTACCTGAAAGATGGTTTTCTGTTCTCATGGATGAGGTCTTTGTAGAAGACAATAATTTATTTAATAAAATAAATTCCTTTGCATATAATGCAAACTCAACAAATTCCCCAATACTTGTATTAAAAATGGCTTTCTATTCTCATAAGCAAAGTTCTATTAGTATATAATAATCATTTTTATATACTTTCTTCCATATCCCTAAATTTTTGGGATGAAGGCTATGATGATGATGATGATGATGATGATGATGATACTATCTTCTATATATAATGCAAATTGCTTTGGGGAGTTTCCATTATACTCAATGATATACACAACTAAGATGGTCAAAAACAAGTAGGGTATTACATTTTCAAGCTTAGTGATATTTTAGTTAAGCTAGAACGTGCAGATGTTGAATTTTTCATCTCATCCCTAGCATGCATCCTATCAAAATTGAGAATCAGTTGACATTTTGCAGAGATACCCTTGAAAGATTGGAACACATAGATGAAGTTAAAACTTCTTTATAAAAAGGTCATCATATATCCCCACACAAATTATTTTAAAAAAAATTGTATGATTTGCCTATGTAACTATGAAAATATTGAAACATTAATACTAAGATGGTTGCACATGTGATGTTCATGAGATGAGTCCATAAACCAGGTCGATATCATGGGCACAGCTAAAGATATCTCTTAATAAATGGGATCCTGAAAGATCTCCTGGATAAAAGATCCAACACATTTTATGTCCCTAATGTTTGGCAATACATAGTGTTTCTTTCAATCATTTCAGACAACCAGCTGATGCATGCTCTAAATTAGGTTCAAGAGTAAGGAAATGCTTGCTACTAAGAAAGTCTCACAGATCTTAATAGAACCAAGCACACAGAAGCCGGAAGACTTGCTCTCCCCTGCTGGTGCCACTTTACCTGGCGGAAAATAAGAACATTACATCCGGTAAAATGATGGCAAAATAAATCCCTAGAATACATCAAATGTCGACATATAGCCATGACAGGATGTTTGTCAGCTTCATGATTCTAGGAAGAAAAAGAAGGGATACAAAATATAAGCTGATGAACAGGAAATGGGCTCAGAATTCACGGCCTTCTAGTAATATGGCATGACATTCTCCCTTTCAAACCATGATTGATGTCATTGGACTTTCACCACCTATAGTGCTTTATTGGTAGACTATGTTAACTCATGGCTCCACCCAGCTATGGTTTCCACAAGCATGCAGTTCTTAATTGTCAATGTCTGTATCTCAGAGTAGCTTGATTGCATTAGCTCTGCATTGAAGCATGTGCGCTAGACACTGCCACATGCAGCCCCTTTGTATCAATCCAATATCACCTTGGCTTCATTTTGATTTCTCCAGTCATCATGAATGTGGATTTATCTTTATGCTATCAGCCTATCACTACACTGCCATCATTCCCCTCAACTGGACTAGCACATGGTCATGGATCCTTCTTATGTCCACATCCATAAGCATCACCGATACCGATCCTCCTGTTTAGACTCCACTAAGAGACTCTTTCCAAAGATCATACAAGTTGTATGGACACATCCTCCCGCATCAATATTATCTACTCTTTGATATGAGTGATCATTGACCCGCATTCTCATGGAAAACTTTTGGTAGATTTTTCACCATTATTCCAAGAGCATTAAAAGAAAATGGAGATTCACTTCTGCAACATCACAAATCATGATCATCGCTTTCCCTCTGAAGTCAGTATCTTTAGAAAACATGTGGACATAGACTAAATCCAGGCTGCTGTTCCGGGTACAACAGAAGCATCTGCCCAAATTTACATTTTCAAGAATTAAAAAGATCTTTACTTATGCTTGTTGCTCAGCATTATGACGTACAATAATTTTGTAATAGCCTAAACTCCAGCTTCATCTTATTCCAAAGCAAATTATAGTCATAGTAATACAGTATGGTTGCCATTGTACCAATGTGTAAATAACAGATTAAAAAACTTCTATGCATGAAAAGAGAAAGTAAATGTACAATTAGGCAGTTGGAAATTGGCTAAAATCTGTTAGTAGTTGGATTTAGCAAGCCTGGCAATGAGTCACTAGTGGTCGAGATGTAGAGTCTCCAAAGACCAAGGTTTGAGGTATCGGCTGAAAGCCTGAAACCATTTTGTTTCGGCCGTTCCATCTCAGTTTTGAAGGGGTCTGGAACGAAACAGCAAAAATTTATCAATTTCGTAGGGTTTCGGCTAGTTTCGATGGATTTCGGTAATTTTCACCTCAGGTTCACCCAAAACTGAGGTTGAATAAAGGAAAAAGAACAGAACAGAACAGAAGTATAATGCCAATATCTACTAAAGCCCATCAAATTTCGAAAAGAAATGTCACGACAAATAAAAACAGCAAAAAAAATAAACCCTAAATCCCAAAACTCAGCAAGACAGCAACCAAAAAAAGAAAAATAAGACTTTGGTTGTTAAATTTGGTTGATTAAAAACAAAAGAAAAGAGGAGAAAGAATTTGGTTGATTTCGGACCAAAACTGAAATAACACATAAATTCCCTTTAAAACTATCGTAAAATACATTTTGGATCCAAATCTTCCAAAACCCTCAATGAATTTTGAAGAATCACATCAATAAAGCAAAAAAATAAATAAAAAGCCCTTGTTTACAATTATAGAAACCGTAAAAATACCAGTAGCATAGGTCAGAATGGAGAGAGTCATGGGAAGAAAAGAAATATACTCACCTAGGTACTATCTGGCCTTCAAGCTTACCCTATCATTCGTTCCTTCAAGCTTTTTGATCTCACCTTGATCACACTGTCAAATCCCTACTTCGATCTTGTCCTCTCACTTGCTATGTCGATCAATCTTGCATTGATCATGCTGCTTTAATCTCCCAATCTCACCTCTCTGGTTGTAGCCTCTCTCAGGATGTTGTCAGTTAAGACTTAATAGCATCCGACCCAATTTGAACTTGATCTTGACCCGGCCCGATTCACTTAAAAGGTGTAACCACATTTCATTTAAATCATTTTTCACACGGAAACCATCAACATTTTCACTTTTACATAAATATTCTAGTAAAATCATCCATCACAAGCATACATGCACACAAATATATACATATAAACAGTGACGGATTCAGGAATTAAATTCAGAAGGGGCACAATTTTTTGGCTGGAAATATTTTTTGTTTATTTTATTTATTGTAAAATTGTAGCAAAAATGAAAAATTACATTAACTCAAGCACATCCTTAGACAAGATGGTGGTAACAACTTACAAATTACAATTACACTCTACGAGGTCTTATATTTTGAAAACTTTGTATAACATGATGATATCAAAAACATCTTTCTCAATGTACACAACGTTGTCTTTTATCAAATGATCTCCTATTTGATTGCGTAAACAACTCTTCACAATATTCATACCGGAAAATACTCTCTTAACTCTTTCCATGGCTACTAGAAGAACCAAAGCAAGTGTAATGAGCAAATAAACTAATGGATAAACATTATCCCTTTTCTTCTTTGAGTCCAACAAACTCCACGTTAGACGAATCAGCTAATGAAAAAGGATAATGTATAATCTCATATCATACCAGTGTTGGCGTTACCAGATTTTTCGAGACCTTTTATTGTGGAGGCAGATGCTTCATGACATGGGCTGGGGACGATGCTTATGCAGGATCAGCGACCTATTGCTTATTACAGCCAAGTACTGACAGCGAGGGCTAGACTGAAGTCTGTTTACGAGAGGGATCTGATGGCCATAGTCTTATCCATTCAGATGTGGTGGCCATATTTGCTAGGACAGAGCTTCTTGGTTCGCACAAACCAAAGGAGTCTCAAATACCTGTTGGAGCAACGCAGGGTAGCAGAGGAGCATCAGAAATGGTTGCAAAAGTTGATGCGATACATGTTTGAGATAGAGTATCGCCCAGGGCTCAAGAACGAAGCTGCAGATGCACTGTCACGACGGGATGAGGATATACAGTTGGCAGCTTTATCAGTGTCGGTGCTACAGGACTGGGAGCCATTACAGCGTAAGGTTGACGAGGACCAGGATTTGACAGACATCCGAACAGCACTGTTGCAGGGGTCATCAGAGCATCCAGGCTATTCCTTGCAGGACAGGAGATTAATATATTGGGGGCGACTGGTGCTACCGAGGACAACCACACACATTCCAGATATATTCCAAAAGTTTCACAGCAGTGCCGTGGGTGGACATTCTGAGGTCCTCAAGACCTATCAGAAATTGGCGAGGGAAGTCTATTGGAAGAGTATGAAGAAGGATGTTTCGAAAATGGTGGCAGAGTGACGTTTGCCAGCGTCATAAGTACATGGCAATGGCCCATGGTGGTTTGCTACAGTGGTTATCCTTGCCAGAGCGGGTCTGAGAGGTTCTATCCATGGACTTTATTGATGGGTTGCCTAAGTCTGAAGGGTTCACAGTGATACTTGTAGTAGACTGCATCAGCAAGTATGTACATTTCATACCACTTAAACATTCTTACAGCACAGTTTCAATGGTAGAGGTATTTTTGAGGGAGATTATTCGCTTACACGGGCCACCTAGTCCATTGTGTCTGATAAGGACAATGTATTCTTGAGCAGTTTTTGGTATGAGCCATTTAGGCTGCAGGGTACGGCACTGAAGCGGAGTACAGCGTACCACCTTCAAACAGACGGTCAGACTGAGATTGTCAATAAGAGTATTGAGACTTACTTACGGTGCTTCATCTCAGAGAGCTCGAAGGAGTGGACCCATTGGCTATCATAGGCAGAGTACTGGTATAACATGTCTTATCACACGGCAACACAGACGACTCCTTTCAGGATGTTATATAGTCGGAATCCTCTACACGTGTTGCATTATAGGCAGGAGACGACACCAATATTGGAGGTGGAGCAGTACTTGGCTGAGAGGGACCAGGTTATAGAGGAGCTGAAGCAACATCTGACCAGAGCTCAGTAGATCATGAAGTCTAGAACGGACCTTCACCTTATGGACGTGCAGTTTGACGTGAAAGATATGTTATATCTGAAATTGCGTCCATATAGACAAAAATCACTTGCCCATATGAGACATGAGAAGCTTCCTCCTAGATATTTTGGGTCTTATGAGGTAGAGGCCAAGGTGGGACATGTTGCCTACAAATTGAAGTTGCCCCAGGATCGGTCATCCATCATGTTTTCCATGTGTCCCATCTTCTTTAGGCGCTTGGCGAACATACACACTCCCCTACACTTCCAGTGACAATGACAGAAGACATAGGTGATCTTAGAGCCTAACGAGCTGATAAGGTCCGCAGGGGGAGCGCGGGAAATCGAGAAGTACTGGTGAGATGGAAGGGCTTGCCGAAGCACGGAGCACATGGGAGTTAGTGAGCGTCATGGCGCAGCAATTTCCAGATGTCCACCTTGAGGACAAGGTGGCTCTTTTGGGAGAGTAATGATGGGCTCATCACTTATGTTCGGCGGCGCACCAAGAGGAGAGACCGTACCCATCCACTTAAATCAAGGGGTGCTTTCGCAACTCTTGGCCTTTTTGTTTTATTTTAATTGCTATAGGGGCATTTGGGTAAATTACTAATTAGTGAAATTGTATTAGGGGTGAGGGTTGTGGCCGGCCCTAATCATGCTTTTGATTTGATTACTGTGTGAGATTTTCCAAGGTAGAGTGCAGACGTCATCTATACCGGCGTCTTGGAAGAATGGTTGCCCCTTATAATTGTAGTCAAGTTATCTCTTTATTTGAGATCTATCAACTCTTATTTATTTGAGTTGATAGATCTCAAATAAAGAGATAGATATCCATCCAGTGTTAGTGGCCTCCTACAATACCCAAAACCCCATTTCAAGCTTAACAGCACCTTTTTGCTCAGCTATGAATTTGTATGTAATGAAATGTCGTCTTAAAATGAGTTGAACTTTAAGGGCGTGTTGGGCACGCGGCATGCGATATTCCCATTTCTCATGAATCGTAATCTCAATATTCCCATTTCTCATGAATCGTAATCTCAAGAATTAATTTCTTGGGCATGCTGCACTGCCGTGTTTGGCGTAATTTGGATATTCCAGCCAATATAATACTGTCATGTTTGGTACGATAAAAAATTCCAAGGATTATATTGTTCTTGAGTATATCTTCCCAAATTAACCTCCCGCGATACAAAAGTATTGAGCGGAATTGGTGGTATGATTGGTTAATGTTTGTGGCAAAAAGCTACCAGAGGTGGGTTGGTGGCGACAACGGTGTTACTGTCAGTTGGTTACTGAATAAGTACTTGCAATTGTGGATATGATAATATTATGCATGCAAATATCGACAGTGGTCCAATGGCAACAAGGGTAGCAAGGTGATACCAATGTTCAAGACGGCAAACCAGTGGTGACAGTCACAATGGTCATTTGTAGATGGCAACAACAAAAAGTTAATTATGATGGTTGCAATGATGGTGGCAGTCGTGATAATAGCAATAGCCTATTAGTGGCAATGTCAATGACGGGTTGATCGTGATAGTCGCAGTGGTAGCAATAATGGCATGCCGTCTATTATCGATAGTGATGGCGCTAGTTATCCCGTGGCGGTTGCCAGATGATCGGCCAATTATATCAATCATGTAATAGTAGCAGTATTGATGGTAGCAATGGTTTGCCAATGAAGAAGATGGTGGTGGCATATGAAGAATCGATATTGGTGTTATGATGGCGGTAGCAAGGGTCCAATGGTTGTGATAATGTGTCCAATGAGGCAATGATGATGGCCCTGTACAACGATTCGATAGTCTGTCAAGTGAAGATGATGCCGGTTCAGCCAACAACGATGGTTAGGCAGTTGTGGTGGTAGCAATCAGATAAGTGGAGCTGTGGCAATTCATTACCAATAGCAAACAATGTAGGATAGAAAATTGAAAATAAAAAACAAGGAGTTTTTAGGAGATGACTTTTTTATGAATTCCAAGAAAACAAAGAAAACCCAACTCTCACATAGGGAATAATGATTCCAACACAAACTCAAAATTCCTAGTAATATTGAAAGTTTATGCCAAACATATGAATATGCAGAGGAATTTTGGATTACCCAATGAATTCCTAAGTATTAAACACACCCTAAAGGCAATATCTTCGTCAATTTTGGAAGAAAAAAATCCTATCATACATATTATAGGAATGGGAACTTTCTCCTATAAGAACTTTGAATTTTGTAGTGCTTAGAGCAGAATACAATTCCCCACCACAAACCTATAATCTGCACCATTCTTCCAGACATCACTATTAGAGAATTTTGAAGTGCTTCTCTCAATTGCACGAGGTTATAATGCATAGCAATGAATCAGGACTGGACTCATGGGTGGAAAGAGATAGGTATGCCACTTGGGAACTGACTTCCAGGACTGCAACTCGGATGGATTTAACGTATGGGTGCAAATCCAGGCCCATCCATATTTACCAAAGCTCTCACCCAAATGCATGCCCAACCTGACCCGACCAAGCTTTGAACCAGAGCAACCTCAATACGAAACCCCCTACAATGGGTCATGTTGGGTTTTAGCTGGTTCCAAGACGGGAAAATAAGGAAGAAATAGCTGGTCTTGGCAATCGAGCTTTGACTAACCCATGCGTCTTGAAATGAGAAAATGAGAATTGTGTTTTAATGAAATGAGGAATTGTGAATATGGACTTCAAACGCCAAACTGATAATCATTCCATTATCATGTTGCTAAAGAATTAAGTGATCTGCAAAAGTCATGGTTCAAATTTATGATTTCAACGACCAAACAACATTAGATGAACATATGGCTAGTGCAAGAATACGAGGGAGGAATGTCAGGTGCACAACCTATAAAGTTTACTTGTATGAAAGACAAAGAAACCCAGACTTAAAATACAAAGATGAAGCTTAAAATGGAAAATGTTCATAATTTTATAGACACAATACAAATTGTCGTGGCTTGTAGTAGTTACAGACTCTCCAAATACTCTGTGTCAAAATAACCATCACAATACCGGGAGGATACCAGCAATAGTAGAACATCAGAAAATTTAAACATGACTATTTCACAAAACGCTAACATTGGAACAATTGAAACAAAATCCCCGTTGGAGAAAAAATGATGACTTATGATTTACTCTCAAAGCCTTTTATAAATAATGCAGCATACTGTTAAGATGGAAACTAGTGTAACTTAAACACACATTCAAAGATATATTAAGAAGGACGAGCCTAGATCACGTGGTTTATCTTGGTCTTCCAAATTGAAGACTCGATAATAAGCAATTTGTTCATAAGAATACCTCCCAATCCTGGAATGATGCCAAGTTGAAGTTCAGGAAGTCCAAGCTGAACATTTGAAGTGGAAATTCGGCTATTGCAAGCCTGAAATAGCACAGTTATGTGAAGATCCAACCATAAATTAACATGAAATCTTTATACAGAATGAATCCAAAAACATACCATTGCAATCTCTAGTCCACCACCAAGAGCCAAACCATCAATAGCTGCAACTGAAGGTTTTTTTGCACCTAATATGCAGAAAAATAAAGGAAATAAACACCAGAAGGATCTTAAATGAAGGAAAAAAAATTCAGAACTATAAATTCTGACAGTTACCTTCTAAAACATCAGCTAGAAAATATACTGACAAGGCACCGATTGTCTCCTCCTCTGTTGGAACACAAACGTGTATAAGCAAAAGAAAAACAGACCACGGTTAAAATTAAAAATTAAACTAACTCTTTCCGCCCCCAAATGCAGTGATATCAGCTCCTCCAGAAAATTTTCCTCTTGCACCTGATCAATTAGCACAAGACATAAGAATCTTCCATGCAAAAAAATATCAGGATAATGCATAGCTAGGCCACATTACCAGTAAGAACAACTGCTTTCACGTCATCTCGTTTCATGGCTTGCTCATGGTTCTCTTTTAGACTGAATATGACTGCAACATGAAAGAAGATAATATTGCTATGTTAAGTACTAAAACTTGAAGTCAATAGTCTCTCTCTCTCTCTCTCTCTCTCTCTCTCTCTCTCTCTCTCTCTCTCTCTCATGGAAGAAGATGTTATTGCTCTATTAACTTCTAAAACTTGAAGACATTGATCTATTTAACTACTAAAACTTGGAGCAAATAGAGCGAGTGTGTGTGTGTGTGCACGTGCGCGTGTAAGTGTTCCTAGGTTGCCTCCTTAGATAATTATCTAAGGAGGCAGCCTAAAATCCTAACATGGATCATCCACATGGATGATCTACTCCATACATCATGATAAAATGATTACGTATGAAAAATGATGTTTGGACATTGTCTTGCCGTTAATCAAATGATCTTATTTGTGCCAACGAGCCGTGGCATCCTCTCCCCCCACCCTCGTGGGAGGCGAGGGATCGAGGCCCAGCACCCGGGTTTAAATGCTTTCCGATGTATCAAAAAAATTGATCTTATTTGTCATATTATTAAGAAACTGTTCACTTTAAAGCATGGTTAAAATACCTCGAAAGTATATTATTTTTTTTCCGTAAACAAGCATATGGAAATATGTAGATCACAATAAACAAAACAGATCATTGATATGTAAACAAACTGTTCTCTAAAACTCGTTATGAGATAAATTTAGCACATTTCACCCGATCAATTCAGCTATGATCGTCTCTGTACTTCTCCATAATCTGATTTAAACGATACTTTATGTTATTCTTATGTACAAATAAAGTTTAAAAAAAATGTCAAATTAAGAACAGGCGTAAAAAAGGGTCTGACTCTCTGCCAAAGAGAAGAAAGTTGACAAAATAAAAGGGGGAAAATTGGAAGCAAAAGTGAACTAGGAAAGCTAATGAAAGCAAAGGGCAAGCTTCTACAAATTTAATCGCCTAATTAACGAGAATACCGAACAAAAGATTGAAGATGCGAAAGATTACCGTCGGCGGACAGGGCATTAACGGGAGGGTTATCGATCGTGATTACGGCGACCCCATCGGATCCAACCTCCATTGTAGTCCTCCCCTTCCCCATTCTCGTTGACTGTACTTACTTCTTGATTTGGGATCTGCGATCGCTTGCAAAGTTGTGATTTTTATCTGGGAGGCTGGAGGTTGCGTGTCGGCTGCGGGACGCTAGGAAAAGGTGGCCGTGGACGCTACAAGGGCGGGGTCGCCACCTCATTAATATGGCGAAAGTGGGCCACAAACGACAGGTGGAGAGTTTTGGTTGGATCAAATCGCTGGTTGGTGTTTTCTGTTTTCATTGTAAATAAGAGTAAGACCAGCTGACGCTGGAAGATCAGGCTCGTGACGGTCTTTCCAACGGCGGGATTCATTCATGGGATAAAGGATCAAGATAAGGAATCAACTTGCAAGGTGACGAACGCTCGTATTTCATATTTTTAAGTTTTTTTTATTTTCAACTTTCCCTTTTTATCCCCAGACGAAACATAGAAATCAACCGTTTGATATACGAGCTTAACCGTGTATTTTGTTTTTATTGTATATCTATCTTATAAAAAGTATAGTAGTCAGATGTGATCTATTTCTAATACCTATTTAAAGATCAAATTTGTTGTGAGTGGTGGAGGTCTTTGGCCTCCACACCACTTATCCCCCCATTACTCCACCACTCTTAATGTGGTGGAGACCTTTGGTATCTAAGTCTTTTGGAATACCCTATGAAATTTATAAATGAAGCACCATGGCTATTTTGAAGAAATATAGAAGAAGGAGATATACGATCGGAGAGAGAGATAAGAGAAACCGACAATATTTTCATTAGCCTCAATGGGTTTATATATATTACATAGTGACTGTTGGTGTAACGACCACTTTTCGTTGTACGTTTTTCGTGCACGTGCTTTTGACCGTGCACGTGTTCGTCTTAGACTTTGTTTGTTTGTGAACACTTTAGTGTGATATGCCGTTGTGAACGTCTCTGAGAGTAGTAAATAGTGGCACTACCTTGGAACGACACACCTCGAGTCGTTTTTCCACAATTTAAACTTACTCGATGAGACGTGACGATTCTCACTCTTGACGGGAGACGTTTCTATTTTTAGTTTCGTCGTCCGACGTCGAATTTGAGATCCGTCTTCTTAGTTAGCTCACATTCGTCATCACGATCACCCCGATATTTATTTTATAATTTTTGGAGTTCATTTGACCACTTTAATATTTTTAACAAGTTTTATATTATTTTTAATAATTAATTTATAAATTATTTTCGGCCAAATAAAATTTATTTAAGTTTTAAACGTTTTAAAGAATTTTTGAGCCAATTTCCAGCTCATTTGGACTGAGTCAAATCCTTGGATAAGTTGGAGAAGTTGAATTTCAAATTTTAAATTATTTTAAACTTCTAATCCTATTAGATTTAGCCCTAGACCAAGTCAACCCATCTATACTATATAAGCAACCCCTAGGAAGACCTATTTTCGCAAGAAATTAGCCCTAGCCTCTTCCAAAATCAAAATTGGACGTTGCGACGATTCGTCGCAACGTTGCGACGTTCAGCCACCGATCTGACCGAGAAAACCAACCGCATCCGCCCGCTCCGACCGAAGCCCAACGCCGCAGCCATCGCCGCTCGCATCGCACCGCACCGCACCGCTCCGTTCCCTCGGTCTGACCGAGGGATAGGCCCGCACCAAGCCGCTCCGCATCGCAGCACAGCGCTCCGCACCGTCGCCCGCTTGTCGCCCCGCTCCGCACCCCGCACGACCGACCCGCTGCTCCGCACCGACCGTTGTTGCAACGTTGCAACGTTGCAACGTCGCAGCCTCGCATCCCAAGCGCACGACCGACGCTCCCGACCGGTCTGACCGAAGGATCTCCCCGCACCCGCTGCTGCGACCGACCCAAAACGCTGCACAGCCCCGTTCTCTCGCAGTGACCGATAGGATCTCCCGCATTGGCTGAGTACGACCGATGGCCATACGTCGCAACCCCCCATCCGTCGCACCACTTGCCTCTGTGGGCCCCCCAAGTTCTCCAGAGGTATTGTGGGTCCCCCAAAGGTCCCTAGGACTACTGTGGGCCCCACCTAGGTGTGTTCTCTTCGACGACTTGCCGCGTACGACGTCGTCGCACGTCGTAGCCCGTCGTCACACGTGCGAGCTTTGGAATCTGGAATCGTCGCCCCGGTTGATTGCTCTGAAATTTCCAGCGAGGAATCTAATTGGAATCTGGACTTTGAGCGCGATCTTATTATTCCAACCCCCGGCGTCGCTACCCGACGCCGGTGTAGCTTTCGCGTCGTGTTGAGGTAACGCTTTGCACCCCTAGGACCCCCAACCCAATTGCATGCTAATTAAGACTAAAATCAGTATTTTTAAAGTATTTTAAATGTTTTAAATTCACTAATCAAGATTAATAATATGGACTTAGGCCGGTGGACTTGTGCACGTAGGATAATTGTGATTTTGGACTCATTGGACGGTGTGCTCAGACGTCGTGCTTGCAGGCAAGTGAAACTTGCCAACTCTTGTGTAGGGCCATGTTTATAGGCCACTTCCTTGTTCCTAGCGTAAAAGAGACTAGTCAGTGAAATGATAGCTGGCTAGACGCCTACTTGATCTAGTTTGACAACGAAACTAGATCCGTCACCTAATTGATCTAGCTTGACAACGAAGCTAGATCCAACTCTTTAAACTTGTTGTTCATGCATACTAAACTGTCACGTTTACTTTCCTTATCTGTATGCACTTTTAACTGTCATGCATCGCATCTTACATGTCATCCCAGTTGATTGTTGCATTCGTAGCACACGCTACAAAACTTGTACTACTTGAAAACTACTTCCGGGGGAAACGGGCCTCATGTGTTGGTCAAAAGCCAATGCCCGGGTTCCCTGGACCGGCTAGGTGCACCCCTACGCCATACTTGTTTAAACACTTCCTGGCTTGTGGTCCAGAAGTGGGCCTCATGTGTTGGCTAAAAACCAATGCCCGATACACGTGGAGGGGTAGGGATAAACGATCACTTGAGCTAGGAGCTGGCCGTGCAGCCACTCTAGCCAAAAGGCGGAATCACTGTGCACGAGGTGCTTACTTTTCTTGTCTTGTACTTGTCTTGTGAATGATTCATGCAATACTTGTCATCCATGCCATGTTTAAATGCCATGCTCGTACCTTACTTTACTTTGCTTTACCTTACCTGTTGCACTCATTACTTTAACTGCCATGTCATTGCATCATGCTAGAACTGCTAGGTTGCTTTACTTTTACCTACCTTCAGTTTCCTTGCACAAGTCTCTTGTAGACTTGCTGACATGTGCCCCTTGCTCTTTTGGGTGTCACATGTTAGACCCTGAGCCAGAGACCGTTGCTGAGTACGTGGTGTTTTGCTGACGCTGAGTCTGAGTCCATGATTGCCAGGAGGATTTTGGTGGACACCGGTGACCATTCTTTGAGTCTTTGTTGAGCTTTATTTTGTTTTAGGCCTTTTGTTAGTTATTGGTGCGTAGCACCGTCGTTTGTACTTTGTACTTTTGTTGGCCATGTTTGGGCCTTTAGTCTCTTTTTCTTTTAGCCTGGTGGCTTTTCTGCGATGTTGGAATTTATATTTATGGATATTCTGAGATTATTCTTTTGTCTCATTTCATTATTATTATCTTGTTTCGCTCGCGTTGCAAGGACCTGCAGTTTTAAATTTGATTGACGCTTATCGGACTTGCAGATTTGTAGCTTCAAGTCTGAGCGGACCTTCTCACGCTTCGCCTCCATATTTTTGGGAAGCGGGGCGTGACAGGTTTTGTTGGTGGCCCATGCAGGTCCAATCTTGCAATTGCGAATTAACGGAACAACGATAATAACAGAATGTCCATTAAATAAATTGCAGCATCCGAGTAATAAGCCCTGAGACTAGTCGTTTTCTTATGACACTAGGTGATAAGAAGACTTAGTTAGACGCCTGTGCTTGTTAGTTAGAGGCCTCTATTTGTTAGTTAGACTCCCTGTCAGCAATTGATTTAATCGTCGTAGGAGTTACCTTAGTGGTTATTGCCTAACTCTGACCATATTAGACCTCTAGAATTTCCTTTTGTCGTTCGCTTGGGTTCATCGATTTCGGACCAAGCTGAACGCATTTCTTTACCGTCTAACCTCTAGAAGTCTTAGCGCTTAGTTTTAACCTTTAGTTGGTCGACCGTAGGAGTTTCCGTAGACTTTCCTGACTCATATCCTAGGCGTATGTATGTTTTGATCATCCGACCAATTTCCTTGCCTCGATTCACGAGATCGCCTCATGACGATCGTCGTCAATTTTCAAACATCTCCATTGCAAAACATGAACCTTCTGAAAGTACTTTTCAAACTTCCCTTCCACTAAGTTTAATCCTGTTCAAAATCTTAAAATACTTATACTTCATACTCCTTCATTGATTTAATTTTTTTTAAAACGTTTGTCGGAATTTTTGAACTCTAGCTTATAATATTTTTCCAGCTTATATTTTTCGTACTTAGGTAAATGCGTCGTCCCTTCATATATTAATTCTGAACAGTACTTTATTTTGCCCTATTCGATTTATGGTTTTCCTTCTTATTTATGCCATACGAATGATACGTCGTGTTTACTTTAATATACTTTCAAGACACATGGAATTTCAGCTTTCAGCAAGTTGGTTTTGCTCGTCGTTTTCTCCACTTCAGATTTTTGCAAAATTACTATTTTCATAACCTCTTCCTGCTTTAGACCCTCCCTGATTTGATTTTAAAGATTTGCTATTCGATCTTGATAATTCTTATGCTAAGTTACTATTATTTTCTTTCCGCTCACCATACACGATTTTAGTAAAATTTCTAAACCAAATTGAATTTCAATTATTTGTATACCCGTATCAGGCTCGTTGTGCTTGTACGCTAAGAGCTTAGTGTAACCAGTTTTATTTTTGACAAATCCTGATTTCTCTAAAAGAAGTTTCAATATTGATTTTCCATAGCCTAAAAGTTTTGAAAGCATTTAACAAGAGTTTAAATCCTTCCGTTACTTGATTTCATTCTTTGACTTTCAAAAACTTTTGACAACATTATATTAAATTACTGACGGAAAGAATTTTCTAAACCATGTCCTTAATATTCGTGTAAATGATTTTACTTCCTTTTAAAAATTTTAAAACCAATAGACCCTTTTCTTTTATTATGAATGTTCGACTCAAATTTATTTTGAACAACTCGTTTTATCGATTCCGAAATATTTCTTTTCAGACGAGGATTCTGATTTTGAAGAAAAACAGTTTTCAGATTTCACGTATTTTAGCTTGTGCTACTTACCCTATCTTCTTTTCTATACCCTATATAAGCATCACTACATCTTCCTTTTCCCTCAACCTAAACACCACCATTGAGCCAATGTTTTCCCTAACCAAGCCGTCTCCTTGTATTCGTCCTATCTGAACTCGTGCGTATCGATCCTTCCCTCGTCACGCCCTCGACCTCGACCTCCCTCTATTGCTTAGGCTTTAGTGTCCGTCAATGTCTGTGTCAACCCTTAATTGTTAGTAGGCCCTTGGACCTTGTGAGGTAGTCGTAGTGCACGTACCTAAGTTGTGTACGTGGGCTTGAATGAGAATTCCCATAGTATATTGATGTTGCCTATTGAGTGATATATATATATACTCGGAGTTATTCGTGATGGTATGAAGTTGTTGTGTGATAGTAGTTATAGATTTTTGCGAGGATATCTATACTATACTAGGGATGCCTGTGTATATAAGAGTTAGCGTTGAAATATCTAAGCTGTGTATGTAGTAAGAGATACTTATAATGGTTGAAATAAAATGATTGGTAAAGCTATGTGTATGTTAGTAGTGATAATAATAAGAGTACGTATGGTTAAGAGAGTAGGCTTATTGAGTGACCTATATACTAGTACGAGTGAGTATGTGCTCGTAGGTAGATATATATGGTGCTTATATGTAAGTAGTTATGTTTTGTTGCCTGAGTATATAAGTGTTATGCATATGGTAGTAGGATTATAATTTTGATTGGTAATGCTTGCTTTTCGGGATGTTGCATGCGTGCATGCCGTGAGGTATACACGACTATTGCACATCTTAATTATGTACGTATGGATGTGTTAGTATACTAATTATAGGTAGTAGGCTATGGTATGAATATATGTGTTACATGTGTGTGACTATACGATGAATACGTATGCATGTATTAGGGAGTGTATTATAAATATGTGGGTGCTAATGTCTGTAAGGTTATTAGTATGGTATATAAAATGATTTAAATATGTGAGTATTGCCTGACCAAATATTAAGTGTGATTGATTTATGGAATGTATATGGTTGTATTGGTAGATGTATATATATTGGGGTGGTATCGGTATAGGTATAAATTTCGTGTTGCGTATATAGAATATTCTGATATATGTATTGAGTCTCACTCAAGCTTGAGTGGGTATACTCTAAGTATAGTGAATGTATGCCTGAAGTTTGAATATAGCGATGTTTGATGTATGTATAGTGATAGGAGTGTTTGTGCCTGGTTGTGTTACGCACATGATTGTGGGTCGCTACACCAGTATATAGTTATAGGTGTTGGTTTTGTGGTATAGCTAATTACTAAGGACTTGCCCGTGTGAACATATGTGTACTAGCTAAACTAGGTGTGTAGATGTACTAGTAATGTAATGGTATGATTGGTATGCGTAAATGAAATATTAGCGTGTATGGGTGTGCACCATGCACGGGTAAGTATGTGCTTAGTTATAAGCATTGATGACTATGATATATGTGGCGTGTCGTAAATACAGTTATAGGACCGTACGTGATGTGAATATATGGTGAACTATTTGCATGTATTTGAATGACTATGTATTGTGAACTATAGTAGTGGTGAATATGTATATTAGATATAGTGAACTTGATCCAATAATGGTATGGTGTGACTACATGTGTGGATGTGTTTGGTGTTGGATGAATACTAGGGATTATTAGAGGGTAGTATACCCTTGATGTCTGTGCATAGGTAGCTACATATAGGTAGAGCAATGATTGTATTGGCTAAGTGTGAGACTATCCTTATGTGAGTATCTGAACTATTGTTTTATACTAGGTAGTAGTTATATAAGGGATGTATGTTTATATATATATGATTGAAATACATGTATAAGTTTGACTGACTATAATAAGTATAAGTATATGACGTACGTGAATGTATATATATATGTGTTGGTAGTGTTAATGTTTGACTACCTAGTGCGTATATGAGCACTTGTAATGACTATACCTGGTTTGAAATATAATGTGACTTGATTGGGGTAGTATTTAGAGCGACTAGATATATTAGAAAGTCCGAGGACGGACTTTATTCTAAGGTGGGGAGAATGTAACGACCACTTTTCGTTGTACGTTTTTCGTGCACGTGCTTTTGACCGTGCACGTGTTCGTCTTAGACTTTGTTTGTTTGTGAACACTTTAGTGTGATATGCCGTTGTGAACGTCTCTGAGAGTAGTAAATAGTGGCACTACCTTGGAACGACACACCTCGAGTCGTTTTTCCACAATTTAAACTTACTCGATGAGACGTGACGATTCTCACTCTTGACGGGAGACGTTTCTATTTTTAGTTTCGTCGTCCGACGTCGAATTTGAGATCCGTCTTCTTAGTTAGCTCACATTCGTCATCACGATCACCCCGATATTTATTTTATAATTTTTGGAGTTCATTTGACCACTTTAATATTTTTAACAAGTTTTATATTATTTTTAATAATTAATTTATAAATTATTTTCGGCCAAATAAAATTTATTTAAGTTTTAAACGTTTTAAAGAATTTTTGAGCCAATTTCCAGCTCATTTGGACTGAGTCAAATCCTTGGATAAGTTGGAGAAGTTGAATTTCAAATTTTAAATTATTTTAAACTTCTAATCCTATTAGATTTAGCCCTAGACCAAGTCAACCCATCTATACTATATAAGCAACCCCTAGGAAGACCTATTTTCGCAAGAAATTAGCCCTAGCCTCTTCCAAAATCAAAATTGGACGTTGCGACGATTCGTCGCAACGTTGCGACGTTCAGCCACCGATCTGACCGAGAAAACCAACCGCATCCGCCCGCTCCGACCGAAGCCCAACGCCGCAGCCATCGCCGCTCGCATCGCACCGCACCGCACCGCTCCGTTCCCTCGGTCTGACCGAGGGATAGGCCCGCACCAAGCCGCTCCGCATCGCAGCACAGCGCTCCGCACCGTCGCCCGCTTGTCGCCCCGCTCCGCACCCCGCACGACCGACCCGCTGCTCCGCACCGACCGTTGTTGCAACGTTGCAACGTCGCAGCCTCGCATCCCAAGCACACGACCGACGCTCCCGACCGGTCTGACCGAAGGATCTCCCCGCACCCGCTGCTGCGACCGACCCAAAACGCTGCACAGCCCCGTTCTCTCGCAGCGACCGATAGGATCTCCCGCATTGGCTGAGTACGACCGATGGCCATACGTCGCAACCCCGCATCCGTCGCACCACTTGCCTCCGTGGGCCCCCCAAGTTCTCCAGAGGTATTGTGGGTCCCCCAAAGGTCCCTAGGACTGCTGTGGGCCCCACCTAGGTGCGTTCTCTTCGACGACTTGCCGCGTACGACGTCGTAGCCCGTCGTCGCACGTGCGAGCTTTGGAATCTGGAATCGTCGCCCCGGTTGATTGCTCTGAAATTTCCAGCGAGAAATCTAATTGGAATCTGGACTTGGAGCGCGATCTTATTATTCCAACCCCCGGCGTCGCTACCCGACGCCGGTGTAGCTTTCGCGTCGTGTTGAGGTAACGCTTTGCACCCCTAGGACCCCCAACCCAATTGCATGCGAATCAAGACTAAAATCAGTATTTTTAAAGTATTTTAAATGTTTTTAATTCACTAATCAAGATTAATAATATGGACTTAGGCCGGTGGACTTGTGCACATAGGATAATTGTGATTTTGGACTCATTGGACGGTGTGCTCAGACGTCGTGCTTGCAGGCAAGTGAAACTTGCCAACTCTTATGTAGGGCCATGTTTTTAGGCCACTTCCTTGTTCCTAGCGTAAAAGAGACTAGTCAGTGAAATGATAGCTGGCTAGACGCCTACTTGATCTAGTTTGACAACGAAACTAGATCCGTCACCTAATTGATCTAGCTTGACAACGAAGCTAGATCCAACTCTTTAAACTTGTTGTTCATGCATACTAAACTGTCACGTTTACTTTCCTTATCTGTACGCACTTTTAACTGTCATGCATCGCATCTTACATGTCATCCCAGTTGATTGTTGCATTCGTAGCACACGCTACAAAACTTGTACTACTTGAAAACTACTTCCGGGGGAAACGGGCCTCATGTGTTGGTCAAAAGCCAATGCCCGGGTTCCCTGGACCGGCTAGGTGCACCCCTACGCCATACTTGTTTAAACACTTCCTGGCTCGTGGTCCAGAAGCGGGCCTCATGTGTTGGCTAAAAACCAATGCCCGATACACGTGGAGGGGTAGGGATAAACGATCACTTGAGCTAGGAGCTGGCCGTGCAGCCACTCTAGCCAAAAGGCGGAATCCCTGTGCACGAGGTGCTTACTTTTCTTGTCTTGTACTTGTCTTGTGAATGATTCATGCAATACTTGTCATCCATGCCATGTTTAAATGCCATGCTCGTACCTTACTTTACTTTGCTTTACCTTACCTGTTGCACTCATTACTTTAACTGCCATGTCATTGCATCATGCTAGAACTGCTAGGTTGCTTTACTTTTACCTACCTTCAGTTTCCTTGCACAAGTCTCTTGTAGACTTGCTGACATGTGCCCCTTGCTCTTTTGGGTGTCACATGTTAGACCCTGAGCCAGAGACCGTTGCTGAGTACGTGGTGTTTTGCTGACGCTGAGTCTGAGTCCATGATTGCCAGGAGGATTTTGGTGGACACCGGTGACCATTCTTTGAGTCTTTGTTGAGCTTTATTTTGTTTTAGGCCTTTTGTTAGTTATTGGTGCGTAGCACCGTCGTTTGTACTTTGTACTTTTGTTGGCCATGTTTGGGCCTTTAGTCTCTTTTTCTTTTAGCCTGGTGGCTTTTCTGCGATGTTGGAATTTATATTTATGGATATTCTGAGATTATTCTTTTGTCTCATTTCATTATTATTATCTTGTTTCGCTCGCGTTGCAAGGACCTGCAGTTTTAAATTTGATTGACGCTTATCGGACTTGCAGATTTGTAGCTTCAAGTCTGAGCGGACCTTCTCACGCTTCGCCTCCATATTTTTGGGAAGCGGGGCGTGACAGTTGGAATGCCAACAGGTATGACTCTTGGGATATCAATGGGTGTCTCTTGGGTAATGAACGGTTGCATTCCTTGGGATGCCAACCGTTGTGTCTGTTGGGGAACCAATGCGTCCCTTGGGAAGAGGAGATGGTGTTATCTCTTTACACGCCCCCGCAAACTGAGCGGCAGATATGACGAACAATTTGTCCCGGAGAAGTTCGAACCGCGGAGTCGGGAGGCTCTTTGTGAAGATGTCAGCAGGATTATCCTCGGTGGATATATGTCAAACACGAATATTGTTGGAGGTGACTTGCTCACGAATGAAGTGGTAGTCGATAGCGAAGTGCTTCGTTCGAGAGTGAAAGACCGGATTGGATGATAACGAAAGAGCCGACTTGTTGTCACACCAGAGAAGAGGGGTATCCTGGAGAGGAATCTTCAGATCTGTCAGGAGAAGTTGGAGCCAAATGATGACCTTAGCAGTCAAGGACAACGAGCGATATTCAGATTCTGTGGAGCTATGAGAGATGGAGGACTGCTTCTTAGCGCTCCAAGTGAGTGGGTTTCGGCCAAGGAAAACGCAGAAACCACTGATAGAACGTCGATCAGTGGGATCACCAGCCCAGTCAGCATCAGAAAAAGCAACAAGTGACAGCGGACTGAGGCGAAGGAGGATGCCATGAGTCGGAGTAGATTGGAGATACCGCAGAATACGTTTGGCAGCAGTGAGATGAGATTCGCATGGACTGTGAAGAAACTGACAGACTCGATTGACGGCAAACGCAATATCTGGACGGGTCAGTGTGAGATACTGAAGGGCGCCAACAATGCTGCGGTAGTAAGAACCATCTGAGAGAGGAGGATCCGGGTGAACATGGGACAGCTTAGCCGAGACAGGAGTTCGGGCAGGTTTGCAATTGGCAAGTCCCGCTCGTTGAAGGAGGTCTTTAGTATACTTAGTTTGGTGGACGAAGCTACCATGACGGTGTCGTTGTATTTCCAGACCCAAGAAGTAGGAGAGGTCGCCAAGGTCTTTAAGGGAGAATTCTTGAGATAATAAGGTGATGAATTGAGGGATATACGAGGAAGAGGATCCAGTGATGAGAATATCATCCACATAGAGCAAGATCACTGTAGTCTGACCACTGTAGTGCCGAATGAAGAGGGAGGAGTCGGCGATGCTGGGAATGAAGCCATGGAGACGAATGAAGGTTGAAAAACGGGCGTACCACTGTCTCGGTGCCTGTTTGAGGCCATACAAGGCCTTCCGAAGTTTGCAGACGTGGTGAGGGAAGGAAGGATCAATAAAGCCCGCCGGCTGCTCCATGTAGAGGTCCTCTTCAATATTGCCATGTAGGAAGGCATTAGAGACATCGAGCTGTTTGACGGGCCAATCGAAGTGAAGAGCGAGTGCAATCAGAAGGCGGATGGAGCCATGTTTGGCCACAGGACTGAATGTTTGAGCATAGTCAAGGCCTTCCTTTTGGTGGAAGCCCTTGGCAACCAACCGGGCCTTGTAGCGAGCAATAGACCCCATGGCGTCCCGCTTGATTTTGTATACCCACTTGCAGCCGATGATGTTGGATGTAGAGGGGGGGGGGCAACCAGATCCCAAGTCTGTTGACGGGTGAGGGCATCGAATTCAGATTGCATGGCAGCGATCCAGTGGGGATGTTTGGAAGCTTCTTTGAGGGAGAGAGGTTCCTCAAATGTGATAGCAGCATGGAGATTAAGAGGTTGGCGAGGGCGGAAAGTGCCAACCATAGAGCGGGTAGTCATGGGATGAGTGGGAAGAGGGGCAGGCGGATGAGAACTCGTTGGAGGTGGAGTGGGAGGAGGTGTATCGGGGAGGTAGGCTGTAGGATGGGTTGTCGGTGTTTGATGGGCTATGAGATGTGGGAGAGGTTACCTGGGAACAAGAGGAGTGAGATGGGGTGTATTGGGAGTAGGGGTAGCTATTTGGGAAGCGGATGCGGGAGAGAAAGGAGTGTCGGGGAAGGCATCGGGACATGGATGTCTCGGAGAAGTCTCGGGACATGATGGTCCGGGAGGAGAGGGCTCAGGAGGACTCGTCTGGGGAGAGGAGGTCCCGGGAGGACTCATGCCTGGTTGGAAGTAGGGAAAATTCTGTTCTTCAAATTGAACATGCCGGGTGAGGTAGATGCGTCTGGTTTTTAGCTCCATGCATTTGTAGGCCTTCATATTGTCCGGATAACCAAGGAAGACGCATGGTTGAGATCGTGGCTCAAGTTTGTCACCTGCATAAGGTCGAAGGCAGTGAAAACAAAGACAACCAAATGTGCGCATCCACTTATAATCTGGGAGCCGATGATGTAGATTCTCAAGAGGAGACTTGTTCTGCTGAGTAGAGGATGGTAGACGGTTGATCAGATATACGGCCGTCTTTGCTGCATCTGGCCAATGTTGTTTGGGCATGGAAGCAGTTAGAAGTAAAGCAATTGTTGTTTCAATTATATGTCGGTGTTTTCGTTCTGCGACACCATTTTGTTCCGGAGTGTATGGTGCAGATGTTTGGTGTATGATACCAAGGCGATGAAATAGGGAAGAAAACTAGTTGTTGACAAACTCGCCCCCGCCGTCAGAACGAAAATTTTTGATTTTGGTGCTGAACTGTCGTTCAGCCATGATTTGAAAAGACTGAAAAGCAGCAAACACATCGGATTTGTGATAAAGAGGATAGAGCCAAGTATATCGAGAGAAATCATCAATAAAAATAACATAGAATCTATATCCCTTTATCGATTGAATAGGAGCAGGGCCCCATACATCAGAATGAATTAAAGCAAGGGGAGTTTTGGATCTTGATTCAGACAGAGGGAATGTGAGTTTATGACTGTTGCTCATAGAGCAATGAGAATAAGACTTCAGGGGAGACAGCTTGACAGATAGACCGGAGGCGATCTTTGAGACAACAGGAGAAGCTGGATGACCAAGTCTGGTGTGCCAAAGATCACCCGAGGAAGAAGATGCAAAGAAGGAGACTGGTTCCGAATGAAGTGGATAGAGCCCATTTCTACTCGGTCCGTGGAGAAGAATTTGACCAGTGTCTATGTCCTGAACAATAAAACCAGTAGAGAAGAATTTAATGAAACAGTTGTTATCTTTGGTGAATTTGTAAACTGAGAGTAGGTTTTTGGAAAACTCAGGAGCATGGAGAATGTCAGGAAGAAGTAAAGGAGACCGAAGCGAGGGGATAGAAGAGGAGCCAATGTTGGCAATAGGAGCAGAAACCCCAGTACCAACAGTGATCCTTTTATTACCAGTGTAAGGAGTCGAGGACTCAAGATGTCCCGCAGTAGAAGTCATGTGGTCAGTGGCCCCAGTGTCAAGAAACCAGTTTGTCTCCGCAGAGGGAGTGCTTTGAGAGACATGCGCTTCTGGTTTGTGGACATGCTCATGAATCCAGAAGCAATCAAGTGTGTGATGATTTGGTTTCCCACATACTTGGCATGGAATAGGGAAACCAGTCGGATCGGTAGGGATACGACGCCTAGATCTCCCGGTTTGTGCTGGGGATCTGCCTGGAGTAGGGAGTAATGGAGGGCGAGATTGACTCAAATGAGATGCCCCACGTCCACGACCGCCACGATTACTCGGGACATGTCCCGAGTAGGAGCGATAATGTCTTGAGCGGTTGTCCCGATGGCTGTAGTTGGTGAAGAGAGCAGAAGTGTTATCCGGAACGAGAGTTGTCCCAGAGGTTGGTAACGTCTCGGAAGATGGTGCGTGACGTTGCAACAGCATATTAGCTTCTTCAGCAATAAGGCTACTCCAAAGTTCTTCCACCGTGTATGGTATCCCGCGATTGCGAGCCATAACACGAAAGGAATTATAAGTAAAGGGAAGACCGTGAAGCGTCTGTCGGAGAACTTGTCGGGTGGTGACAGTATCGGGACCAGCCGTTTGTAGTTGATCGTAAATGTTCTTTGCATGGTCCAAATAGGCTGTCATGGATTCGTTTTCCATGGTGAGGTTGTTGAGTTTGTCTTGGAGAAGTTCAATGTGACCTTCGGAAAGAATGGCGTAACGTTGCTCCAAATTTCGTCCAGAGAATACGAGAGGACGTTACACCGAGAATAATACCAAGGGCGGAGGTGGTAAGGGTTGCTTGAAGACAAATACAGAGGTGCTGATCAGTGATCAACCACTCTTGAAACTTTGGATTTAGGATAGGATGAAGAGGTTCAGTGGTGGTGGAGCGAGGATCTGGTATAGTAGGAGAAGGGGAGGATAGAGTTCCGTCGACATACCCAAGGAAGCCATGAGCGTTGAGAACGCCGATGACTTGAGACTTCCAGAGAATGTAGTTGGTGGAGTCAAGGCGAGTGGTAATGAGATTTGGAAAATTGGAGATGAGAAACTTAAGGTTGGGAGAGATCGGTTCCATTGGATACCGACGAAGGGGACGACCGGTTAGGGAGGATGCTCTGATACCATGAAGAAATATAGAAGAAGGAGATATACGATCGGAGAGAGAGATAAGAGAAACCGACAATATTTTCATTAGCCTCAATGTGTTTATATAGATTACATAGTGACTGTTGGAATGCCAACAGTATGACTCTTGGGATATCAATGGGTGTCTCTTGGGTAATGAACGGTTGCATTCCTTGGGATGCCAACCGTTGTGTCTGTTGGGGAATCAATGCGTCCCTTGGGAAGAGGAGATGGTGTTATCTCTTTACATATTTGCCATGGTTACTCTTCTTCCAATCTCTCTTAACACGTTATCAGCACCTACGTTCTTATCTTTTTTGAGCTTTTTCATCCCGTATCCTCTCAAAAATCAAACCCCTAAACGCGCGAAGGAATCTATTGTTGCGGCGTACCGTTGCGACGATCCGTTGCGGCGATCCTGTTTGGCGTATTAGGAGCGTGGATTTCCCTTTCTACGGATCTTCTGTTTTACGATCGTCCCTAGATTTTTTTAATCTAGAGGTAATACTTTTCGATCCCGTAGATAGTTACAAATATTAGCTACGACTCTACATAGCCTCTTTTGGGCTTGTTTAAATCTGTCATATGTCTTATGTCTGTACAATATCAAAATTTAATAAATAATAATAAATTTAAACCCCTCCGGTTCATCGCACCCCATCCCCCCGGGGGGAAGGGGGGTTCATGTCCCCCCCGGCGAGTGGGGGGGGGGGGCGGGGGGGGCCTGTCCCGCAACCCCCCCGGACAGGGGGGGTTCCTGTTCGCCCCCCCCGACGGGAGGGCCCTTCCCGGCGCCACCCCCCAGGCGGGGGGGCCTCTGCCGTTGGTCGCTCCCCCCGAAGGGGGGCCATTCGTCTTTCCACCCCCGATGGGGGTTTCACAGCGCCTCCCCCCCGAAGGGGGTCTGCGATTTCAAGCTCTTTGACGACCGATCTTCAGGACGGGGATTTTTGTGTATTGCCGTGTCAGGATGGGGAAAACGGGATCTGTATAATTTTGGGTTTTGGGAAACTTTTCACATTCCCTAAAAATTTTGTTTAAGGGCTCATATTTAATAAATTTGATAGCCTGTTATTTGGGCCTGAAGCCTATTAGTAACAATGACAATATGGTTTATGGGCCAGCAGCCCCATTTAGATTAACAATTAACTTTGACTTCCAATATTGGGCCAGAAGCCCAGTTAATCCCAATGCAAACTTAATTTGTTAATTAAAATTTTGCCAATGGGTCTGAAGCCCAAATATTAATAATAATTTAATTTGGCTTATTGGGCTAGAAGCCAAGTTAATAAAATTGCCTATTAAAATGACTAATATTTTACTTATGGGCCTGCAGCCCCAATCAAAATAGTAATTTATTTTTAATTTTTTTGGGCCTGACGCCCAGTTTGTCATATAGCTAAAATTATGTTAAACATCACTCTAGCATTATTGATTATTTATGGAATATTAGGATTTTTTCAAAATATAATTATCTTAAGGATCCTGCGACCGCTCTGCCGTTAGTCAACTAACCTAACGGTATGACGTCTCCCCGTGGTCCGAGAGATTATTATATTTTATAGTCTCTTTTTCCATATTATATATGCCTGATTTATATGCGTGGTTGTTTCTTTTGTGCATGTAGCATATTATAAAATGCGTGGATGTTTATATAAGTTAAAATGTGTTTTTGGGATCGGCCAGTTTGATACCTTTTATATTCCTTGCCCTTTTATTTTCTTTTGAGAGAATTTGTAAGTTAGGATTAAATGTATTAATGCCAAAGACCGGTGTACCAACAAATGAAGACGGATGTGCAATTTGCAAAATATAGGGACCCATTGTGGGTTTCCAACTTGTATTTTTCTTTTCTTTATGAACTTTTTATCGGATCTTGGACTTTGTACGTTTTTGGTTATCTGGCCGATCCCCACATTTTACTTATTTTATTCTTTATGCATGAATTTACATCTTAATTAATTCGTGCTTGTTTTAAATTGCATAGATAAATGGCAAAATTGGTAAGCGTCGATTTTGAGGTCCTTGATGCTGCAGGAAAAAATTACCTGAGTTGGCAAGTGGACCTGAAGTTCCACTTGCGTTCGACGGCCCTCCTTTGCTCAATTTTAGCTCCTTCATCGGCCCCAGCAGCGGCCGATGCTTCTGCTACATCTAGCAGCACCCCTACCATTGTCTCCGATGTGGATAAGGCGAAAGCCATTATCTACTTTAGAAAACATATAGATCGGACCTTAAAGGCCGAATACCTAACGGTAGAGGACCCAATGGAGCTGTGGACAGCGCTGGAGGCACGGTATAAACATCAAATTGGTGTAATATTACCACGCGCCAGTTATGAGTGGGAAAACCTCAGACTTCAGGACTATAAGTCCGTCGCTGAGTATAACTCTGCACTTCATAATATCACCTCACGCCTGAAGTTGTGCGGTGAAGAAGTGACAGAGCAACGCATGTTGGAAAAGACATTTACCTCGTTTCACGAGAAAGATGCAATCCTCATGTAGCAGTATCGTGAACGCAACTTCACGAAATTCTCTGATTTGATATCTTGCCTCCTTAGGGCAGAGCAGAATAGAGATTTACTGCGCGCTACTCATAATTTACGTCCAGCTACTACTGCCCCTATCCCTGAATCCCACCACGTTTCTCCCCAGAAGTGGAAAAACAAGAAGAAGGCTAAAAATAACAAAGGGAAAGCTGTAATGAAGCAAGCATGAGGAGAAGCACCCCAGACCAACAAAAACAACAAAGGAAAGAGAAACTTCACATGGAACCGAAAGAGCACTGATCAAGTGTCACTTCCTAAGAAGAAATGGGAGGATAAATGCCATAGATGTGGCATGACTGGTCATTGGTCTAGAAACTCCTGCACTCCTCGCCACCTCCAGGAACTATATCAGGCGAGCCAGAAGTCTCTGCCTGAAACAAACTTGGTGGTTGTTCAGCCACCAACGATTTTCACTGCAAAAGACTTCGAGAATGACGACATGCTCGATTGAGCTCCATCTTTATCCATGCATTTAATATTACACGTTGCTTCATCTTTAGTTTGTTTTAGTATGAACTTTTATTTAAATGTTATTTTGCATTTACTTAAATAAAATTTCATTTTGCTTATATAGATGAAGTATGAGTGCCTAGTGGACAGTGCCTCGACGCACACAATTCTTCGTGAACATTGCTATTTTAATAGCATAAATAAATATGAAGGTCATGTTATCACAATTTCAGGACTGTCCCAAATAATCAAAGGATCTGGTGAAGCAATAATATTACTCCCAATTAACACAAGACTTCAAATAAAAAATGCATTATTCTCTCTTAAATCAAATAGGAATCTCGTATGTTTCAAGGACTTTCGTTTAAACTGATATCACTTAGAAACTAGAGATGAAAGTAAAGTTGAATATATGTATGTAACTTATCAAAAAGATGGCCAGAAGACCATCTGCGAACGATTCAAGGGACTCCCGTCGGGTCTCTACCATACGTACATTCAACCAATAGAAGCCAATATGACTGAGCACCAGACGTGCCTATCATTGCCAGAGTTCGAACTTTGGCACAACAGACTTGGTCACCCTAGATCAGCAATGATGTGACGCATCATCACTGAATCCCGTGGACATAAATTAAAGAACCTGAAGATTCTTCATAAGGGTGAATTTCCTTATCCCCCTTGTTTCAAGGGAAAATTGATAACGAGGCCTCCCTCCTGAAAGTGGGATTAGAGTCTCATGGATTCCTTGAGAGAATTCATGGAGACATTTGTGGGCCTATTCACGTCGCAAGTGGCCCATTTCGGTACTTCATGGTACTGATTGATGCATCAACTAAATGGTCTTACGTGTGCCTCTTGTCCACCCGCAACCTAGATTTTCCAAAGCTATTGGCACAAATAATAAGGTTGTGGGCTCATTTCCCCGATAACCATATCAAGAAACTACGTCTTGATAATGCGGGCGAATTTACTTCACAAGTCTTCGAAGACTATTACCGGGCAACGGGTATTGAAGTTGAACATCCGGTAGCACATGTTCACACCCATAACGGATTAGCTGAGTCCCTTATTAAGAGACTCCAATGGATTGCACATCCATTGCTTATGCAATCCCAGGTGGATGTTTGGGGGCATGCTATTTTACATGCCGCATCACTTATTAGGATAAGACCCTCTGGAGGTCATACATTATCCCCGATGCAACTTACATATGGCGCACCTCCGGATATCTCTCACTTGAGAGTGTTTGGTTGTGCAGTATATGTCCCAATAGCACCACCTCAGAGGACCAAAATGGGTCCTCAGCGTCGTCTAGGTATCTATATTGGGTTTGATTCGCCCTTTATTATCAGATACATTGAACCCCTCACGGGGGACGCATTCAAGGCACGTTTTGCTGACTGTGAATTTGATAAGAAATTTTTTCCTAAACTAGGCACACAGTCTAAGAAGCCTGAAGCTACTGAGACCATTAGTTGAGACCAGAAGTCTTTGTCCCTATATGATCCGCGTACTAATCTGTGTGAAGATGAGATCCTGAAGATCCTTTACATTCAGAATACAGTACATCTTTTGCCGGATAAGTTCACGGACAACTAGAAGATTGTCCGTTCACACGTCCCTGCTGCTAATACGCCAGCTAAGATTGACATCCCCATAGATGGATGCAATCCACCAGCAGCAGAATTGGCTGTACCTCAATTGAAAAGAGGGCGCCCACCAGGTTCAAAAGATAAAGTTCCTCGAAAGAGGAAGATTCCTGGAGATAATAAGATTATCCCTCCACAGGATGCTGAGCTCAGACCAGCTACTTCTCCCCTCCTTATTTCCCCTGCAGAGGAAACAATAAGAGAAACATCATTAAATTTTGTATGTACTGGAGAGGTACTGGACAGACATAGCACAGTCGTCGTCGACGATTTTGCGTTCGATATTGCCGTTCACGTCGCTGAATACGACGATGACGTCGAACCACGATATTTAGCGAAATGTAAACACAGAGATGATTGGCCAAAGTGGGACGAGTCAATAAGAGTAGAGCTGGACTCACTCTTGAAACGCAAAGTCTTTGGACCAATAGTCCAAACACCAGTAGGTGTAAAGCCTGTGGGATATAAGTGGGTTTTCATAAGAAAAAGAAATGAAGATAATGTGATCGTTCGCTACAAGGCACGCCTTGTAGCCCAGGGGTTTTCCCAAAGACGGGGGATTGATTACGAAGATACATATTCCCCAGTCATGGACGCGAACACATTCCGATGTTTAATAAGCCTAACTTCTCTAGAAAGCCTAGAAATGCAGCTCATGGACGTTGTGACTGCATATCTATATGGCGATATAGATAAAAAGATCTATATGAGACTTCCTGATGGGTTTAATCTACCCCAAGAGATGAAAGAGATACCTCGGGACGTATTCTCTGTAAGGCTGCATAGATCATTATATGGTCTAAAGCAATCGGGCAAAGTGTGGTATAACAGACTTAGTGATTTCCTTGCACAACAAGGATTCACAAATAATGAAGTCTGCCCGTGTATCTTTATCAAAAGAACGGGTACAGGATTCGTCATCATAGCAGTATATGTTGATGACTTAAATCTCATAGGATCTCCCACAGAGATCAATGAGATATCTGAAAGCCTAAAATATACTTTTGAAATGAAAGACCTAGGCAAAACAAAGTATTGTCTTGGCATACAGATTGAACACCTACGAGGTGGAATCCTATTACACCAATCAAATTATGCAAAGAAACTTCTACGTAAGTTTCATATGGATAAATGTCATTCTTTAGGTACCCATATGGTCGTAAGATCACTAGATGTACATAAGGATCCCTTCCGGCCTCTGGAAGAGGGGGAGGAGATACTGGGTCCTGAAGTATCATACCTCAGTGCCATTGGAGCACTTCTATATCTGGCTAACTGTACGCGTCCCGATATAGCGTTTACAGTTAATCTTCTAGCCAGACACAGTGCAGCGCCTACAAAGCGTCACTGGAACGGAGTAAAGCATCTTCTGTGATACCTCCAGGGTTCAATAGATCTGGGACTTTACTACCAGAGAGGTGCCTCCCCCCAATTACTTGGTTATGCCGATGCAGGTTATCTTTCGGATCCTCACACGGCAAAATCACAGACAGGTTTTGTGTTTACCTACAGAGGTACTGCTATCTCCTGGAGATCAGTAAAGCAAACCACAACAGCTACGTCATCCAATCATTCAGAGCTCATTGCGATCCATGAAGCAAGCATAGAGTGTTATTGGCTACGATCCGTCGTCCACCACATTCTTCAATCCACTGGCCTGAAGACCGGTGATTTGGAGCCTACTGTCATGTTTGAAGACAACGCTGCGTGCATTGCTCAACTTCAAAAGGGCTACATCAAGGGCGACATGACGAAGCACATATCTCCCAAGTTTTTCTGGACACACGAGCTAAAAGAGGATAAGCAGATTGAAGTTCAACAGATCCAGTCATGCAACAACTTAACTGATCTTTTTACCAAATCTTTACCAAAATGTATTTTTGTAAAACTTGTAAAAGGAATCGGTATAAGACAGCTGAAAGACCTACAAGCCTGAAGCTTGTACTGATGAGGGGGAGTAACTTGTGTGTTGCACTCGTTTCCCTTAAGCTGTTGCTTTTTCCCACTGGGTTTTCCACTGCTAAGGTTTTAACGAGGCAAAGACGATTACTCAGGATCCAGAAGTATCCACCCCTTTTTAGCCGTATACGCTAAGACCAAAGTAATGGATGGATAAGGGGGAGTGTTGTGAGTGGGGGAGGCCAAACCTCCCCACCACTTATCCCCCCATTACTCCACCACTCTTAATGCGGTAGAGACCTTTGGTATCCAAGTCTCTTGGAATACCCTATGAAATTCATAAATAAAGCACCATGGATATTTGCCATGCTTACTCTTCTTCCAATCTCTCTTAACAAAATTTTAATAGATTTTGATATGTATTTTTCGTCTATCAAATCGATCAAACTTTAAAAGCATATTCCATTAATTACGTGTAGTTTGAGCAAATTATGTCAAACTTCTTTAAATTTTGATTTTAGAATAGTTTCATCTAATATTTCGCATCTAACAAGTTAGATTTATTATGAATCATCATCTGGGGAGGGACTCCAGCTCTTTATTTATAGCATATAGAGGAGCGTACATAAGTAGGATACAGAAGATATGGGCCTATCTATAAGATAGCCGTGATCCTAACCAACTATGTACGTGCAGGAGATAGTACGCTTACACAGAGTCCCCGTGAACATCGTGTCTGACAGAGACTCGAGGTTCACATCTCAGTTCTGGAGAAGTCTGCAGGAGAATTTGGGTACGAGTCTGAGTTTCAGCACGGCGTACCACCCACAGACCGATGGCCAGTCCGAGAGGACTATTCGGATTTTAGAGGATATGCTGCGAGCTTGTACGCTCGATTTGAAGGGATCTTGGGAGTACCATCTTCACTTGTTGGAGTTTTCATATAACAACAGCTACCAGGCGAGCATTGGCATGGCGCCGTTTGCTGCCTTATATGGGATGAAATGTCGATCGCCACTGAGCTGGGATGACATCGGAGATCGGGAGCTGTTGGGTCCAGAGATGATTGTGGAGGCTGTGGATGTTGTGAGAGACATCAGGGAGAAGCTTAGAGTTGCGCAGGATCGCTTCAAGCATTGGGCAGATGCCAAGAGGAGACCTTTAGAATTCCAGCCTGGAGATCACGTCTTCTTGAAGATTTTTCCGAACCGCGGAGTCATTCGTTTCGGGAAGAAGGGAAAGCTGAGTCCAAGATATATTGGCTCATTCGACGTGCTGAGCGTGTGGGAGCAGTGGCCTACCGCCTTGCTTTAGCACCATCTTTGGAGGGAGTTAACAACGTATTTCACATATATCAGCTACGTCGGTACGTCAGTGATCCGTCACACACGGTTGATTTCTCTGATATTACGGTCCGTCCGGACCTGACATATGACTAGCAGCCTGTGCAGATTTTGGACCGTCGACAGAAGCAATTGAGGAATAAGGTAGTCGACCTGGTGAGAGTGATATGGCGTCACGGATCACCTGGAGATAGGGGTGGCAAACGGGCGGGTCGGGTCGGGTCGGGTTTGACCCGACCCGAATAAGGGTAAACCCGAACCCTACCCGAATTAAATTCGGGTCAGGGTTCGGATACCCGTACCCAACCCGGGTGACCCGTACCCGACCCGGTTTGTCTTACGGGTCGGGTACGGGTCGGGTTCGGGTCGAGTTTGGTGTGAAAGAGTATTTATTTTGCAAAAAAGGTCGGGTCCGGGTCGGGTTCAAGGTGAAAAGAGTGAAAATACGGGTCAAATTCGGGTCAACCGGGTCGAGGGGTCAAACCTGTACCCCACCCGGATTTTTATCCGGGTCGGTCGGGTTGACCCGAATTCGACCCGACCCGGATTGGCCCCTACCCATACCCGACCCAAGAGGCCGGGTTCGGGTCGGGTCGGGTCGGGTCGGGTCTATTTTGCCACCCCTACCTGGAGAGTCCACTTGGGAGCGCGAGGAGGAGATAAGAGAGCGTTTTCCGTTTTTGTTTGCTGATTAGTGTTGTTGATTCCGAGGACGGAATCTTTATTTTAGTGGGCTAGAATGTAACGGTCGCTTTCCGACCTTATGGATCTTCTGCGTGCACGTGCTTTACCGTGCACGTATTTTATTTGGCTCTTTCTGGATTCCGGTATATGCGATGTGATATGCCGTTGTGACCGTATGGGAGTGTAGAATTTTATAGTAATTTTTGGGAACGTCATTTCACGGCTCGTTTTATCGCAAAACGACTTGGAATGGTAGGGGCGTTTTAGTCTTTTATCTCAAAATGCAGTTCCCGATTTTACGTAAATTCTGGGTAGGCGTAACACACGATCAGACTCCGTAGCCCCGTGCGTCTCATCTCCACGATCGTCCCGGTATTTTCGGATTATTTTTCCGATGCCCGTAGTAAAACTTATCCCCTAATTAAATCCCAACCGTTGATTTGCCTTAACCAATTTGAATTTCAAATTGATGATCAGTTTTAATTAGACCCTGATTTATCTCATACGTATCAATAAGCGTTAATATTCTGTTCTCTGATTGTACCCATCTTTTCTACAGTTTGCACTCCCCCTATCTCTCCCTCTCTCCCACAATAATAGAAAACCCCATAGCTATATAGCAAGTTAAATCATTTTATAAACCTAAGTCCAGTCATTCCCTTTCACGTGACAAAACCCTAGGGTTTTGTGTTGCAGCCGCCACCCATTCATATAACCCCCGAGATCTCATCTCGTTGCCCCCTCGCGTCACCTTCTCCCTCGCCCTCAGCCCCTGCCGGCGGCTAACAGTGCCGCCAACTCGTCGCGCGGCCGCCCCAACCGCCAGTCAGCGGCCTCGAGCGCCGCTTCTCCCAGCCTGTTCCGCAGCAGCGATGGCAGCAAGCACAACGCGTGGGCTGTGCTAATTTCCGATCGCCGAACCGCTCGACGCCATCAGCCGACTGCCGGCGCTTCCGTGAGTGAACAGCAGCAGCAGAGCTGCTGCTGCTCCTTCCGTCCGCCGCCCGGCCTAACGAGCGTCGCCCCAGCCTCGCTAATTACCGGAGGAGCTTCCAGGACGCCTGAAGCCCCCACGGCGGCAGCCTCCTAGGCCAGAACACCCCCCTCGACAACCACCGGCTATCTCTTTCCTCCGCCAGCGACGTCCAACACATTAGGCCCATGCGACGTCCCTCCATCGCTGTCTTCTTCCTCCTTGGTTCGTTGTTTTGGCCCTGTGGCCGTTGTCTCCCCCTTTACTCGCTGATCCGCGGCTCTTTGACGCCGCCTGCACATCTTACGGACCGCTACCGGGCCCCGTCTCGCTGTCCGTGTTTCAGACACCGTGAACACCTTCTCGACGTCCCCTTGCTCGCTGTTCCGTTTCCTCGAGACGCTGCCCCCTCGCCTTCAATGTCGTAGATCCGCCCGTCGCCGCAAGAAGACGTACCGTAGCCGTGCCGTTAGATCTGTCGTCGTTCAGACTCTACGTCCATTCTGCGTCAAACACCGGAGAGACGGACTACTGCGGACGCGACACTTGGACGGGACGCTTCGGACGGACGTCACACTCGCCACCGCAGGCAAGAGTACCCACTTGCACTTTCGGTCGTGCCTAGGCCTTAAACTGTTAGGGCTATTAAACTGTGAACAAAGAGGAAAGGACATGAAATGATAGCGTCTGGGACACCCCTTGACGGCTTAGAGTTGACGACGAAGTTTAAGCTCAACAACAACTTTTGACACCGTAGGGTTATCTTGTGTGTGCGTGCGTATGGACCCCCTAGAAGAACCATCCCTGTCATGTCACGTCGTGTCTTGTTTTGCACAACCTGCGGGCAATAGGGCACTCACCAGTGAGTGGGTGATCCCTTGTACGGATACACAACCTGCGGGCAATAGGGCACTCTCCAAGCTAGAGAGAGTGATCCCTTATACGGATACACAGCCTGCGGGCAATAGGGCACTCACCAAGCTAGAGTGAGTGATCCCTTGTACGGACTTGTCTTGTGCACTTGGGTTGGGGTAGGGTTGAGCGTGCACACGGGGAGAGGGTCTGATCCCCCTTGAACCGTAAGGCGTGAACCCTTCGAGTCACACGTGTCCTGTCTTGTCTTGTCTTGTCCTGTCATGTCTTGCTCGTCTTGTCACGTCTTGTCACGACCCGTTTAGGTTAGTCCCGTAGTCGGTAGCACACGCTACGACTACTGCTTGCTACGCTTTACTTTCCTGCTACGTTTACTTCCTTTGTGATACTCTGTTATAACCTCAGCATGCTAATCAACCAGTAAACTGTTGTTTAATAGTTCGGTACACTTGCATTTGACTCTAACCCTTTTTGTAGACTTTACCTGACGTACAGTTCCTTTCTTTTGGGTGATGTACGTCAGGTGTGGAGCCAGAGTATGTTGACGAGGCGGAGCTACCAGAGGACGTAGAGCCGGAGGACGTCGACCCAGAGTACGTGCCCGAGGAGGATTAGAGCTAGAGGTCCTCACGTTGCTGTTCCAGACTTCTCATTGCTGATTAGTTGGGTGTGTAGCACCATCTACTTTCTGTCTAGGTTGGGTACTTGCACCAGTAGTTACTTTTCACTTGTTGTAGCAGTGTCAGGCTTTTGTTAGACTCTCAGTACTCTGGATGAATAATTTGGAATAAAATGAATGTTTACTTTTTAGTACTTTTGTTGTTCCGTACTAACCTGCAGGGACCTGTTCCTTCGTCTTGGAGTACCACACAGATGCTTATTGGGTCCGAGCTTCACAGCTCCGGCCTAAGCGGGCCTTAGTCACGCTTCGCCTCCGTAGTTTTGGGAAGCGGGGCGTGACAGCTCGCACCTCCTATAGTGGTGTCACTATAGACTTTGTGAGGCAATCCTCCGGTGCATCCACAAGTAGTGTCAAAGACAATATTGGTAGCAAATCTACCAAGAAAGTCACCACTTCACCGTCACTTCTTTTGGCAAGAAACTCACTAAGGGTGGAAACCAAAAGAGAAGCCATGCTTACATGTACACCAACTTACATCCACGTAGGAAATCTCCTACTTCACAAGTGGATACTTACGACACTTTCTATGCTCCACACCCACGGACACGTACAAATCCACACATGAGAAATACTCTTGTACGTGCTCCTATACACCCATATGCTCATGCACATCATTCTTACATGTATGCACACCCTCCACATGTCATGCATGACCCGTATGTTTCATACAACATGCATGTTCCCAAGCATGCATACAACCCTTATATGTCCAATGCATATCCACCACCTCATTTTTATGCTAGAACCCATGTTCCTAAGAAGCATATACCACTTAGAAATCAAACAACTATGCACGCAACTAGGAAAAGGACTCCCAAAACATACACCATTTGGGGTCCTAAGAACACTAGCTTAAATGATAGGAATGCCTATGTTGATTCCTATTTTCATGATGTTATTAATAATGGTAATTATGTTGGGAAGTGGAAGTCCACTTGGACTTGGCTTCAAAGGGCTAATCTCATTGGACCAACAAAAATTGGGTACCATGAGCTTATGGTATACTATATAGGTACCCAAGAGAAAGAAAGAGAGCAATAAAGGTCAAATTAGCTCTAAAAGGAAGGGATGTATTCTCGACAGTGGTTGCTCCAAACACATGACGGGAGATCCCTCATTGCTCTCCGAAGTGATTAACATCAAGGATGGTGCAACATTCACTTTTGGAGGTAACCAAAAGGGAAATATCATTGGAGTAGGTATAGTCGGAAACTCCTCCAAACCTTTAATTACTAATGTATCTCTAGTTAGTGGTTTGTGTCACAACCTCATTTCCATTAGTCAACTTTGTGACAAAGGTTACAAGGTTAACTTTGGAGAAGGATTGTGTAAAATTGTTGATTCTAATTCACATGTTTTATTTACCGGTATTAGGCGTAAAAATATTTATTATTTGAACTTGCCTAAAACTGTAGAACATTGCTTAGTTTCTTATACAAATGAACAACTATTATGGTATCGCCGTTTTGGTCATGTTCATTTCAAGCACTTATATAAGTTAGCTAAGCATGATCTAGTCAAATGTTTTCCAAAAATTGCTTTTAGTAAGAAAAACTTTTGTGATTCATGTCAAAGAGGTAAACTTAGTAAATCATCTTTTAAGCTTAAAGAAGGCATTACTTCTAAGAGGCCCCTAGAACTACTTCATCTACATTTGTTTTGGCCAACTAGAACCGCTTCTTTAGGCAATGCTCATTATGGATTAGTTGTCGTTGACGACTCCTCTAGATTTACTTGGGTTTCATTCTTAACTAATAAGAATGAAGCTTTTGAAGAGTCTACCATATTTGCACAGAAGATTCAGAATCTCTTAAGATCCACCATTATCACTATCCATAGTGATCATGGAGGAGAATTTGGGAATGAGTCTTTTACAAAGTTTTGTGATGACACCGGGATAACTCACAATTTCTCTTTTCCTCGTGCACCACCACAAAATGGTGTTGTTGAGAGAAATAATATGACTCTTATTGAGTGTGCTCGTACCATGCTCCATGATAATCATCTTGGACTACAATTTTGGGCAGAAGTGGTGCACACGACATGTTATTTGCTTAATAGGATCCTAGTGCGACCCTCAACGAACAAAACTTGTTTTGTGTTATTTTATGATAAAAAGCCTCAAGTTAAATATTTTCGTGTTTTGGTTCAAATGTTTTATCAAGAACACCTTTGGTAACTTAGATAAATTTGACCCAAGATTCAATGAAGAAAATTTTGTAGGATATTCCACACGTAGCAAAGCCTACCGGATATACAACAAAACCTCTTCAACGATCGAGGAATCACTACACGTATCATTTTATGAAGATTTTGGTTCCCCTCATGTTATTGATGATAGTGTAGATACTATATGTGATTCTCTTAGTAACGTTAAGATTAATGATTCTTTTATTGAGACTAACGCTACTAATGAGATTGTTGAAGATGTTCCAAGTGATGCAGGAATACCCAAAGCTTACCCAACCGCTCGCAACCATCCACATGACCAAATTATTGGAGATATTGGTGTGGGTGTTCGAACGAGGTCTAGAATTGAAGAATTCTCTCATTGCGCATTTGTCTCTACCATTGAGCCAAAGAACATCCAAGAAGTATGTGAGGATAGCTCTTGGATAGTGGCAATGGAAGAAGAGCTCATGCAATTTGAGAGAAATGAAGTTTGGGAGCTCGTTCCTCTTCCAAGTGGTCACTGATTCGGGTTGAATATTGCATACTTAACCCCCCATTTAGCACTATTTTGTGCTCATATGATATTTAATTGGTCTCTAATACTTTCGTATTTTGTATATCATTATTTATTAGAGCAAACCATTAATTTGTGCACAAAGTATAAATTTTAGTGAGTATTTCTGCCTTGTTATATTTTTCATAGCTAGCTCTCGATCTCATGATTCCAATGACTATTTATTTGTATTTTTCTGAGATATGTGCTAATTTCTATGAATTTTTGAATACAGAATACCAATTAAATGGAGAAATACGCACGAAATACGTATCCGTATACGTCGGCCGCTCAGCAGGGGCCACGTGGCAGTATTTAGACCGTTCGTTTCGATCAAACGGCAGGCAGTGGCGCTGGGAGTTTGGGCGACGTGGCTTCATCATTGGCGTTGATCTTCCATCGGACGAATAATAATCCCCATCGAAGCAGCAGCGGACAAGAGTTAACGAGCGGGCGACGTGGCAGCCCTCTGTGCGTTCGATCGTGATCTAACGGATGCAATAATCCCGTTGAAGTGAAAGAGGGGCGGAGCGACGTGGCAATCCAAGATCCGTTCGATGAAGATCCTACGGCCGAGGACGATCCCGCTCGAAATCAAAAGCAGCAGGGATTTATATATTCAGCGGGCCACGTGGACGCATCGGCGTCGTTCCTCGTTTAATCCAACGGCGCCGCGCGGAGAAGCGGTACATGCAAAGCGAAACGAAGCAGGAAATCCTTAGGGCGACGTGGCAAAGTCTATAGCGTCGATTACGCATCGAACGGACGAGCTTCACCCCGATGAAGATGCGGAGTGGCGAAATTTTTGGGCAACGTGGCTCAATCGGGGGCGTTGCTACGAGATCCAACGGTGAAAATTCAACCCAGAGTCGAATTCGGATCGCTCGTAGCAGATGCGGGCGGAGCACGACTTTTAGAGCATACGTGGCGGCACCGTAACAGATCCCGGTCGGATCAACGGTCACAATTTGTGCCGCTCGAGATGAAGCGGGTTTGGGCGATAATGAATGCGGTTTTGGACCCGTTAACCCCCTTAAACCCGCAATGCCTATTATTTAAGTGTATTCTAGGGTTTTGGGGGGTATTCTGGCGTATTTTGGAGCTTTTGAAGAGGCTACTGCGCGTATTCTTCTGAGAAAAGTTGTTGATAAATTCCAGAGCCTATTTTCCCTATTTCCAGAGAGTTTGGGTTCCTAACTTGGAGTTTTGGTGATAGATTCTTGAACTTATACTCCGTATTTTGTGCTTTTTCAGTGTATTTTGCTATTTGAACGATGTATTCTCTTATGAAATCTGATTTTTCTAGCACCATGATTAGCTAAACTATTTGTGCTATGGTTGTGATGTAATTAGGAGTATGTAGTCGATGAATTTCATGTCTTTAGCCCTATTATCATGTCAAAATTGCTCGTAATGTTGATTTCTACAACGTATTTGTTGGGTATTGCTTATGGTCGATATTATTTATGTTCCCTACGGCTAGGCCCTGATAAGGCTTGCTAATTCATGTTCTCTAATCTGAACATATCACTGTGTTTAATGTTCAATGAAATCAATGTTGCTAGTAATACGTATACGGCTATTTTGACTAGTTTTTATCGAATCATCTTCCGACGTCTTCACGCCTTGACCGGGTGAAGCGTTGTGTGAAATTAAAAGACATGATATTTCAGCGATTATAACTCCTAATGAAAGCACAACCGTAGTATATTTATCTCATTGATTACCAAACTTTCGAAACACCGTAATACTTTTTAGGAGCCACTTCTTTGATACCGATCGTTAAACCATTTTTTTTACCTTCACAAAGGTGGTTGTTTTCTTATCCGTATATTTTATTTGATTAGTTCAATTTGTGTTATCTCAGGTCGACTTGTCCCGAGGATTCGACTCTGAACTCTCCAGGTACTACTTGCACGATCTCCTGCGCTTGGGAGTATTAGCTCACATCATTTGAGACGAGGCAAGTTTTTGTCACCAAGTTATTGGGACCAAGTGGATCTTCAAGAACAACATCGATAAGAACGAGGTCATCACAAGGAACAAAGCAAGGTTAGTAGCTCAAGGCTACCGGCAAGAAGAAGGTATCGATTTCGAAGAATTCTTTGCCCCGTAGCTAGATTAGAAGCTATTAGATTGCTTTTATCTTTTGCATCTCATAAGAATTTCAAATTATTTCAAATGGATGTTAAAAGTGCATTTTTAAATGGTATTTTTAATGAAGAAGTGTAGGTTTCTCAACATTCCGGTGTCATTCATGAAAAATTTCCAAACTATGTTTTCAAACTCAAGAAAGCGTTGTATGGGTTGAGACAAGCTCCTAGAGCTTGGTATGATTGACTCAAGACCTTTCTTTTGAATTTAGGTTTTAAAATGGGTGAAGTTGATTCAACACTTTTCATTAAGGATTATGAAAATGACATCCTATTGATTCAAGTTTATGTAGACGATATTATATTTGGTTCTACTAACTTTAATCTTTGCCAAGAATTTTCTAAATCTATGAAGGATGAATTCGAGATGAGTCACACAGGTGAGCTCAACTACTTCTGTAACGGCCGCTTTCCGACCATTCATATTTTCTACGTGCACGTACTTTTTCGTGCACGTATTTTATTTGGCTCTTTCTTGGTTTCAGTATATACGATGTGATATGCCGTTGTGAACGTATGGAAGTGTAAAATTTTATATTAATTTTTGGGAACGTCATTTCACGGCTCGTTTTCTCGCAAAATAGCTTTGAATGGAAGGGCGTTTTGGTCTTTGGCACCAATACTCAGTTCCCAATTTTACGATAATTTTTGGTAGGTGTAACACATGATCGGAACCCGTAGCGTTTCCACTATCGTCCCGGTATTTTCGGATTATTTTTTCGATGCCCGTAGTGGAAGATATCCCCTAATCAATTTTGAACCGTTGATTAGCCTCTAATCATTTTAAATTTCAAACTCAATCAAAACTTTAGAGATCCCTCATACGTAGCATGAGGGATTTTCTGTTGCTACACTCACCTCTGTTTAACCCACTTTGCACACCCCTCCCTCACACACTCTCTCTCCTAGTCACCCCTAAATACACCCTTTTCTATAACCATATAGCAATTTCCCATCTCCTTAAAACAACTCCAAACGCAAACCCTAGGAACACACGCAAACACCCATCAGGCCGATGCCCCCTCTTGTCTTCCTACTCTCCCTCGCCGCCGGTGACAGGCCGTTGGCCACCCCCTAGCCGCCGGCAATCCCCCTTTCCATTTCCTCCTTCCTCTCTCTCCCTCCTCCTCTCTTTCTCTCCCAAAAACTCAAAAAAGGACAACCCAGTTTCGCAGCCGCCGGCCGGCCTTTTTCCGGCTGCCCCTGGCCGCCGCCGGCCACCCCCAAGTCTCCCATCTCCGACCACCACCATCTCCATCTCCTCCTTCCAAACAGCCCTCAAAACCCCATAGATCCAAGTTTTGGCCGATTTTCGTGCACAACACCATCGCTGGAGAAAACATGCGCCCGTCGGCCATTCGTCACCGTCGCAGATGACCACAACTGCCACTTTGTTACCCTTTGACCCCTCTCCGCTCTGCAACTTCCCTCACGCTCATAGCCCACCTGTAGCTCCGGGAATCCTCGTCGGAACACGCCGCATCGGCTGTTTTTGACAGATCTGGAAGCTGAACTTCAATGCCGGCTCACGACCACCTCTGACCACCCCCGGTAACAACTCCATTGCTGTTGGCTTCGTCTTGAAGTCCTTTACCTTCTGCAACTTCCCGTTTTCTCTGTTCATCGCTGGAATTCCACTGAGACGCGCAACAACAGACGTTGCGCGAATCTGTCCTCTCTGGCTTCTCACGGCCACCCACCGCCGTACGCTCACGCTGTCGGCCACCCACCAGGCCGAGCATCTTCCTCTGGTCCTACTTCATCTACCGACAGCCCCCTTGGACTCTCGAAGTTCACGTGCGTTGCCGCACACACGTACTTTTAGCCGACGTCGCTGTTGTCGTGAAGATCCGTTGCGCTACCTGCAACGGGATGAGGATCGCTGTTAGCTCGCTGATTTCATGCCATCACCCTGCTGTCCAGAGGTGCCTCGTTGTGCTACCTACGGCCAAGGAGTTCCAGACGACGTCGACATTTCGCCGTTCAGACCCGACTTCCGCTTGTTGGACGACATCACGAGGTTGGTTTCTCTAACGAGTAGTAAAACCCACACCGTAGCTAACCAAAACCTAATCTAAAATTGGTCAACACAAACTAAATTTATTTTCAGTATTTGTAAAAACATTGCCCACCGTAGGAAAGATCGACGAACAGACTTATTTTCTGTGCACATAGGGTAGACGTCGATCTAGACTGAACAAACATAAAAAACGTAACTTTTTGACTGATAGGTTAGCCCCGCCAAATTTAGAAACAACCCGTAATAGGTTTGACCAAAAAGCACGATCTGACATCGTCGTGACCCCGTTTCAGACGGACCATCGCAGACGCGACGCTTCGACGGGACGCTCCGGACGGACGACACACTTGCCACCACAGGCAAGTATACTCACTTGTACCTTCGGCCGTGTTTAGGCCTTAGATTTGTTGAACTGTTAAAATGTGAACAAAGAGAACTGGACGTGAAATGATAGCGTCCGGGACACCCCTTGACAGCTTAGACTTGACGACAAAGTCTAAGCGCAACAACAACTGACACCTTAGGGTTTTCCTGTGTGTGCGTGCGTGTGGACCCCCTAGAAGAACTTTTCCCTACTTGTCATGTCGTGTCTTGTTATACACAGCCTGCGGGCAATAGGGCACTCACTTGACAGAGTGAGTGATCCCTTGTACGGATACACAACCTGCGGTAATGAGACGCTCACCTAGCAGAGTGGATGATCTTTGTTGCGGAACACATACGGGAAGCTCGGCACCCACCTAGCAGAGTGAGTGTCCCAGCAGACCGAAAGGATAGAGGCTCTCACCTAGCATAGTGAGTGGCCCTATACAGTAGTACACTTTCACCTACGTGGCGTTCGTCGCTCACCTAGCAGAGTGAGAGATACGCTACCGACCGTGGGGATAGAGGCACTCACCTAACAGAGTGAGTGGCTCTATATTGTCTTGTCTTGAGCACTTGGGTTTGGGGTAGGGTTGAGCGTGCGCACGGGGAGAGGGTCTGATCCCCCTCGAACCGTAAGGCGTGAACTTCGAGTCACACGTGTCTTGTCTTGTCGTGTCTTGTCGTGTCTTGTCTTGTCGTGTCTTGTCGTGTCTTGTCCTATCTCGACTTGACCCGTTTAGGTTAGTCCCGTTGTCGGTAGCACACACTACGGCTACTACTTGACGTGTTTACTTTCCCTGCTCTGCTTACTTTCTATAATTGCCATGTATAACCTCAGCATGTTAATCAACCAGTAAACTGTTGCCTAAATTAAAATACACTTGCAGTATAGTCTAACAGTTCTGTGTAGACTTTACCTGACGTACAGTTCCTTTTCTCTTGGGTGCTATACATCAGGTGTCGAGCCGGAGTTCGTGGACGAGGCAGACTTGCCAGAGTACGTGAAGCCCGAGGACGTCGACCCAGAATACGTGCCTGAGGAGGACCAGAGCTAGAGGCTCCTCACTGTTGTTGTTCCAGAGTACTCCTGCTTACTAGGTTGGGTGCGTAGCACCGTTTTATTTTTCTATCTAGGTTGGGTGCTTGCACCAGTAGTTTACTTTCAGTTGTTGTAGCCGTGCTAGGCTTTTTGTTTAGGCTCTCAGTACTTTCTGGATGTTGATTTGGAATAAAATGAATGTCTCTTTTTTTGTACTTTTGTTGTTCCGTACTTTTCTGCAGGAACATGTTCCTTCTTCTTGGAGTACCACACATACACTTATTGGGTCCGAGCTTCACGGCTCCAGCCTAAGCGGACATTAGTCACGCTTCGCCTCCGTAGTTTTTCCTTGGACTACAAATTCGACAAATGAAGGATGGGACATTCATACATCGAACCAAGTACACATGGGAGCTAATTAAGCGATTCGGGATGGAATCGTCTTGAAGCAAAAAGACTCTCATGAGTACGACAACCCATCTACACAAGGATGTGAACGAAAAAGATGTAGATGTTCGTCTGTATCGAGGTATGATTGGCAGCTTACTCTATTTAACTGCTAGTAGGCCCGATATCATGTTTTCCATATGCTTGTGTGCTACATATCAAGCTAGACCTAAGGAGTCACACTTGATTGCGGTTAAACGAATCTTTCGTTATCTCAATCATTCACTAGATTATGGGTTGCTTTACCCTAAATCTAGCACATATGAGTTAATCTCATATAGTGATGCCGACTTTGTTGGATGTGAATCCAATAGAAAGAGTACTAGTGGCACTTGACATTTTCTAGAAAATTCCCTAGTTTCTTGGTTCTCCAAGAAACAAAACTCGATATCATTGTCCACGATTGAAGCGGAATCTGTTGTCGTGGGTCTTGCATGTGCATAAGTTCTTTGGATGAGACACACTCTTAAGGACTATGGTGTCAATTGTGATACTTGCCATATCATGGTTGATAACCAAAGTGCTATATGTCTTTCCAAGAATCCGATACATCACTCTCGTACCAAACTCATAGATGTGAGACACCATTTTATCAATGATCATGTAGCTAAGAAGGACATCATCTTAGAGTACATTGAAACCCAAAAACAAATTGCCGACATCTTCACAAAACCTCTTAAAGAAGATTCGTTTATGAGGTTGTGTGGAGAATTAGGGATTATGGGTGAATCTGAGATTTAGGAGTTCAACTTACTTGTTATATCATCTTTTGAACTCATATCATCATGTTGCCTCTCTTCATTTGATATGTCATATATTGGTTTTAAGAAAGGCAATTGAGATTTCGTTTGTTTTCATGAGTTTTCAGATTGTCTTAAGATATTTGTGTAATAAATGATTTATCTGTTGATATTGATTTTATGATGAGTTTGTGTATAGGTCCTAGGGTGAGTTGTGCATATCCTCTGGATTTTAACCTCAATGTTTATTTTTGGACCAGGACAGACGACTGTATTTCCTTCGACAGTCGACTGCCCTACTCTATCGTCTCTTTCAGCAGACTGTATCTTTCGCCCAGGCGACTGATGACGACTTTACAGTCGACTATTGGATTAACAGGCGACTGCATTTTAGTCATCAGGCGCCTGTCCATTTCGTTAGTAGTCTCTGTTTATATCATCGATTTTATTGTTTCTCAGTCAGTCGACTGATAAGTATAATACAGTCGACTGTCTCACAGACATGCGACTGTATGTTACCCAATAGTCGACTATCTATCAACCTAAGCTCATCTCTTATCACTTCAACCAGTCGACTGACTATTGTTCATTAGTCGACTGTCTCCTAATGTGGTGGTTCGTTCTTTTGATCTGAGCCATCAATTTCTCGATCCAACGGCCCAGATTCATTTGCCCCTTCGATATATGACCGAGATCCTTCGATTCGACCGATTAGTTTCTCTCTCATCCGATTGATAAATCGCTTCGTCTTCCCCGATTCGAACTCTCAGTCGATCTCTCTGCCGTCGGTTTTCCATCTACTCCTCTAGTCGATCTGTCGATTGCATCTCCCAGTGCGTCGTCGAGTGCCTCTTCTTTATCACTCGGAGTAGGTTTGCTTCCTATCGTGTTCTTCCGTGCGTTTCCTTCAATTTCTTCATTTGATTGTGCAATGGCTCCCAATACCAAGAATAAGGGAAAAATTATTGCTCCTAAGCATGCAAGGGTTTCCAAGCCAACAATTGCCAAAAACAAACAACCCTACAAGGCCCGCACCAAGAAAGATGATTCTACCTCTTGCTCCTCTTCGCAGGGATATTCTTCCTTTTTTGCGTCTTCTTCATCTAATGCTGAGCCCCTCGTAAAGCGTCTGCGCAAGCCCGTTGGTGTTTACATCAATAAGCCTTGCGCCGAGGCTTCTCCTTCACACTCTGTGTCGAGCTCCGATGAAGAAACCCCTGCCGTGCCACTCTCTAATCCTCTCATTCCTATTTGCCGTGATGACCTTTGTTTGGCAAAATTTCATTCTCTCCTCGGGATCAAGCTTCTTCAAGAGCATTTCATTGTTTATCCCGCTTTCACCACTAAGAGATTATCAGAGATCCTCTCCGCTACTCGCTTGGCTGACCTTTTTCGCTTCTCTCACAGCGAATCCCCTCGTGCTTACCCATTTTTGGTTAAGCTTTTCTATACTAACCGCATTCGCGGTGAGTATGCGACCACTGGCATTATTGACATTGTCATCCAGGGGACCCCCATTCGCATTGATCCTACTCTTTTAGAGACCATTTTTAGGATTTCCTCCTCTGGATCCCTTCCTGCTGATATTTCCATTTCAGATGTTGGTGGGCTTGATCAGTCTGTCCTCCGGTACATGTTTCGTGAGATACCCTCTGCTCTTTCTTCTGGTGTTCGGTCATCCTTGTTCTCGGCGAGGGGTTGGGCTGTTCACCTTGTGGTGAAGTCCAACATCCTGCCGAAGTATGGATCTTCAGACCAGCCTTCCTAGGAGATCCTTAGGTGTATGTACATGATCTTTTCTGGCATGTCAGTAAACTGGGCCGGCGTCCTCCTTGATAGGATGGACATTGTCGAGTTTACTACTGCTTCCTCCCACATTCCTTATGGTGGTCGTCTTACAATTTCGCCATTTTGGGACTGATTTGACTCCATACGATCCTTTGCCTTTTGGTCCTATTCTTGATGCTTCCGCAAAGTCGAAGTCCTCTTCGACTTTGCAGTCTGCATCTAAGAAGAGGCAATCCACTTCTACTCTGTCTACTTCCACTGTTCATCCTACTGACCAGTCATCTACCTCTGCTCCTTCATCGCATGACATTCTGTTTGAGATGGTTTCTGGTCTTTATGAGTTGGCCTTCTTGTCATTCCAGCATCAGGGTATGCCCTTCCCTGAGCACCTCAAACGTTTTGTTCCACCCCTGCCTCGTCAGCCTCGACCTCCTATCATCACTGCGATTATTTTGCATCCTAGCATAGGTGTTGATGCTATTGCTCCTCCTCCAGAGGATGTCCCCGTTGACCCAGAGACAGCTTCCTCCTCTGCTGCACCTCGAGACACTCACTCGTAGATTTTTTTTGGTTTGCGAGTTTTTGAGTGTTGTATGTATGATGATTACTTTGTGTAGTGATGGTATATGGATGAATGATGTATTTTGTTCGTTTTAATGCACATAGTGTTGTTCATGTGTTTTGTACCCATGTGATCTTATACTTATATATATATATATATATATATATATATATATATATATATATATATATATATATATATATATGTACTCGCCAAAATATATATATATATATATATATATATATGAGGGATCAAATGACCCCCAAAAATAACCCCCTATCAAAAATCATATGCCCCCATTTTTTCGGAAGATCCAAACCGTTCATCTTGATCTCCACCCTCTAAATACCTGACCCACCAATTTTCAACCCGATCCCATGTGTTTTGCCCTTTCATCAACCATTCGCAAAAGTTCTGTTCATGCGAAACCGTTAAATTTGGGTCGGATGGATGAACTGGCAAAACACATGGGATCGGGTTGAAAATTGGTGGGTCAGGTATTTAGAGGGTGGAGATCAAGATGAACGGTTCGGATCTTCCGAAAAATGGGGGCATATGATTTTTGATAGGGGGTTATTTTTGGGGGTTATTTTGGGGGTTCATTTGATCCCTCCTCACACACACACACACACACACACACACACACACACACACACACACACACACACACACATATATATATACTAGTCATTACCCGTGCCCATAGGGCACGGTTTATTTAATGGCTGAGTTTTTCTCCCCCACAAATTTCAAGTTCCCCCAAATTTCAAGTTTTCCCACAAAATTTCAAGCTTCCCTCCAAATTTAACTTTTCCCCCAAAATTTAAGTCTCCCCAAAATTGTCATTACCACCTAGGAGAAACTTGCCACGTAGGACAAAGCTTTGTCCTAGTAGGATAAGATTATAAATCTTCAAAGAACTGGGAAAAAATGGTCGGAAGGGGTGAGAATAAAAAGTGTGGGTGGGTGTGTGGGGAGGGTCCATGGGCAAAAATACAAAAACCGGGGTTGTATGTGCAAAATTCCCCACCTCCTCTTTTATCCCTCAAAATCTCATCTCTTATATTTTCTCTTATCCAATTCCCCTGTTTTATATAATAGATATTCAAATTCTCTTATCCAATTTCTCATGTCCAAATTCCCTTATCAATTTCTCTTGATAACATCCGTCTTTTATATAATAGATATCTCTTATCCAATTTCTCTTGATAACATCTCTCGTTTGTAATATAGATATCTCTTATCCAATTTCTCTTGATAACATCACTCTTATCCAATTTCTATTTTCCAATATCTCTTATTCGAATTCTCTTGATAACATCCTTCTTTTATAATATAGATATCTCTTATCCAATTTATCTGGTCAAATATCTCTTATCCAATTTCCCTCTTTTATAATATAGATATCTCTTATCCAATTTCTCATGTCCAATATCTCTTATCCAATTTCTCTTGATAACATCCCTCTTTTATAGAATAGATATCTCTTATCCAATTTCTCTTGTCCAATATCTCTTATCCAATTTCTCTTGATAACATCCCTCTTTTATAATATAGATATATCTTATCCAATTTCTCTAGATAACATCCCTCTCTTATAATATAGATATCTCTTATCCAATTTCTCTTGTCCAATATCTCTTATCCAATTTCTCTTGATAACATCCCTCTTTTATAAAATAGATATCTCTTATCCAATTTCTCTTGTCCAAATATCTCTTATCCAATTTCTCTTGATAACATCCCTCTTTTATAATATAGATATCTCTTATCCAATTTCTCTTGATAACATCCCTCTCTTATAATATAGATATCTCTTATCCAATTTATCTTGTCAAATATCTCTTATCCAATTTCTCTTGATAACATCCCTCTTTTATAATATAGATATCTCTTATCCAATTTCTCATGTCCAATATCTCTTATCCAATTTCTTTTGATAACATCCCTCTTTTATAGAATAGATATCTCTTATCCAATTTCTTTTGATAACATCCCTCTTTTATAGAATAGATATCTCTTATCCAATTTCTCTTGTCCAATATCTCTTATCCAATTTCTCTTGATAACATCCCTCTTTTATTTTATATATATATATATATATATATATATATATATATATATATGAGAATAATGGCTATCATACGCCATATGAGAGCATCTCTCATACGCCCTCTCACATAAAGCAATCAAGTACAAGCCCACATGGGCTTGTACTTGGTTGTACTTGGGTGCTTTATGTGAGAGGGCGTATGAGAGATGCTCTCATATGGAGTATGATAGCCATTATTCTATATATATATATATATATATATATATATATATATATATATAGTGATCTTCGGTTGCGAAAAATCCCGTTTGGTATGTTGATCATCCATGATGTGAACAATAACCCATGAAAAAATATTTCCAAAAAAATTGTAGGAGATGGGGGGAAATGTGGGCGCCTCCTTAGATTTTCATCTAAGGAGGCACCTTAGATCCCCTTTTTCCATATATATATATATATATATATATATATATATATATATATATATATATATATATATATATATATATATATATATATATATATATATATATATATATAGTGATCTTCGGTTGCGAAAAATCCCGTGCGAAAGCCCGTGCGAAAACTTTTTTTTATTTTTATGAAATTTTTTTTTTCAAAAATTCTTTTTTTGATGTTTAATCCATACAATTATATACCCCAGGGAAAATAATGGGTGAACCCGTTGGGCATTAGAGCACCCATCCACCCGTTACAAATTTAACGGTCTCAAAACGTGCGAATTTGATGAAATGGCTTGATCGAAGGCCAAATGACATTATTTCTCAACCATTATTTTTTGAGGGGGGTATAACACCATATAATGAGGGTGGAAAAAAGAATTTTTGAAAAAAAGAATTTTTGAAAAAAAAACTTCAAAAAAAAGATAAAAACATTTTCGCACGGTGCGAAATGTTCTCATTTAAAAATTTTCCTATATATATATATATATATATATATATATATATATATATATATAGGGCAATCTTCGGGTGCGAAAAACCCCGTGCGAAAGCCGTGCGAAATCTTTTTTTTTATTTTTTTGAAATTTTTTTTTCAAAAATTCTTTTTTTGATGTTTAATCCATACAAGTATATACCCCAGGGAAAATAATGGGTGAACCCGTTGGGCATTAGAGCACCCATCCACCCGTTACAAATTTAACGGTCTCAAAACGTGCGAATTTGATGAAATGCTTTGATCGAAGGCCAAATGACATTATTTCTCAACCATTATTTTTTGAGGGGGGTATAACAACATATAATGAGGGTGGAAAAAAGAATTTTTGAAAAAAAAAATTTCAAAAAAAAATAAAAACATTTTCGCACGGTGCGAAATGTTCTCACATGAAGATTTACCCATATATATATATATATATATATATATATATATATATATATATATATATATATATATATATATATATATATATATAGAATATATATATATATATATATATATATGGAAAAAGGGGATCTAAGGTGCCTCCTTAGATGAAAATCTAAGGAGGCGCCCCCATTTCCTCCCATCTCCTACAAATTTTTTGGAAATTTTTTTGCATGGGGTTGTTGTTCACATCATGGATGATCAACATACCAAATTTCAAGGGATTCCAATACTTTTTGAGCCACCATCTACCACTTACAATTTCAACGGTCTAAAAACGTGCTGAAAAACCCACGAAGTTGCAAGGGGTAGATGGGGGCTCAAAAAGTATTGGAATCCCTTGAAATTTGGTATGTTGATCATCCATAAGGTGAACAATAAACCCATGAAAAAAAAATTCAAAAAAAATGTGTGAGATGGGGGGAAATGGGGGCGCCTCCTTAGATTGAATCTAAGGAGGCACCTTAGGATCCCTTTACCCTATATATATATATATATATATATATATATATATATATATATATATATATATATATATATATATATATATATATATATATATATATGGAAAAAGGGGATCTAAGGTGCCTCCTTAGATGAAAATCTAAGGAGGCGCCCACATTTCCCCCCATCTCCCACAATTTTTTTGGAAATGTTTTTTCATAGGGTTATTGTTCACATCATGGATGATCAACATACCAAATTTCAAGAGATTCCAATACTTTTTGAGCCACCATCTACCACTTACAACTTCAACGGTTTGAAAACGTGCTTAAAAACCCACGAAGTTGCAAGGGGTAGATGGTGGCCCAAATAGTATTGGAATCCCTTGAAATTTGGTATGTTGATCATCCATAAGGTGAACAACAAACCCATGGAAAAAAATTTCAAAAAAATATGGGAGATGGGGGGAAATGGGGGCGCCTCCTTAGATTGAATCTAAGGAGGCACCTTAGGATCCCTTTACCATATATATATATATATATATATATATATATATATATATATATATATATATATATATATATATATATATATATATATATATATATATATATATATATATAGGGTAAAATGCGCCTGAGGTCGTGCTCAGATTGGATTCCTGCGCTCGACCCCTCCTGACCGTCCGATCCGATCAGCGATCATGGTAATATCTGACCTTTTTGTGCAATTACCAAAACGCCCTTTAAGCTCTTTTTAACGCGCCTCTGTACTAAATTACCTTTAACCCCTTTTGTACTAAAATACAATCGCCACCAATTCTTTTGCTGATTCCCGCGCAAAACGCAGAAGCTGGAGCAATCGCCACCAATTTTTTTGCTCACTCCGGCGCAAAACGCAGAAGCTGGAGTAATCGCCACCAATTCTTTTGCTCACTCCGGCGCAAAACGCAGAAGCTGGAGTAGATCCCCAGTTTTGCACAAGGTCTTCGATTTCAACAGCCCACGCCTAAGATCGCCCCCAAATCCAGGCCATCACACTCTCGTTGATTCCCCTGTTACTCTCCTCCATCGAGGTAAGGATCGCCATACCTAATTTGTTGGACATCTCATATTTCTCAACGCAAACAACGGGATAAATTTTTGAAGGGTTTTGCGCGGGGAGCAATTTCCATTAGCCTGGAAATTCCTCTCCGCGCACAACGGACTAAATTTTTGTCTCGTTTTGCGCGGTGAGTAATTTCCAAACTAGCGAGGTGTTGCGATGGAAATTACTCTCCGCGCACAACCCTTCAAACATCGCACCCGTTGTGCGCGTTGAGCAATATGAGATGTCCATCAAAACTTGCCGAAGCAGCTCATATAGCACAACAACATGGAGCGAATGGCGTACATAATATTGCCCACCGCGCAAAACGGTTGATATGTTTGATTTTTTGATGGATTTGATCCGGTCATCAAATATGATGGTAACAATTAGATCAGATTGAAAAAGAATAGATATAATACGCAAGGTTTTAACATGATTAGTAATAGTAGTGTGGTTTCAACTAACATGCTGATGATGATCGACTGATACTTGGATAGACATGTATAGCAGTCATGCTGCGGCAATATTACTGATATTTTTACTTGTTTCTAATGTAGAAAATGAAAATCGAAGAGAGTGAACCCTATGTGCATGATCAGGAGATGCCAAATGAGATTGAAGCTGAAAATGACAGTGCAAACAGCGTATATCAAGAGGATAGGCATAGTGATAGTGAAAAAGGCAGCCCACATGTTGGAATGACATTTCAAACAGAAGAAGATGCGTATCAATTTTATAATACATATGCAGCAATGAAAGGTTTTGCAACCCGAAAGGGATCTACGGGAAAGGGAAAAGATGGCAATACCACGAGGAGGAAGTATACGTGCAACAAAGAAGGGTATAAAAGCTTAAAAGATAAGAGGGAGATAGGGAGGGACGTTAATCGAAGGAAAAACGAGAGAGAAGGCTGTATGGCTCGAATGACAGTTCATAAAATCACCGGAGGAGTATGGCGGATAAACTCCTTTAATGATGATCATAATCATGAGTTGATAAAAAGCCCAGCGAAGATCCAGATGCTACGGTCACATAAAAGATCGCAGATGGACGGAACATGTAGGAATTTAGTTGATCAGATGCGTGGCTGTGGAGTAGGACCTGCAAAGATTGCAAGGATTCTAAATGCCACGAGTAGTAGTAATGTCAATATTACTACGCAACAATGCATTGATCATGGGAGAGTAGAAAGAAAGAACAACATTGGGAAGGAATGCATTAGAGTAATAGAACAATTTATTAAAAGGCAAGCTACAGACTCTCAGTTCTATTATGCTATTGAGCATGATGAAGAGAATGTATGCAGGAGTATATTTTGGGCTGATGGAAGGGCGAGGACATCATACAGCCAGTTTGGAGATGTTGTTGTATTTGATGTCACTTATAAGACAAATAGATTCATGTTGCCTTTTGCACCTTTTACAGGTGTCAATCATCATAAACAGTCTATTTTATTTGGATGTGCTCTTCTTGCTGATGAGAAGGAAGAAACCTTTGTTTGGTTATTCGGACAGTGGTTAACATGTATGTGGGATAAAGCACCAGGAGCTATCATCACCGATCAAGACCCGGCAATATGCAATGCAATCAAAAGAGTTTTTCCAAATACAAAACACAGGTATTGCATATGGCATATCAGTCTGCACGAAGATGAGCATCTACGTTCATTGCGGTATTCTTATAACCCTGAATTTGAAGAAGACTATGCAAACTGGTGTAAGAACAGTCAAAATGTTGAAGAAGCTGAGAATTGTTGGTGCATCTTAATGGAGAAGTACCAAACGGAATTTCAGGAGCCATTGACAGAAAAACAAAAAAATGAAATGAAAGCCTGGAAGTGGTTGCATACGATGCATGAGAAAGCACATCATTGGATTAAGGCGTACCTACTGGATACTTTCTTTGCGGGTATGAATGTTAATACGATAGAGATCGGTGTAAAAATATATGATCAAAATAAACTCAGCACATGGTATTCATTTCTTGTTTTGTGTGTAGGCATGGCGTCCAGCCAAAGGAGTGAAAGCATGAACGCGTATTTTGATGGATACGTAAACTGTATGACTCCATTATACGAGTTCATTGATCAATATGATAAAGCCGTAAAATTTCAGCGAGACAAAGAGGAGAGAGAAGATAC